>OX467708.1:24413765-25013765 GCA_950111635.1 Agelastica alni
TATCCTGTATATTTTTGATTGTCTTTTTCTCCTGATTTTAAAAATATACCATATGTTACCACTACCTTCGTCGTTAATTTTAGTTTAAAAAGTTACTGTAAATATGCAAAAAATTAACATAACTGGTTTTAGAGTGAAAAAGTCCAAATATTTATACAAACTAGATAACCAAGATTTATTTAAGAAATTTATAAATAAATGATAACTTATTAAAGATGCTCCGTGTATCCACCATTATTGTTCATGCGTAATTGATAACGTCTTCTTATATTTATAATAATTATAAATATAAAAAAACATTTTAGATGCAATCATTGAAAATGATTTTAATAATCATATTCAAATTTAATTATTTCAAGTTGAATCCAGTTTTCAATAACTTGAATACTATTATTATTATTATTGACAATGTCTTTTAAGAAATCCCCCAGAAAAATAAATCCATAAATCCGGACTGTTAGGTGACCATTTAATAGTTCTCTTTTGCCTTATCCATATATCGAATACATTATTAGGATGATCCCGGATGGGTAGGACATTATGCGGTTAGGTTAGGTTTTATGTGAGTGGGGCGTGGTCGCCCCTCCACCGCGACCCTTAGTAGGTCTATTGTGGTTCACCCCTAGAGGCTACAGTTCACCGTACAATCCAGCCCTTCTTACGAAGTTCATGGTTGTATAGGGTGAGATTTTTTTAAAATCGGTAGGTTCTAGGTTAGTGTAACCAAATATGTTGAACCTTATTCTTCCCAGGCCGGAGCATGAACATAGTATATGTTCAGCAGTTTCGTCTTTCACGCAGCAGAACCGACAGTCCGTTTGTTGGTTCAGATCTATCTTTCTGAGGTGGTATCTCAGACGACAGTGTCCCGTAAGCAGTCCTGTTAGAATACGCAGGTCATTTCTACTCCATTCTAGGATCTGCTTAATTGTGTTTCTCGAGGGTTGTAACGGTAAAAACGCCTTCGAGTGGGTTAGCCCTGGTAAGTCGGACCAGTACGTGAGTATTTTCCTCTCCGCCCAGTCCGAAATAATTGTTTTGGCGGCACTTGTGGTGACTCCAAAAACCGGTTCTGGTCCACACACACACATTATGCGGTATTCCATAATATATCCAAATCGGCTTCCCGAACATTGTGTACAAGAATATTTTCTGCTTCTATAAATCATTTTCATTATTTTATTAAAGAAATGTCACTTATCAAACACAACAGTTGTCGTTTTCATAGTTTACTTAAATAATGTGGAATTTTGCATATTTATAGTAACTATCATAAAATATTTTTTGATTTTATAATAAAATAATATATTGCTAGAAATTAGCAATGGATTTCACCACCCAGTTATATTTACATATCTGAATCGTCTAGAAATATCTAAGATTGTAGTTTAATTATAATGTACACTGCAATCATTTTTTAATAATAAAATAATTATAATTTTATCGGATTCTTCATTAAAAAAATGTTGTCAATGATGTTTTTCGAAGTGAAAACTTCTTTGGGCGCGTCTGAGCAAGAGATGGATTTATGGCTTCTTATTCTTCTTTTATCTGTCTGTAAAAAAGTGGCCTCGAGCTGACAGTCCACTTTTATTAGGTCATTTATTATTTAATGATTTTAACATGGAGGGTAGAAGAAATAAGGACAAGAATCTTATATGGGACTTTTACTGACAAAGTGTCCACCAAAATATGGTACATAAAGGTGGCTGATAGTCGTGAGCTTAGATCTGAACTTACAGTGCAACAGAAGTAGCTTGGCGGACGACTAGCCTCTAAAATAACAAATATTTGGCTGAATATACGTCACATTCGTAAACTTCTTCCTCCGATTGTATTTGAGACTCACGATTACTGAAAATTTCGTCGTCGCCGATCGGATCGTTATTCGAATGTTTTCGTTGTGCGCAGATTTGTCTGTTCTTCGCTCGCCCAGCTACTTCTGTTGCACTGTAACTGTTTTAGATAAAGTGAAGTATGTCAAAGAGAAATAGATATGCAATAATTTTTAAATGAAACAATTATGCAGTAAAAAGTTGCCCAAGTGAACGTAAAAGTAAAAAGAAAATAAAAAATGCACAACATCCTTTGTCCTTTTTTTTCAATACTTTGGGCGCTATAGAATTCTTCTCCTTATCTCTACCCTTCATAGTGTTTTCGATGTAGAAGGCGAAGCGGCTGTCAGTAGTGGTCAGATAGATTATAATATAATATAACCCATGCTACTCAGGGATAAAGAGATAAGTGAAAGAATGTTTACATTTGGCTTAGCAGTTTCAGTTGCATCCTAGACACATAGAAACAATCACAACGCCACCTATCAAGTCCCAAATTTCGCACTAAACCAACATTTATTGAGAGCTTGATTAGACTGCCGCCTGCCGAATCCTAGCATATCTATTAGCTATCGTCTTGGCAAAAATATATTGTGTGAAAAGGACCTCCATTGGTTGAGTCGTTCAGAAGTTACACGATCACCAACGATTATACTATACGCGTCCAAAGTCCGTTGCCCCCTACTAATTTTTGAACCACCTGGTAAATCGCAACGAAATTTGGAGGGTTTAAATAGGAGATAAAAACCTATTTTTTTTATGGAAAAATGACAGCTGAGCGCCATCTTGAATTACTTTTTTAAATAGAACACCCTGTATATTATTTCATTTTCAAAATCTTCTCATAATTCTCTACATTTTTTTCCAATAGACTTTACTTCTAAATTTAATTGATTTCAAAATATTAACGTTTAAAAAATAACATTTTAATTAATTTCAAATCCAACAAAGGCACTAATTATCAGTCAAGTTTGCATTAAAAAAAATCGTTGTTGGGGTATCTTATATCTTGTTTACTGTCAAACTTAACTGTTAGCTGTCAAATAGTCTGTTGAGCGCCTTCTATTATTTTATCCAAAGTGTGACCATGGCTCGTAATTTAAACGAAAAATTTGAAGCAGTTTTGATATTTGGAGAAGCTGGAAGAAATCTTCATCTAACAGTCCGTATGTTTAATAATAGATTTCTCGAAAATCCTATTTATTTTATTTATTTAGGTCATATTTGCGAAAACTTGTAAATAAGCTCCAAGCAACCGGTACTCTGAAAGATGCTCCAAGATCAGGAAGATCGCCTCTTTCAGAAGAAAAAAAGATAGAAATTGTTGCCGAAATGGTATTCAATCCGACCCAGCCGACGTCTTAAGTTGCTGAATTGTGCGGAGTAAGTTCTAAAAGTGTCCAAAGAGTCCTAAAAAAAGAAAAGTTTCATCCCTATAAAATGAAAATTCTACCCACTCCCACGGATGATGATCCAGACGGGAGGGTTAAATTTTGTGGTTAACAAGAACAATAGAATGAGAACGAGGCTTCCTATATTTGTATATATGTATGTGTATTTGTATATTTCTCAGACGAATGCACGTTTTTTCTTAATGGAAAAGTCAATAAACATAACGTACGAAACTGGAGCGATACTAATCCGCATTATTTCAGAGAGGGACATACCCAGTTTCCTGAAAAAGTGAATGTTTGGGCGGTGATTTTGGGCAATCACGTTGTTGGACCGATTTTCATCAGAAGTAATTTACAAAAATCTTTTAGAAACTTAAATTGAACCTCGAATAAGGCAAATTGTATTAAACAATCAGGAAGAGTTTGAAAATCGTGAAATCATATTTCAGGAGGACGGGCCACTTCTCCATTTCTATCACATGGCTAGAGAGTTTCTCAATGCAAACTTTCCTGAGCGATGGATAGGTCGCAGGGAAGGTTTTTTTTATAAAAATAGTCGCAAAAAGGGTAGACCTATCGTGTGGGCCGCGGACGGCCCGCACTGCGACTATTAGAAGGGAGAGGAATTATAGAAAGGAAATGATTGTGGACACGCTTTTTAAAAAGTTGTAGGTCATAGTTCTCTGGAAAAACTGATATTGGAAGCTTATTCCATTCCGTAGCAGCCCTGTAAAAGAAGGTTTCTTGATGAAGATTGGTCCTAGTAGTGTCAATCTTGAGAGTAAATGGGTGAGACTGATCAGCGTGCCGAGTTCTTTGGCCGAATGTGGCCAATAGTGGTACAAGAGTTTTTATTTCTCTGGAGCATCTGCCATGGAAATATCTATAGAGCAATGACTGGTCTGCAACTCTTCTTCTATGTTCTAGAGGGTGAAGGGTATCTGTGAGAGTTGAGCTGTTTATCAAGCGAATGGCTCTTTTCTGAATGGAATATAGAAGACGAAGAGAATGCCTTGGTGCTGAACCCCAAATGTGCGAGCAATACTCCAGTAGAGGTCGGATTTGAGCCTTGTACGTCGTCAACAGTTGATCAGGAGTAAAAAACTTTCTGGCTTTCCACAGATAACCTAGCTTTTGGCTTGCCGACTTTGCGATGTTAGCAACATGGTCATGCCAAGACATATTATTGGACACCGTGACTCCCAAAATCGAGATGGAGGTACTTGGTTCAAGGGTATTTCCGGACATTGTGATGGGATGATTTGAGGAATTCACTTTTTTGGAAAACGTGGCACTTTGTGTTTTTTGGGCGTTAAACTGAACAAGATTGTTGGTTCCCCACTCGACGATTGCTTTAAGATCTCTATTGATGGAATCAACCTGTTCCTGCCTGAGTCTATTTGTATCATTCACCGAAAGTGAGACAAGTGTGCTATCGTCTGCGAAACTGTAAATGGGGTTCGTGGTGGTTTTCAAGAGGTCGTTGATGTGTAAAAGAAATACAGAATGGCCAACAAAATCTCCGGATCTTACTCCTTTAGATTTTTTCCTTTGGGGGTATCTGAAGTTAAATCTCTACGCCACTGAATGCCAAACAATAGAAGAGTTGGAACGCAGAATAGGAAGCATGTGAAGAAATAGACTTTCATCAACGTGTCAAGATTTAGGAGATGGCCACTTCGAACACATGTATTAAAATAATTGTTAGGGTTAAATAAAAGTGTTATTAATACAAAAATAAATAATTTTTTTTGCCAACTAATTTGTGTTGAGTGTGAATTTAAAGAACACATTCGTAAGCTTCGAGTTTTTACGGTAAGCGGTACACTGTTCATCCTTAATAAACTTTCTTTATCTCTCTTTTTATTCGAATTCATTAAGAGATTTAACTACAAATTAATAACAAAATTTAGTTTATTTTAAACCGGAATGTCAATTTTCAAACGTTAATATTTGAAAAGCAATTAAATTTAGAAGTAAAGTGTATTAGAAAACAATGTTAAGAATTATCAACAGATTTCGAAAATGGGATAATATACAGGGTGTACTATTTAAAAAAGTAATTCAAGATGACGCTCAGCCGTCATTTTGAAACTTTTAGCTGTCATTTTTCCATAAAAAAAAGGTTTTTATCTCCTATTTAAGCCCTACAAATTTCGTTGCGATATACCAGTTTGTTCAAAAATTGGTAGGGGGGAACGGACTTTAGACGCGCACCGTATATGTAATTACAATAAAAATACGAGCGTATTCGAATGTTAAAATGTTAAAATCCATTGGCTACTTTTTAAATTTTGCGAACACAAACATACGGAAGTTGATTTTTAAATATAAAAATATTATTTTTTATATTTTATTGTATTTTTATTTTAAATGCTCATTTTTCCTTGAAAATTATCAATAATACGATACCTTTTGGGTACACTTAAAATTTAAAATAAACAAAAAACAACGAAAAAAATTGGGGCAGGAGATCTTGCTGGATATTCAGTTAGTCAATTAGAAAATACTGCTAATGGTTTTGTCTGATAGCACTTTAGATATCATTCCTAAAGTACCTACAGTAATTTACTAAAAATATGTAGGTATTCAATAATAATACGAAAAACTTACTTCTTGTTAAAATACCTACAGGTTATTTATTTAAACTAAAATACAATGTTACTGCTTTTTTCGATCTCGTATCTATTCAAGACCTTCAAATATTTGTTTGTTCGGGGTGGATCTTGCGTAAATGACCGGTAGTAACTAAAGTTTATTGTTGAAACTGAAAAAACAAAAATAAAACATTAAATATTAATTTTTTTTAAAATTGTAGTAGGTTCATTTTTATTATATTTAAGTAAACTTATAGATATGGTTACAAACGCTATATTTAACTAACAAATTATGTATCCGTCATCAACCCATAACTTCTTTATAAATTTCGAGACAATTCAGGTTTTACAAAAATAATCATTCTTTTATAATCAAAATATTTGCCATGAATTTTATGTTTCTACTTCTCTGAACCCAGTGTTTAAATACTCAACTAATTGAATTACATTTAAAAAAAAAACATTGCAAGCAATCATTAAAGTGTAAATTGAAAAATTACATTGCAAAAGTGGCGAAAAAAATATATCCCATTAAGAGCAGGATTTCAAAGGTTAGCAGTTTTCCCAAAGGGGCCATAAAACCTCAGCAAGGACCGCACATAAAATTTAAAATGATTAAGTTAAGAAATTTCTACCCGTGACCGTCAAATTTTTCAAATCATGTGTCTATAAACTTGGTTTGTATTTTAGAGCGAAGCCTAGAATGTCCGCAGTAGCAGGCAGACGAACTTACACAGAAGATGAGCTCCAAGCAGCTCTAAGAGATATCCAATCTGGGAAATTGGGCACGCGACGAGCTGCGGTCATTTATGGCATTCCCAGGTAAGTAATGAAATTTTATTTAGAAAGACCTCAAATTGCGACAAACAATGTTTAAGCGCTATTTTCTTGCTATCGTTTGTTCCTGTTCGAAGGAATGGAGGTAGTTTCATTTTTGTCTAAGTATGATTCCATTGTAGATAACTCAATGTCGACCAAATGCATGTAAAATAAGAGCGGAATTAAAAATTTTGTTAGCATCTCGTCTTACGACGGTTTAGGTAATTATGTTAACAAGTTAGATCACCATAAATATTGTTTTCAGATCAACTCTTCGCAACAAAGTGTACAAGTTGGCTTTGGAAAAGGAAAGAGAATCGCATCTTAATAGTTCAACGCCAATAGAGGAAGAAGCTATGGAAGATGAAAAAGATTTGTCCGGTTCGGAAGAGGAAAAAGCAGTCGAGAAAGCTTTAGAAGCTCCCTTGCTCTCTATGGAAGATTTGTTCAGGTTTAGCTCGGGTAGAGAGGTAAGTAAAGTTATGTTTTATAAAGTTTGATTATTCTTAAATGTCTTAAATGTACTATTTTCAAATATAAACAGTTTAGTTTCATCGTTAAATCAATAATTGTATTGCAGATTCCAGACACTCTTAAGGCCATCCTGCAAAAGGGTGGTTTGGACCAAAGCGAAGTTCCCTACCTCCAAAATTTCCTCATCGCGTCCCAGACGATGCTCCCGACTCAGAAACCTCCTGATGGTTCAGTGGTCTCCAGCATGATACCGGAACTCATGAAGCGCATGATTGCCGAAGAACAATTGCTGAAAATGCAGAACAACGGTGACAGCGAAAAGATCAACACCAGGCAGAATCCCAGTAACTCCGTGATAACCAAAGGTGAGCGAATCAAGTCCGAGTCCGATATGGAAACTGACGACTCTCCATCGAATGTGATACTTAAAATTCCGTCCTTCAAGCCGACGACGTCGAGTAAAAATGGATGCGATACTATTAGAAATCAAGTTGAACCTACAGGTAAAACTACAGCAGTCTAACATAAACATGCTAAGTTCTTGGAAATACAACCGTATTGTGCCTTTCTGGTAGGAGTTGCCTTATAGAAACTTTTCTAAAAATACTAACTTTGTTTTTCATTTCGTTCGTTTATTCAGTTATTTAGTAACTAAGAAGTTTTTTTACTTAAACAAAGTTTAGATCTTTTTTAAATTGTTACCTTTACATGAATTAATATTGCAATTATAAAGATTTAAACAAATTCTAGTCATACGAAGTCGTCTTTTTTAACACTTTTATTACTTAATCCTTTACAAATAGTTTGTTGGCATTCCTATAAAATCTTAGCAAACCGGATTTAAAATATGATACAATTAATATACGATAAAAAAAATTATTACAAATCATAAATTTACGAGGCTTTTGTCATTGGTGTAGTCGATACATCATGTTCTGACCCACTTTCGTAATTTAAATAAAAAATGAACCTGTACAGTTGTTAAATGACACTTCCCCTAAATCCCGTTGACTGCGCCAATTTAAGACCTAAGTGAATATTTTTAAAATGTTAGCACTACAATACCTGTATAAAACAATTTAAAGGTACTGTTTATATAAATATATATATTATATATTATATATTATATATTATATATTATATATTATATATTATATATTATATATTATATATTATATATTATATATCGATGGGTATTGCTTTAAACTTGTCTTATATTTATTGATATTATCAATTCATTATTATTTTCAGTTGGTAGTATAATATCACCTCCCGTAACAAGTGAATCAGGGTCTCCTCCAATTTTACCAACCAAAGGACTCATTCTAAAAGACGTCAAGGATGTTATAGCTCAAAGCATTAGTCAAAAATTCCAGACCATGGAGCCGCGAAGGCCAATCATAGATATTGAATTTAAGAGAGGAGGATTCACGCCTCCTTTGGGATCGGGAATTTCTGTTATTAAGACACAACACGACCTCAGTCGACAATTTCAACATCAACAACCTCCCAAATCTCAGCAAAGTTCTAACAGCGCTCCCACGGGAGGAAAAGGTAAGGCGTTAAGAAAGTGTTAAAATAATATCTGTACATGATCTCAAAAAAAATTAAAAATTCAAAATTCACACAGGTATTTATTCGTAAAAAAAAACAGAAATTAAAATGGGTTTAATGGCTTCTGATTATTGTATGTACATTGATTATTGTGTAAATTATTCCTTTTACTTTTAACCATTCATTGGCATTACTGAATACAAATTATCTAAATTCATAACTAACCTGGCAGCAAAAACGAAGCTTGCTAGAAACTCAGCCTGAGGCACAGCAAGAGAATGATGGGGCAACCAAACCCTGCACTTGCTACTCAGGCCTTGGAGCTGGACAGGAAAAAGCTGAGGTTGTTAACAGTGTTGTCTGAGGAAGTATCTGCATAACATAGTGATCTTTTTGGAAAACCCAATATGCAGACTATGTGAGGATGGGGAGGAAACTGCATCCCATGTCATATTTGACTCCCTCTCTAGGTGGCGCAGCCAGTATAAGGACGATACGACTCAGACTGATGCGGCACGGGTTAAATACTTGATACGAGGCCTTTTACATTTAAGTAAAAAGCTTAAACTCGATTATGATTAGCCAGAAGACTAGTTGGCTAAGAGCCAACTAGGCTAAAAGGTGGGAGCAGCGAAACAAAATAAGCTTAAAGCTGTAGTGTGGGCTTCTCTAACCCGACCGCTTCTTACCAAACACCAAAAAAAAAATCTGAATTCAGGACTTTGGTATTGGCACTTTAATAGGTTTATGTATACAGGATGTCACATAATGAATCCTACACAGATCAATGGTAAAATTCTTCTTCTCATCATATTTTTTCTTGTTATGTCCCCTGCGGCGTAATCCTTTTTTTATTTTTCACTTATTTTAGACCCCTTATTACTTTTCTTCCCACGTGGTCTTTATCTCTCCTCACTAAATGTCCTAATTACTGCAGTCTTTTCTCCTAAACCTACATTGATACCTTCATACCGCCAATCATACTTGCAAGACCACCTCGGATTGTTCCTTGTCTATCTCTGTAATTTACCACCTCTTTTCTTGTGTGTTCTTTACTATCCAGAACTTAAGGTTATAATTGATAATGTCTGTTCTCACTTTTCTTGCTCTGTGTTACTATTCATTATAGATTCTTTAATATATATTGTAAAATAATATTTATTTAATACATATTAAAACCATATTTTTGTTACAGGTACACGTCCTAAACGAGGCAAGTACCGCAACTACGATCGAGATAGTCTAGTAGAAGCGGTACGAGCTGTCCAAAGAGGTGAAATGTCAGTACACCGAGCAGGTAGTTATTACGGAGTGCCTCATTCCACACTCGAATACAAAGTAAAAGAGAGACATTTAATGCGACCTCGCAAACGTGATCCTAAGCCAAATCCAGTAGATGAAAAAATCGCCAGTCTTAAACAGAACGACATCCGTAATTCACAAGACAAGATGAAACCGATGATGAAACCACCACAAAAGTTTTCTCCTACGTCACCTAATGGGATGAAACTACCTTTATTCGAACCTGGAATGACTCCCTTACCGGGTTACAACGCTCCACCTTTTCCTTTTTGGGCTCCACCAGGTTTCCCTCCAATTCCTTTGGACTATGGTAGAGCTCCAACGTCGCCATTTCCTGGACCAAATCCTTCTGAATTCTTCGCGTCTCAAATGATGCAGAAGCTTCAAGAAGACTCGTCCAGAACAACCTCACAACCTTCCGGAAGCGGTCCCACTCTATCTAAAAACGCAAGACAAAGAGCGGAATCGTTGTTAGAAGGTACAGCGGCAAACGGTTCTTTTCTTGATGGGATTATCAGGTCGAGTCTCGAATCTGGTGTCCCCGGTAGTGAAGAAAAATCACAGAATGAAGATAAAAACGTAGCACCCGAGAACATGTCCAATAAAGCGCTGTTAGATCAGTTATGTAGAAATAGCAGACTTACTCCTTTATCTAAACCGACGACTTCGGACGGGAATCATAGTTCCGGAGACGAATCTTGTCGAAAGAGTATGAGTCCTTTAAATTTTGCAACAGGTAAGTTACTTACTTGAAGCAAATTTATTTTCTTTAGAATACCGTTGAGTGTCTAAATGAATGTGTGTGTTATTTTTTTAATACGGATTTTCAAGGTTGGACTCACAAATCAGATACTATGGGTATAAATACTATTGCCATAAAACTATTTAAAAAGCTATTGTGTCTGAAGTTGTACGGTGTAAGGATGTACTACAGTCTCTTGTTGATTTCTCGTCGATTTAAAACCCATGATAAACAGATCATCACAACGAAATTCATGTATCTCTTTGAACAAATTATTTGATACTACTTAACAAGATCTTCTAGAAAATATCCCGTCGATATAAAACCCATTGAAAACAGATCATCGGAGCTAAATTCATGTATCTCTATGAAAAAATTATTTGCTACTGCTGTACAAGATATCTCGTCGTACTTGGGATTTGTAATAAGATTTGAACTTGACAATTAGATTTTTAAATAAGGATTTATTTATTTGTTATAATTTCAATGCTTCCAACATTTAAATGTGGATTTGATCCTGTTTGAATAATTAATTATTGTCCCAAATGTTTTGGCCATAAACTTTACAAAAATCCAGCTACGTGTTCGAATACTTATAATCTAAACTTTATTTTAGGGGAAATTTCCCGAGATGACAACAATGATGACGATTCATCATCCCGATTTGACAAAGACAGTTCGGAAGTTCATACGATTGAACTTTCAAACGATTCTAACACCTCTAGCGAGAAAAAAGCAAACGAGGAGGAACGAAATCGACCGAGAATTTATTTGAAACAAGATCTGGTTAAACCTGAAAATCTGAAACCAGAAATGTTGGTGCGCTTTCGTGGAGAGGTCCTTCCAGATTTGGACCATAATGGTAAATACAATTTAAAGTTCTTTTTTGATTTTTTGCAATTGAAACATAAGCAGAAGGTATGTAACGATAAACAGACAAAACGATAGTATATTAACGGTTAACCAGTGACCTCTAACAGCCACTCATTTACAATATTTTTTTTATTAAAACCACCAGGCATACTATTACGTAATATTTCACATATGTATTATTTAAGAGAAAACACGTGACATTAAAGTGTGACATATTGACAGAACGTTACTTTTCTGTCAACTGGCACGTTTTCTGTTAATGAATAACATGCACGTGACGTTTCAGCTTGCCAACGGTAGAAAGAGTGACGTACACGTGACGTCAAAGCTTTAAATTCTATTTATCTGTCCAAACGTGGCCTGGGCTACAGGTAACATAAACCCCACTGTTATGTTTAGTCTTTTAAAATCAGTAATGACACCACAATGATGTTCCTTAAACCTTAATAATTGTTAAAAATCTTACAGTATACTCAAAAAAGCTCAGAAAAGAAAAATCGTTAAGAAAACAAACATAACTTTTTGAAGAATATGTCATTTGCTGTGCCACGTGCACGTTACCAATCTCAAGCAGTACCGTCACGTGTACGTCACCGTTTTTACCGATGTCACAAAGTGGCCACGTGCTGCACGTCACCTATACATTTAACTTGAGTAGTTTAGTACCACACATCATTCAAATAATAAATAATAGTCATAATATGAATATTATACTTAGTCCACGATTATTAATAATTATTTTAACGTGAAATTATTCCTCGTTAATAAAATACATCTAAAATTTGACCTTTTATGCAATTCATTTTTATTTATTTTGTTAATTATGAAACGTTCTTAAATTTTATGGTTACATATTAAAAAAACCGTGTTTATAGCTTCTGGCGCTACCTACATCACTTTTAATAATATTTAATTTAAGAAATATAAAGAGTGTCGTGTCGAGTGTCGTGGAACACTCAGTTTCGGAGTATATTATTATTGATAAACGTATTAAACTTTCTCTTATGCTTGTTTTTGCATTTTTTGGCATTGTTCTTTTTTTTGATCTTTTTTTTTTTGTCAATTTGTTAGCTAACTGGCTATAGTAATAATCCCAAAAGGTGACAAAATAATAATATATTTTACCGATCAACATTTTCCTCCAGTAATTTAATGTTTGAAGTGAAACTTCCATACGCGCGCAGCGAATAAAAATTCAAGGTCGCGTCACATGAAATTGTGTAACGATTCATAACGCGCATGCGCGAGGAGACGCATAGCATAGCAACGCGGCGTTGTTTGTCAAAGTGACAATTGCAAAAATATCGCGCATGCGCGCTCTGTTGTGTAGGAGAGGAGACGCGTAGCATAGACATACTTAGCAACGCGACGTCCATTTGTGTAGTCCACGTATTTGTCAAAATGACAACTGCAAAAATAACGCACATGTACGTTTTGTTGTAGAGGAGAGGAGACGCGTATCATAGAAATACTTTGCCACGTCTTTTTAGTTCTCTAAAGAGTACTCTGCCAGTGGTCTCTCTACTGGCAAATTATGCCCAAGCTCAGCCGTAGAGGGGAGAAGAAAAAAATATAAAAGTGAGCCGCGCCACCGACTTAGACGGTACAAGCCGGAAACCACTAGGTCTAGTAGGCACTAGCAGAGCCACACGATAAACAACAAACAATTATGGTGAACTAGATAAATAAAACTATATTTACAATTCCTGCAATATATTAATTAAGTAAAAATGATGTTCTGATTTTTTACAACAAATTCTGTATTTTCGTAAAGTGGATTAAACGAATTTATACACTCTTCTTAAAATAATATTTAAATTAATTATAACAATCTTTCAGACAATAATAAAAACCTAATGATGTACAAAAGAGAATTAAAAACAACAAAAAAAAAATGTTCACAATATTTAAAATTTCAAAAATAATTGGTTTTATATAAAATTCCTGATAGCAAAAGATTAACACAAAAAAAAATACAAAATAAATGGACTTGCAACAAAAATAATAATTTGAAACCCTCACAATAACCACATAAATTATATTCAGTAATGTATAAATTCAGATTCAACTTGGAGCAGGTACAAATTTAATGAAAAATAATTTGTTACTTTTAAACTATTAAAAACACTTAAATAAAGCACATAATAACTGATAAGTTGATAAAATTAAACTCAATACTATGTAACCAATTGAAAACTTCATTAAGACGCCACTGTTACATCGATGATCCAAGAACAGAAACACCAAGTAGTATTTTTAAAGATTTACACTGTTAAAACAATCGAGCTTATTTTAAAAATAATTCTTTTTACGATGGCTGTCCTTCAAAATAGCAATATTGTAGGATATTTACAAATAAGTATGAATAAACGTTTTTACTTGGACACAAAGAACTATTACTTTAAACAAAGTTCAGACTCGGCATATTATCCAATGTAATAAATAGTTTTCAACAGTGTACAATATTAATAAATTAAAACAAAACTTAATCGCGGTGTCGAAAACAAATCACGTCGTTTAAATATTCTAAAATAAATCACTTGTAACCTGTGGGTATACGAATTCACGAATCCTGTGGCCTACTCCTGGCCGGTTTGAATTATGGAACTGCACCTGGTACTTAACAATGGCTTCCCTCCATCAAATCCCGCACGCGGTTATTTTAACTCGACCCCAATATCCAAAATATCCACCACAAAGGCACGACAGAATGGTCGAGTTAAAAATTAAATGGTTTTTCTTCAAAATCCAATTAAGATGGCCCAAATACAGCCAGATATGAAAGAAAAAACCGTAGAAGTTCTGCTCACGTGTTAATATCAAATCGTTCCAAAAACTCTTTCCCGACCTCCACGACTGACACCAAACGACTCTTGTCCACTCCTCACTCCCAGGCCGGATATCAGAAAAATGACACGGGACTCGCGTCAGCCAACCTTTGCAAATCTATGTTCCCAACTCATAATCGCGCTCGTCCGTGTTGATAGCCAGCCCATCCACACAGAGAAGCAAACCAAACAATAATATAGCTGACAACACCCGACAATCGAGGCCAAAAATCAAGGCGAAATCTAATACAAAGACTCCCACTCCAATTAACAAAAATGTCACAGCCATTAATAATTAAATCCTATCCTACTAGGTATGCAACACTATTTACAACGAACAAAATACGGTATGCAAAACTATTTACGAACACCAGACCATCAGAGACACAATTAATAATGAAACGGTAGATGGGAAAAAATAGGCACGTGACAACTTAGCAAGAGTTATCCATATCGCGTATGTTATTGGCTGTGACCAGTCATAGGTGCAAACTTATTGGTTCAAGACAGCCAATAAGTTCGCACCGGCTGCGCAGGTATAATTGGTACACGGCATACGCGTCTGATGTTTCGTGACCGAAAAATCTTACACTTTTTTTCGCCTAGCCCCCACCCGTACAGTGCGATAAGGAACTTCGTTTTAAAAACTCTTTCAGATTAAAAAATTATTTATTTATTTAAATTATTAACTTTATAAACGGTAATTACTTCTAATGGATATTTTCATAATTACCTTGCTTCAAAAATTCAATATTCATCTCATCATCTCTTGTTCGAACAGATGGTTTTATTCCAGGATTGACTAATTGGTAATTATTGTTCTAGGAATGGTGGAAAGTGCACCCAGTAGTGCCTCAGAAACCGATGGGCCGCAAGACTGACATCAACCGGAAATGTTTGTACCTATTGTAAGTGACAGAATTTTATACTGAAGACATACTTTCTTAAAGAAGTAAAAATAAATATATTAAAATAATTTCCATGTTGGAAATTAACGTGGTTGTAAGTAACAAAATTATGAGCTCGATATGACGGTGTTTGTTGATAATAATTTATTGTTTTTATTTTGATTAATTTTTGTAGTAGTGGAATCGATCGGAAATTTTATCTGGAAAATATTCTTTTGTGAAAAAAAATTAGTACCGATGTTTTCTTTAAATAAAAAAGAATAATAAAGTTCTTGGATTATTGAATCGGAAAGATTTCTTTTGGAAAACACCCATTTTTTTTTTAATAAAAGTTATAGTGAATTTTATTATTTTTTTTGATAATTTTAGAGATGCAAAGATGCACATTATTTTTCAAAAGGGACTTTTTTCGCATAAAAATCAAAATTCCCGTTTGACTCTACTATAGGGTAGGTTTTTTGCTAAGCATCAAAGCAGTTAGTTGTATATTAGATGTTTTGACTAATCTAAAAATGTATTCATATTGAAATTGCACAATACGTGAAATAGTCATATATATTATTTATTGCGCTTAAAAATATACGGAAAAATGTTTTTCACTAATTTAAATTTTTTTTTTGATTTTATTAATTTTTTTCTTTGGTTTTGACATAGTTATAATTTATTTATATTACATAATAAATCATAACTGGTATTTCAGCATGTTTAGTACACGAATCTTAATATTTTTGCTACATTTGGCTCTAATAACATATTAAATTTTAATAGTTCAGCAGCTATAAAAGAATCTAAAAGTCTAAATGTTTTTTTTCTTTTATTAAACACTATGAGGCCAATTAATAAAATGTTAATATATTTTAAACCTCTGCTATACGGAAAATCAAAAAATATATTATTGTTCCATAAAAACGCTTTAACACCTCTCACTTTTTACAGCAATATTGTAGTACCTCCACTTTTTTTAAAGTTTCTCCTCTTCTTAAAAACGTTTTTTATATCATTCATAAAGTTTTTTAGGTTTGAGAAGATTTTTAAGTCCAGAAAATAAGAACACAAGTTATTTTTCTACCATTTTTTTTAATTTACTATCTCAAATTTTTATTCCACTAAATAGTCTCTGAAACATCAAAAATTGCGAATCCATCTGTAGTGACATAAAATTAGGATTATGGACTGAATCGATTTCATTTGAGAATTTGTTTAGGTCTACCGTTTTCTATTTTCAAGTAAACATTCAAATTTTACATGCTTTATATTAGCTTGACTCGTATCTATCTATCTATGCAACGGAATCTTTGGACACGATTTTCACCCTCTTAAAAACATCGAATCGATTTGAAACTTTGTATACTTTTAAAGGACCGATGACAATACAATAATTTCATTTCATTTCATTTCATTTCATTTCCTGGTCAGGATCAGTTATATTTAAAAAAAAAAATTTTATGGATTAAAAATGGCTGATATCCCCCATGAATTCACTTTAATTAGAAGGCGACGCTTAAACTACTCTTCAACAGATGTTGCTTACGCATATCACCATTTTAAATCCTAGTAATTCTAATACCTGGTCGCGTTTTTTTATAAGCAAATAAATTTTAACGGAAATCTGTTTTACGACAAACTCATATGACAATTAATACCGAAATGAAGATCGTCGATAGGTAGATAGTTTAAAAAAACTAAGACAACACGATTTATAAGAGAACCGATCTAAAAAATAATAATTAATAAAAAATAATTTTACAATCAAAAGTTGGGGTGCGATAAATCAATTAATATATTTGATAGTAAACAGATATTGGTAAAAGTAAATTGACCAAGAAGAAAACATCATAAGAAGCACCTCACGCTTTTGATTGTAAAATTATTTTTTATTAATTATTATCTTTTATTTTTTAGTTCGGTTTTCTCATAAAGTTTTCTTAGTTTTTTTAAACTATTATTTATTTAATATGTGATAATGGGTAATTATTGGGCATTATCTTTTTGTTATTTTACTTGCATCCTTCACATACCACCACTTAATCATACTCCAATTTCTTACTCTTACAAGTATTATGATTTTGCGAAAATTTTATGCTTGATTAACTTTACAGTGACCCTTGTAATTAATCATTTTTTTTTCAAATGCTATTTTGTTGATGCAATTAAGAGGTCAAAACATAATATATAATATTAACTATTTTATCTTTCGAATGAATAAAATCTAGAGAATATATTTCCTTTTTTCGTTTTACTTTTTTAAGTAAAAGGATTAATAAAATACGTTGATTAAGAAGAGCATCCACAATAAGGTTTTTTAATATTATACATTGTTCAATATTTTCTTAGGATATCAATAATTAAACTTATAATTTAAGATCAAATCGTATGTTAATCGAAAATCAGTTTGTAATAAATATTTGCTGATATATCGTTTATCCGACAAAATTTTTTTTACTAAAAATGATTTTGTTCCTTAATGATCATTTGACCATTTGAAATATATTTGAAAACTATATCTCCGTATAATTTAAAAAGTTTTTTCAAAATTTGACTATTTCATGTTAATAAATGTTTATTGTTCGATGTATTTGGCATGTCCCAAATTAAAATAATTATAAATGTCTTTTCTATGTGTCTTCGACGTCAAGTATACCTCAACCTGTATAAAAAAATCACTATCTACATGTTCTTGTATATGGTAAATGACTATTTTTGTAGAAAAAGTTACGCAAATGATAAATAAATTGTAAACAATACAAAGTAAATTATTTGATTTAAAAAACTGTACAAATTTGTTAACAAAATTGCTGTGAGAATTTTATCTCTTTAATGCTGTAAATTAAAACGTAAGGTTGCCAATGGTTTTGACAGATTTGGGAAGATTTTGGAAAAATGTATGAAGTAAATATAATTTTAAATGTTTTTATTTTATAAACAAATTTTAAACTCTTATCTAAGCAACCAATAATTTTTTTAATATTATTAGTTCGGCTTTTCTTAGAATCTTCCATTGCTTTACACAGGTTAAAGTATTTTATCTGTAAATTGTATGGTTTGTATTTTTTGCATAACTTATTCCACCCAAATAGTGACATACTATAATCTGAAACTGCTTTGATGATGAAAAATTATCATATATATCGAAAAACCCTTGGGATATTCCCACAATTGAAAAATTATATCTATCTGTGATTTAATCAAAATTTTTGATGTATATTTTCTCTAAAAATATCTTAAATATTATTATATAAAATTAAACAATTAGAAGTAGTTAATTGATATAAATACTTTGAATTTTTAATAATACTACAAGTCTTTTACATAAAATTTTGCAAAAAAATTGTTGGCTAATAAATTCTGTAATTAAATTTAATCAAAAAACGAGTAAATTAAAAAACCTTAGGTAGTCTAAAAAATTCGATGCTTTGAAATAAAACTAGTCATATTTTTATAATTTGAAAAATTTATATATCAAAATAAAATAATTCTTAAAAAATAATTTTTTACTGTACCTATTATTAATCTAACATATGCCTTTTTATTTGATAACAAAAATTGTGGTAGTTCAAATGAACCATGCAATATTATTTTCTGTATGATTTATTTCCTTTTTTAACACAAATAGTTTAAACTAATACATACACTAATTCTGTTCCCAAAATCTTTTAAAAAAACTTACTTTAAAACTAACATTTTAAAATTGCTTGATTATAAAAATTTAGGAATTGGTACATAAAACAGCAGTGTGTTCAAGTTTTATTTAAATTAACTGACCAGTTGTCAAAGAAAATAATAAAACTGTCTTAAACGTAGTTACAGCATCTTCATCTTTTGAATAAAATTTACCAATTATAACTTCTTGAATAAAATTTGTATCTTTTGTACGAATTAAAATGCATTTGAATTTTTACTTGCATATTAAAATTATTTACAATTACTTATGTTGTAAATTAACAACAAATTTTTTTTAAACATCTGTCTCTTAAGTCTATGCAATGTTTTTTAGCACATATTTAAATTTAAATTAGATAAAACACTTCTATTAACAATAAAAAGAAAAAAATTTTTGCTAAAATTTGCAATGATGATTATTATTTAAAATTCACATTGTTGAACTAGTTCGGAGGTTTACTTATATTAATAACAGGACATGCAATTTAAATAAAAAGTTTTAATAATCTCTCATATCCGGACGAAATATAAATTGTCTACCAATACAAGGTATTGAAATATTTGAAGGACTACCTAACGGTTATTTTTTCGTAATTTGATGAATGCGATATTTTTACACAATTTATTATGTAAAAGGTCTCGTCTATAAAATGGAAAATTGATTGTAAGAAATTCAGTGATACCATCGGTTTTCCAAGTGATATTTTTGTTGATTTTTTTGTCATATAAACAAAGAAGTGCAATTAGATGGTATATACATACATATATATTTACATCAATATTACTTAGTATATAAGATATATTGAATATATTATATATTTGAAAAATGGAAGCTATTTTGTTTGAGAGAAAAAAGATTGACTCCAGGTAGAGTTTAAAAAAAATGTTTAATTTTCCCCTACTTCAACAACCGTCAGACTAACTACAACCAACCAATAACCAAACCGATTCCGACAGTTAAAAAAAAGTGTTGATCCTATAATACTATTTTACCACCACTTTTATAATCGACAGATTATTCTGCAGCAGCGGCATTTCAATATCTTAAAATCTACGATAAAGATTTATTATAAATTGAAGCAGACGAAAATATTTTTTTTTATTAAATATTTAATATTTTTATATTTTAATTTATAGTTTTTTTAAGGATCAATTTTTTTTTCTCTCCTACTTTTGGTCACAACCACCTAAAAACTATTATTCTATTTATTTAACATACAGTCAAATAATAACGAAGAATAATTCGACGATACTTACTCGACGTTTTGGCTGCCATTACAGGAAATTCAATCCTGGAGGACATTTATCTTCCAGCCGTGAAAGCATTAACATTATTCCATTTTTTAGGAGATTTCATGTTTAATTCCACAAAAGATATTTTCTTATTTTTAATCCAAAATGGAGAATGTGTATCCAAAATTATTGGTTTAAAATTTCATTATAGAGACTCGTAAGCATATCAACCTTATATGTATTCAAAAGTACAAAATTAAAAAATATGCTTTTGATATTTTTCTTAACGGTTTAAAAAATGTTTATAGGTTCACTTCATGAACTACTTTCTAGTTTTTAAAATTCATAATGTAAAAACTTTTGTTTTTAATTTTAATAGCTGTTAGATTAATTCCGTTTATTAATTTTCAAACTACATACCTATATATCTTGATCAAAATACAGTTTTGGAAAACATAACTAACACTGAAATAATAACTCTTTTAAACTTTTTTTCGGAAATCAAACATTTTAACGAAAAAAAATTTTGGTTGATTAGTATTAAATGAATGATTTCTTATCATTAATTTTTGCTTTACATTTGATGGCATGTGTGCCAAGGTAAGTTTTCTTGAATTATCACTTAAAAACATTGTTTGAATTTATAAATTAATTTTCGGCAGTCTGTATACTAGTGGTGTAAAATAGTACTTTTAGGGACTGCACCCTCAAACCAAACCAGATTTTACAGTAAAAAAACACATATATTTAAGTTGGACCAATAAATCCAATATTATGGTGTATATAATATGGTATGCTTTTCATACATATCCTTTGAAGGCCGAACTGAACCTTTTCACGTTCAATATTGTCTAGATATAGTAAAAAAAACAGTAAAAATCAAAATGAATGATGACGAGATTTAGTTGGGAATTCAAAATCCAAACATTCCAACCATATATGTGCCAGATTTTTTATTCACAAAAATTAGAATTTAACCTTGACGAACTATCAGATCTTGGTTCGTGGGTAATATTGTGATTTTTGTCACTGCAATACATTTTTTTTAGCTTTTAGTGGTTCAGTATGGAAAATAAATTTTAAAATAATCGTTGAAGTTATAATTATAATCATAACCGTTGAGTGTAATGTATTCTACAGTGTGCTGTATACATTGCTAGATAGGGCGATCGAGCAAATTTTGGGCATTCGGTTTAATTTAAAAGTAAAATAATTCCTAATAGTAACAGTAGTATACTGCACGTTTACAGTCGATTATTATTGCCCACAACTCTCTATGACAATGGTGTAAATTCAATTTTTTTCAAATGTCTTCAATAGTTTTCAATGAAATGTTAGCTTTACTCAAATGTACTATTTTCATATGGATACTGTAACTGTCAGTATTTGAGGCATTTAAAAATAACATTTAAGTATTAGTATTTTCCCAATAACTAAATAGTTTAATTACGTAAACTTGTATCTATCTATCTATGTAATGGAATCTGTGGACACGATTTTCACCCACTTAAAAACATCGAATCGACTTGAAACTTTGTATACTCCTAAAGGACCAATGACAATAAAAGAATTTCATAAATTTTTTCAAAGATCCTGACCAGGATCATCAGGATAAAAAAAAACCAGAACTAAAAAATGAATCATAAATAATAGTTTAAAAAAACGAAGACAACACGCTTTTATATCAATTAATATATTTGATAATAAACAGATATTGGTAAAAGTAAAGTTTCCAAGAAGAAAACGTAAACATCATAAAAAGCACCTTACGCTTTTGATTGTAAATTTTTTTTTATTTGTTTCGATAACTCTAGTTTTTTTTAATCTAGATGTGTTGCAAATTATTTTTTTGTTGACTTCTCTAATTTTATCCCCAGCGTGTTGAAGAATATTTTTTATTTTTTAGTTCGGTTTTCTGATAAAGCGTGTGTTGTCTTAGTTTTTTAAACTATTATTATTTTATACTAGCTTTAAATCTATTGAAAGTAAAATTTGAGTAGCATGTTACCAAAAAAATTAAACAGATATAGATGTGTATTTGAGGGATTTCAATTGTTGTAGACCACCTTTCATATTATTGTTTACGTAAAGTTATACAGCAAAACTTAAAAATATTTCAGTTGATGATGGCTTTATGAAAAATAAGATGATAAACCAAACTCTTTTTTTTTTATTAATAACGAATCATTTATGAAAATCATTCATGAAATAAATAATAATTATTTGTTGATATTTGAATCACCACGTGAGCGCCACTTGCAATTATAACTTAGTAAAAATCCAATAGAAATTGGTAATACGGAAAATACCAATAATTAAATGTAAGTTTTAAACGCTTCTGGGTCCTTGATTGCAATTTTTAATATAGTAAATGAACATTTTTTTTTTATTAATTATGAATGAGGTAAATCAACAACTTTTAAAAAAGTAGACTGCTTAGTTTAAAGCAATGGGATGCCTCGATTTGCAAAATAGCTCGCGCGACAAATTTTTTTAAAAGAAAATAACATCTTCGTTTGCTACGCTCCAATTTTTGCTTACAAACAGTCAAAACTAACTTTAAAGCAGAAAAAATGTATTAGTAACGTTCAAAGTTGTAAATTATCCAGATCTTGTAGTTCTAAGGTTTTAAAAACACTGTTTTAAATGTTAATGTGTGTCTCACTTTTGCGCTTGCAATGCAACGGCAGTTTCTAAGGCTCAATGTTCAAAAACAAACCTAACTTGTTGTTTATAACCTCACGTTTAATATACCTCTGATGAAAAATCTACTCGCCAAATTTTTTTGTTAAATTCTAAGAAGTAATAGTTAGGATGGTTTTGAGTTGAGCGTATATGGTGGCGTAAAATTAAAAAAAATATATATGACATATTGCGAAGCTCCCGGCGAAAGGCTGCGTTTATGAAATTTTGTATATTGCCGAAGAGCGCACGCACAAATTGTTAATACAATCGTAAATATTTCGGCAATCGTTTTAACACCCACGTTTACGAATAAATGAAAATTGAACTTAGTTTTGACAAAAATACAACCATCAATTTTAATTTTTTTTTTAATTTTCTTTGACCCCGACGAAATATTTACGAGAAAATCAATCTCACATGTGTAATTGATGACATGTATTAATTTTATGCCACCGATAAAAATGTTTTGGCTTAAAAATGTAATATATACGAAACATTGTGAAATTTATGTGAAAAAACTGCAAGTGTGCCACCAATTACGTGCAATTTTTGAATACCTAGTGTTTGTAAACGATTTACATTAGTTTAATGTGATAATTTGTTATAGACATTTTTTTAATGCCTTTTATTTTATACCGCAGGCGGCTGGTTTATGTAAATCTCTGTAAATATCTGGGTAATTTTTTAAAATGGCAGATTTTTGCAGTTGTAGTTTTTTACGTAATGTACATCATTGCTAATGCTGAAAAAAAATGTAAGTATTTTTATTGATCTTTTAATTTGTATGTATTTTAAACAATATTTAAATTGGAAAATAAATAAATTCTTTTTTGGTCATCTTTTTAAATTTAAATAGTAAATTTTAATATAAATGCAAGTAACCTGTAGTGCTAAAAAAAATAATTATTAAACTAAATAACTGAATACTTGAAAACACTATTTAAGGGTGTAAAACAATTTTTTTTGGAATTAAAGGATTTGGGCGAATGTGTTTAGTTATTTGGAATTCCCCTATTTTTCTTAAACCTGCCCAGCAAAAACTTGGCAGTTGGTAGTTGGTTTAAAAATAAGAAATGAAAATAAAATATATAGCACTCGAAAAAACACACAAAAATAGTGACTATTTGGTGAATTGTTAACATGTATCTTTTTTATTCTTAAGTAAATGTACCAGTCATCTAGAAGTCAGAAATGTTTTAGTTTACTAATTAATAGTGATAAAGTTTTTATGGGACTAAAGTATTGAAATGAAAAGTATTATTAAGTAGGTTAGTTTAAATAGTATCTATTAAAATTTGTGTGACAATACAAATCAACTTAATAATAAAATGAAGACTTGAACTAACCTTTAATGAGTATTTAACAACAAAATACAATAAAAGATAAGATAATAATTGCTTGGTTTTAATAATCACTTATTTTACCCAAAATTTTGCCCTTTTAAAAACTAAGAAACTTTTTTATGAAAAATCACTGATAATTGTGTAATACTTTATAACTGTAAAAATTTTATACAATGAAGATATGGGGTTAACATTATTCCTGACTTTTTGAAATACTAGTATGTTTATTTAAAGGAATGAAAAGAATATCCATGTGTTTGTTATTTTCCAAAAGTTTACTAGTTTTTAAAACTTAGCTTACCTATATAAGTTATAAATAAAAATATGTCCCAGACACGGAAAATAAAAAACATTGTTAATATTATTAATTTAACTTCACATACTTGCTCCTAAGTTTTAGCCAGGGTCCTGTATTAATAAAATATCCATAAAAATAATAAATTAATTAACAAATTTGGCAATAAGCATGCCATTTAATTGTAAAAATCTACCAAAATTAAAAACTAAAATCCAAGATCTTTCTGAGACAAACTGACGCTCTCCCATCGCCTGTGGTAATAATTTTTTTATATAAATGCGGTCCAAATGAGTGTGTTACAGTTTAACGGTGTAAGTAAAGTAACCTTTTAGAGTATACGCGTAAAATCATATTTTTTAAAAAGTATGTTAAAAATGAAATGAGTTTCATATCGCTTAAAAAAGTATGTTTTAAGTGTTGGAAATTTTAACTTCAATTTTGAAAAATTAGTGGAAGTTGGTACATTAAATCTGGTTCGAATTTTGGGATACTACAAATTATATAAAAATACAACTAATTTTATGGTCGTGTTTTTCAATATTGAAAATTCTTAATAAAAACCAACTATCCTAAATTTTCAAAATGCAGTACCAAATTATCACACATATTTTCTAAATGAAAACAAACTATTATTGTGTTCTCAGATTGTTATTTAGTGTTTGTAACAAACTACAAACGTTCGTTTTTTTTTGTTTTAAGCCTTTTAATATTAATTTGTACATTGTTGGATTAATTGTAGTTTTTGTAAGTTATTTACAGAATAGTTTATTTTAAAGTGGTTTAACAATTACAATGCTCTTATTAATTTTTTTTTGTTGTATTTTGTTGTATATGTATTACTTTTCTATATTATATTATATTAAGTGATTATTTCTTAATTGGGCTATGTTAAAGTTAGCTATTCTGTACCTTTTAAGTGAAAAAAAAAATCCTTGTTCTACTTTTAAGTACCTATTTTAAGCAGCACTCTTATACATTTATCCTTAATTTCGAATATATTCAATTTCCAGATTTGAAAATATCAGCGTTCAAATCTAAAATCAAAATCTGTTAATTGTAAGTAATTCGCTGTTGCGCACGGTTTTTTCTACTGTTAATGACAGTTAACAGTTTTAAAAGATTAATTAATTTGCCAATACTTTAAATCGCTTGAATCTTAAAAAGTACCCAAAGATTTTGGTTACCTACCTACATTTTCTTTATTAGTTTCGTCTATATTTATTTGGTTTTATCTATTTCTCTTTCAGTAAAATTAACTACTACTTTTTTTTTTATTTTTCAACACTTGCATATTCTGATTACACAAAGTCTAATTTAAATGTTTCCCCTCAAAAACTACAAGAGTTGGGATGTATAAAAAAATATATAAGGTGCACAATAAATAATTGACCATAAGAGATGATTTTTTTTTAAAATTGGCATAATTTACATGTAAAACAAATAAAAGATTAAAATGATCAAAATCGCAAAGTTTGAATCAATCTACATTGGAAGCATGCAATTATTGGCCGTGTCCATCAGCAGTCACTGAACAATTCAAACATTATGATTATGACAGGAAAATAGAGAAGACAAAACTAATTTTATTTAACATCTTATAGTGCAAATTTTTTATTATAGTACTAGTAATGCTATAATAAAACATCAGCTTTATAAATTATTGCTTACAATGTTTAAACTCATCAGTCACTGCTATGCACAAATTATTTTAAGAACCTGCAAAGGTTAATCATCCAAAAATGATTGTTTTGGACGCTTGTTATATCTGTCCCTTCATACCTCTCTAAAAATATTCAAATACCTGAAAATCATTAATATCAGAATTACGTATTCAAGACTAACACCTTTCCGTTTTTTTTTCTTTTAAAATTAAATAAATCTTTCTCACCTAATATCCACCAAATCCAAGCACAACTAAATAATTAAATTTAAGGTTAGAAAAACAAACTCAAACAACATTATAAACGTCATTATCAACATTACAAACAATTACTAAAAGATAAATTATTTAATTTTTTACACTGGAACTACTATAAACTGAATTCAATTTTAAGTACGTACATTTAAACTTTTAATTTTAAAAACCTTTAACTTGTTGATTTTATCCACATTTCCAACCTTTTTTAATGATTCACATGCAACAAGGTTGCCTTTTCACTGTGACACTCCATAATGCTTGCTTTGTCTATTACTTGATGTTTTTTAAGAGACAGCGAATAACCTTGCGTAAGGCCACTGTAAAGTTAAAGCTATTAAACGAGCGCTATTGCCAATGGTGCATGTTGCTAGTTAAAAAATTCAACATAAACAAATACCTACTTTCCGATGCTCTAAGTTTGTATTTGCTTTTAAGTCACTGCCAATAATTGCTTCCTTTTAATAAAATCTGGTTTACTTAAAACTTGACTTCAAAATTGCTAGACAATGTTATTATCGAGGTTTTAAAGTTTTTTAAGATTGTTATCACTACTTGATTTTAACTTCATTACAACTCAACTTTTTTTATTTTGTTTTAACGACTTATTTTCGTTTCTTTTTATTCTCTTTAGGTACTATCCATTAAGTGCAGCAAAATCAACATTTTCCAAACATTGCAAAAAAAATATTAATTGTGCATTGGTAATGTGTAGCAATTTGTTTTAAAATAAATTCAATTAGAATTCTGAATGTTAAACATATAAGCAATTTAAAAAAAGGAAATACACTGTTAAAGTGATTTTATACATAAATATATGAAACCAAATCAATGTTATATCGGAAGAATTGTTTGGCAACACATTTTAAAAATAAGTTTAATAATTCATTATTTTTTTTGCCAACGTATAATAAATGATTTGAAGATGAATAAAAATGTTTATGGTATATGTTCTTGAAATGGAATAGAGTGAAAATTGTATAAGATTGACTGCTTATTTAATATCTTTCATGCACCCCAGTGTCAGTATTTCAGTTAAAAAAAATAACGGACCAAGGTCTTACTAGATTTTAGATTATCATTCCACAATTTTTAGCTTTTCTTCACAACTATAAGACTTTGAATAGTTTATTATTTCTACATATTTTTTTACATACACATAATTTTAATGTTTTTTTTTTATATCAGAACGTATTTGTTAAATATTTTTTAGTTTGCAGAGTATAAGAATTAATTAATGAACTTAAGAATTGCTTTAACGACCGTGTACATAGATTCTTCTCAGCACACGAAGTGTGCCTGCTGATTTTTTAAACCTCTAAGCAAGTTGGTTTTTGATTTTTTTTATTATCAACAATTTTTTCGTTTAAATAACCACAACAAACAATAGTACACACTTTTTCCCACATTTAATCACTTTGAAGACGGTTGACGAGTGAGAGTAGACAATTTTTCTATGTAGTATTGTGTTGTTTTTATGTTGCAATATGTTTAGGCTTTTCTTTTTCTTGGGTGTCGTTTACAGTCGTTGTTTAAATTACGTGCAAACCTGCTCGAGTGTAATTTCGTTGCAGTTAATTTATAATATTCTATTGTAGTATAGTTGGTGGTTCAGGATCCAAATCCAACAACTTACTTATGTAAGAATACAGACTCTACTTAAGTTATATACATAGTTGGCGAGTTAAGATTTTAGTGCACCGAAGTTGTTGAAATAAGTTTGGAAAAAAAATGTATTCAAAAGAGCATACTCACGTTGAAAATTAGAATATTCTACATCTTATCCTACACCGGTTGAAGGTTTTTTTAAATTATGAAAATTTAAAATTTAACGTGTGATCATATTTAGACCAACACACATTAAAATTTATTTAA
Source organism: Agelastica alni (assembly GCA_950111635.1). Taxonomy (NCBI): domain Eukaryota; kingdom Metazoa; phylum Arthropoda; class Insecta; order Coleoptera; family Chrysomelidae; genus Agelastica; species Agelastica alni. The sequence continues at coordinate 24,442,101 of OX467708.1, forward strand.
ATAATCTAATTATAATCACTCTCATTGTTATTTAATAAATTTATTCAGAAAAAATTACAGCTGTCGATGATTTTTATAATTTTAAAAATTAATGTTTACCAATTTTATCAATTTTAGACAGTATTAGATTTATTGAATATAAAAAAAGTAAAGTATCTATAAACTTCAAATTTAATTTTCACATTGCTAAAATTGTGTTTTAGTTATACATTGTAATAGAATTTCAATAATAAGTAACGATGGCATCAAAGTGTTAGTTATTTTCCATTTTTATACTCTTTTTCAATAAAATTCACAACCTTATGAATTAATACATACTTTGTAAAAAGTCCTCTGTATCTAATTACACGGAATTGGGTCGGTATAATAAGTTCACATGTTTCCTTTAAATTTTCTAATTTTCATTTACTATTTCGACACAGTTGAATATTCTTCTATTCTTCAACTTGGTTTAATCGTGAGATAAACGTTTAATTGAGTGTTTTTTACTTTGCTTAAAAAAATTTACGACGTAAACGTAAAACGCCCCTTTGTTTGTAAATTTCTCAGCATACAAAGTGTATACTTAAATAGATGGTAGTTACTATAATACGTCAAACTTTTGACACTTACAGTACAAGGTTAGGTTTAAATATTCACTATATAGTTTTTTGTAAATGAAACACTAATAACAAGGTGACGGCACTTAACTAATGTAGCTTAAGGAACTTTTTACTTAGTACGTAATAGTATGTGTAGAGTAGGATTGAGCGAAAAAAGTACGAAACGTCAAAAAGACAAACGTTCAGAAGTGGAAAAACATATCTTTTGGTGAAAAACGTGTTTTGCTTATGTTTTCTGTTTATGCGGTTAATACAATTTATTAAGTTATTTTTTTAAATTAAAAAATAATTGCTATTTAAAATCCTATCATACCGAGTGTGCCAAAAGTACACCATAAAACTTTGGGATGCAGTTAATAGGTAAGATTAAAGTAACGCCATTACTTCTTGTAACTTTTAAGTCAACGCCCCTTGTTACTGAGATTACTTTTGCACTTAAAAGACCTATAACTCAACTGTCCAAATGAAAAAAGTTGCAAATTACCTACTGACATTATTTCCAACACACCCACTCGTATCTATGTTTGAAGCAGATACTGCTGAAACACCCTGTGTAATGAAAAAAATATTAACTAGTAGAACCATGTTTGTACTTTTCTCGATACTAGACTTAATAAGCATTAAATTTAGTCATAAAGAAAATTTGCAAAAGATGTATTTCTCCTTAGCTTCTAACGGTGTCAATTTTGATATTTCGTTTATTTTTCGTTGAATTCTAATTTGTAGCTTAAATTTTACAATTTTTCTCAAAATACCGTCTTCACTGTGGTAGCAAAATACAGGTTCAAACCAGAATTATCGTGGCATATTTCAAAGCGGTTACGAAATTATTAAAACAAACCACTACAAACAGGATATGTTTTTGTTTCCATATGCAATATGATAATTAATTTATTAAAAAACACATAGGGTATTAATTAAAAAGACTCTACTAACTTATATAGTTTTGAAGAGAAAGTATAACAAAATAAAATATTAAAGAAAAATGGTAACGTATAAATACCACCCTGTCCATTTAAAAAAAATTATATATATACTATCTACATGTCACACAGAATAACTTAAACAGTTTTTCTTGTTTTTTATACGCGTAAAATGTCTGAAAATTATCGTCTTTTTTAATGTCATGAACTATACCGCTGGAAGGATGAGCACCCTAAAAAATAACAAGTCTAATAAACAACTAAGTCTGGTAAAATTGTGAACAATTTTAAATGTTTTACTTGAACGATATAGCCCGTGAGCAAGTTAAAAAAAAAATAAAGTAAGTAACTAAATAAAATAAAATAACGGAGCATTAATCAATGGGGAGTTTTTAAGCCACATAATATAACAACTTGGTTATCGTTATTTGTGCGACTGCGCAGTAAGGGTGAAGTGGGGAGGCAAACCAAATAGCGATAACGACGAATTGGAATAACGTGTTTTTTGGTTAAGTATATTATTTGCCATTTTGCCATGGACGGCTCGAACAAAAAGCTTTTGCTCTACGCTCTACGGATGAAAAATCAGGTACAAGGTATATCAAAATTAGTGTTTTCGGACTCCTTTTAGGAATGGATGAAAATGATGATAGTTTCTCGGATTGTGTAAAAAGTCAGCTGCTTACAAAAAGACGGCTCAGGTTTAGAAAAATGATGATTTTTAGCCCTCCTTCGTGAGTTAATTCTATATTTGGCTGTACCGTTCTTATAATAATTTCAATATTTTCATCCATATTCTTAAAAATATAACAAAAATAAGCTAAATACACAGCACTCCCTAACCTCACAAAAGCTAGGTTAGGTTTCCTTTCCTTTAACGGAATTTAATGTTATCATCGTTACAGTCCCAAAAACTCTTTCAAATCAATCATTCGTGTTATGTTTATCGTTAATAACAATAACCACAAAATTTGTTATTTTTGATGTTATTTTAAGTGGACCAAAAACTCCCTAATAGAGAGATTTTAAGCCCTTTATTTATCCACCTTTTTTCCGTTATCGTTATTGTGATCATGCGTCAAGTTACTTTATCGATCCTTTAACTTTATTAATGATAACCTATTCCGTTACTTACGGAAAAATAAGGTAGTACTGTGGTTATGTTTATCGCTTCGTTGCCACATTAGGTAATTTTGAAATAAGAGATGTATGTGCTGATTAAAATATTCGACATTAAACTATGTCAAAAACATCTGTAGATATTCTAAACCTATGAAGAATTTCTCATGATTTTTTTATCGTATCTAATATTGTTTATATTTTTTTGCAATCTCCTAATCGTAACATTTAAATTAAGTATTTGGCGGAGTTGGCTCTCTTTTATTTATAACATTTTTCAAAACATCCTCCATTTCAAAATAAAAACATATATTTAATCAAAATAAATACCAGAAATTCTGAGGTTAGGAAAATCAAAACAAGGTTCACCTGAAAATTTATTAAGTTTAAAGTGGGGGTTCAAATTGTCTTAGTTTCATTATCGTGGTTGTTGTTATGGAAATGAAACACAACTACAACAACGCCAAAAGAAGAAAGGGGTTAAAATCTCTCTAATAATTGTGGTACCTATACAGTGTGAATTTCAGGCATGCGAACGTAAAGTTAAATTTACTATCGTCTCCGTCGTTACCACGAGAGTAATAACAGGATATAATTTTTTCCACAATACATGAACCCAATTTAATTTTTTTACGTTCGCAATTTGCTGGTCTGTTGCTAGTTATTTTCACCTACCTGTTTAATCTATAAATTAAACATAAAAATAAGCGCTGTTGCGAACATAATGATATAGGGTTGCCCGCAAAAAGTCTGTTGGTTGTCGAATTTTAAAAAATAAAATTTTAATGCGACTGTGAACGTGCGATAAAGAGGTCCGAGACAAATATCTCGTGCGATAGACGAAGACATAGAGTTGTAGCTGCGCGCGGCGCAACCGCAGGATGTAAGAGAGTGCGCATGTTAGAAAATGATAGCGATAGACTAGTAAACAGCAATATTTTGGAGCAGTTAGTACCTTACAGGCACGTTGACATTACTTCAATACCTTCAGCAAGTTCACTCATTTTCACTGACTGGTACTACATGTAAACAAATTAACATGAGCTAGTAAACTAGCACTAGTTAACTAGTGCTAGCTAGCTAGCATAATGTCAACACGCCTTAAATATTGACAACACGTGATCGTACTTATTTTTGTAATTAAAAATGGTTAAAAAGTGTTTCTTTATTAGACTCAGATAATCTCTTAATTAATTTTAATGATGAAACCTTCAATATTTGTTTATTGAGGTTAGCTTTTCGTAGAAAAAATTTTAAATACAATGATGTTGAGCTTACTAAAGCATCACTTGATTTTGTTGGTTATCACACCACGTGTTATAAAAAGTAACTGTTTTTTTAGAAATACATATACCTAATGAAGAAGTCAAAATATTATATTAATCTAACATATATCAACTTTCAAATTATTATATAATTCATTAAACTTTCGTACGTATACTACCAGTTGCTTCAAAATATTGTTGTTTACCACCAGTCTATCGTTATCTTTCTCTATTTCATGAACTACTAACATACGCACTCTCTAACATCCTGCGGTCGAGCCGCGCGTAGCTACAACTTTATGTCTCTTTGTTGCACGTTCACAGTCGCATTAAAATTTTATTTTTTAAAACTCGACAACCATCATTCAGGACAGACTTTTTGCGGGAAACCCTACATAATTGTGTTTGCAATGAAACAACATTTATGTTTAATTTATAGATTAAACAAGTAGCTAAAAATAACTAGGACCAAAATACCTGTTTATACCTGGCAACCCAATAGTTAGACCGGGAAAAATATAGGCAATTACATATTCTATAGACTTTGTACTTACGGTTGGTGTAAAAAAATTTCGTTAAACTCATCGGTAAAAATAAAAAAAAAAATTGAATTTTTAATTAATCCCATTTTTTTTATAATTTTTAACAAACTAAATTACTTATAAAATAATTTTTATTCATTAAACAGATGGGTAAAGGTCGATTTTACTTCGGATCTTAGACTATTCTGTAATCTAATACACCATAATAATGTTCACATACTTTCTTTCAAATGAGAAAAAACATTTATTGCTTAATTGGGACTTGCTAATCAGCCGTTGGAGAGGATAACATTACTCAAAATTTGTTGTTTGTTACAAGGGATGCGTTAGGTCAGGTATTTTTGTATAAAAGTAGATTAAATATTTAACAAAATACTCCCTTCGTTATGAGAAGAAAGACGGTTTGTACGACAATGAAAATCATAAAAACCACTTAAGTCGTTCCTAAAAAGTGTAAAAGCAGGGTGATATTTCAGAAGATGGATTAGACATTCCAAAGAAGATGCTATCCATGTACAAGTTGTACGAAATTTTTTTATAATGAATATATTACTAAGTTTGACTGGTTACAATTCTCGTAAATCTGTATGTTATATTCCTAGTATTCTCTTGTAATTTTAAAGACGCAGATTATCATTTGGTTATTATCAATAAAAAAATAATTCCTTAATACGAGTTTATGAGAATATTCTGGTCATGCTTGTTAAATAATCCGAATATTTACTTTTAAAAACAAACAAAAACATGATATTTATTAATTTAAAAAAAAATGGCATTATCTAAATTATTTTGAAATTTTTAGAGCTAAAGGAAGTTAAATGGTGTTTGTGCAATATAAATGCATCCCAAACCTAATAATTTGTCATTACTTTTTTTTTATTATAATATATGTTATGTTATTCTTACTTTCTATTAATTTTTACGGAAAGTTTTTAAGTTTAAAAAAACAAGACTTTATTTATTGTATGAAAAAATCATTTTTAAATTTCAACTTTTGGAGTCCCATAATTTATTTAAAAAAAATAGGTACATGAAGTATCATCTACTTGCTCCCATTCGGTCAGCTATTCCTAGGACACCCTAAAAAATATATTTTAATAAATTTCATTTTATTTTATGGAATTCTTTTACAGAAATACGCAGCTTATCAATAGTCACTCAGTCACTCTTTGTTATTTTACGATTTTTTTTTTAATTTTAGCAAATAAAATTTTTGGCAGTCAATTATGGCATTATTAGAATTCTTAGAAATTTTTTTAAAAAATAATTAACTACACTGTAAATTTCGTGAGGTAATAAGGTGTATTTATATCGAACAAACATCATAGTTTTTACAACTACGAATGAATAACCATCATATTCGGAAGCTAGACTTTAGTAGTTGATGCGTTAATTAAATTCTAAAATAAACCCACCAAAAATTTTTATTATTTAAATAATAAAAATATTCCGGTCGGTTGATATCCGATGATAGATTTATTTAACATCTAAAACATGCCTAATTTAAAGTTTACTGTTGAAATATTCCAAAGTTTATTTATTTATAAGTAGTATAGTTAAGATAAAAATATTGCTAAGTACAGCTTTTTAACACCAAAAAGTGTCTTCTCACTTTAAAAAATAAAACTCATTTTTAACAATTCAGTACCTGTTATTGGTGATTGCTTTTTTAAATTAAATATCTGTCCCAGACGTAAAGGTTTGTGGTCGTATTTTAATTGTTTATATCTGGATCTTTATAAACTATAAAATTTAAAAAAATGTTTAACGTGAAAAAATAAGAGCAATGCCCAAAAATCAGAAATAATTTTACTGTACTTTATAACATTAAATGTGATTATTGGAAAATTCTAGCTCGTATAACAACATATTGCTATATTCCTGAGTAGTCAAAAAAAAAATTGAAAATAATAATTATGTTCAATATAATTGGAAAATTAAAAGAAGCAATCCGTCAACATACGTCGTTTATTGTTCTATTTTGTTAATATTGTAGTTAAAAAAAAGAAATGTTATCTAAATCACAAATGTGATGGGAATCCAATAATGAAACGGTTAAATCAATTTACCAAATAAATTTTACTCAAAGTACTTTGATGTCAGCCAGTAAGTTTCAACTGAAGCCATCTTCAGACAAATAATTAGCAGACCACTCACATTTTAGTTCAGAAAAAAAAAAATTTGAAAATTCTGGGTTTATATCTTAAATTGTTTGTTTAAAATTTTAATTAATACCAATGTATTTGGTGTAATATTTATTGACCTATTTAGCGTAGGATTACTTTAATAGATATTTTTTTGCTATAATAATAATAATATGATGGTAGTGACTTTTAAGTTTTTTAAAAAACATATACATAGATATTGGAACCTCATCCATTATTTTCATTTAAAACATTACTACGAATCTTTGCTTAACGGGACTAAACTCTTTATCTAGTCTAATCCAAAAAGAAAATTATAAAATGATAGCTAAATTTATAAACACTATTGTAAAAAAATGTGATTGGTAATATATCGATGAAGACTGAAAAAGACTTTAGAAGTATGTACGCAAATTTTTTTCGTTTTACCTTTGAAACATTTTTCAACGTCTTAAATTTAAAAATATGCCATTTAAACTTTAAACGTTTCCTTTAACATTGGGACCAACAGTACCAATTATTCATATCCAAAATATCAAAACGCATTATCAAAAAAAAACATTTGGATTACTTATTAATTTAAACATTTTGAATGTTTATAGAATTTTTAAGTTTGGTATGTGTTTTAATTATGTACATTTTTTATTAAAACCAGTGACCACTTATTCCATTATTTGACAATATATTAGTTACGTTTACACCATAAATAATTTTTGTGTTACCAGTCTCGTAAAAATATATGAGTAACGTTATAAATAAATGTCCTGTTTTAAACGTGAGTATGTAATGGTGGCTCGATAACATTGTAAAAAGTTAATACAAACTAATTTTGTACAGTTGTACGCTAAAACCTTTTATTAAATGTGAAATATGTAATTTAACTGCTAATATAATTTCAGTTGCCGTTTTGTAAAAGTATTCATACAGGATGATCCAGTAAAGAAGTAACAACATTCGAAACCTTAAACACGTTAAGAAATAAAAATACTAGAGTTTTCGAGAATCTAATGCAAATATCCATTTGGTTCACCTTGTATGTGTCAACGGTTAGAAAGTTTTAGCATAAGGCAACTAAAGTAATGCGATCAATAATATTACTTATTTAACATGTCAAATATGTGTCAAAAAATGTCTTAAATATAACTAGTTGTAAAAATTGCCCTAACTTTTTACAAACACTGACCGACCCTCCTTTACCAGGATTCAAATTAGCATATTTTTACGAAGACAGTTTCACATTATTGTGACTATAATTGCCTTTTTAGCGTGAATATATATAAATATATATATTATATCAAACTTGTTGTATTTTATATGTATAGGAAAAATTTTGGACCACTCTGTGTATACACGTATTCGATTAATTAGAACAGTCCAGAAATTTTCTCTAAATGCAACATAATCTTGTTCGTAAAATATCTGTGACTTGTAAATCATGTTTTATTATAAAAGTTAGATGTTTGAACTATTTGCTTTGTGGGAAAATTGTTATTTTCAGAAAATATTTTAAAACCACAAAAATACAAAAAAAATCATACACATTGTATATTTATAATGTAATTCTAAAGTATACCAGTATTTATTATACTGTGGACTACGTGAACATTTTGTGTTTTATTTTTCCTTTTCCCATCAAAAATACTCAGATAATAAGAAACACTTTAAACAAAAAAAATGTCTATGCTTTTGTTGAAAAATTTCAACCAATGAAACACAACTAATTTAATTCATTACTAGCCGTTTTACCCGGCGTTTCTTGGGGTTTCTGGAACATTTTCGAATGCCAACGTCGGCGTTGGACATAATTGGAAATGTCACCATCAAATTTAGCGACCCCGAAGACTATGAATTCAGTACCATTATCGGCCGTTTTTAATAGTTTTTTTATTTCATTCCCCTCCCACTCCTTTCGTGGGGGTGATGATGGTAAGTCACCTCTTTAGTATTTGTTACCAGGTAGTAAGCTGGCACACTCACACACGCGCGCGCGCCCATATACATTCTCTAGTGGGCTAAAAGTTTACTACAAAATTAGTGATTATGTCTTTGATTGCCGGTACGATTCATGCACCATCTGCATACTGTAAGTTAACTGTACTATGTAAAAAGACAAAATTGTACTTCACAACTTTTAAAATCAGAAAATCTTCCGATTGAATTCCGTTTTTAACAATTTAATTTGGTGAGCATTTTCTGTAAATTTTAATTTAGGCGATTTAAGCAATAGATATTGACAGCTTTCAAAGTGAGACAAGTTTTATTTTTCTATTTGTTTTCACCAAAGTACCTAATAATTTTTGTTTGAAAGCGTTAATATTATCAAATAGTGTAACAACATGATTTTTGCCTTATAGCTTAAGATTAAGTTGATTAAGATGACTTGTAATATCAACTACGAAAGCCAAATCCTTTATCCATTGTCCATCTTTTAATTTAGCACATATTCATATTTTTTTGTTTCCAAGAAAATTATGATTTCGTCCAGCAATTTGGAGAATCATTTTACACTTTATGACTCGAAAGCCATCGAACCTCCGTGTAATATGTTAGATCGGTGTATTCACATTCTATATCTTCCAAAAATCAATTTGACGATGATTAAGTTCACGTGCTCGAACATTATTTACAATTTTGGTGACTATTTTTAAAACATGTCCGATATTTAAAATTTTGGAGCACAACTTGCTGGTGAATAATACAATGAAAATTATTATAACCAAGCTGCTTGCATGCTTTTTTTAATCTTGCAACAACTCCTTTAGTAATACCGGTCATGGTAGGTACACCATCAGTAGCAAGACATATCAACTTTTCCAATGGTATCTTATACTTCTTCAAAACTTCCATAAGCGCATCAAAAATATCAGCTCCGATAGTTTTATTATGCATAGGAATGACTTTCAAAAGTTCTTCACTTACTTTTAAATTAACATCGCATCCGCGAATAAAAACACTGAGCAATATTTCGAATATCCGTACTTTCATCAACTGCAACAGAGTAAGCTTGAAATGTTGATATATTATTGAGTTGTGCTGATTTCTCAAATTCTTGGCTATTTTATTAACTCTGTTAGCTACAGTATTTCGACTTAAACTTACACTTTCAAAAAAATTTATTTGTGCTTGACATCTACCGTTCCGCCGCTTTAATTGAGCATTCACTAATAAATTCTCCTTCAGTAAATGGTTTCGATCTACTTGCGATTAAATTTTATAATATATAACTTACTTTTACAGCAGCTGTACTGTCTTCCAACAGATTTAGTAAATACACTTTTTTGTTTTTGAAGAATTGATTTCAATCCCGACAATTTGTTTTCACGAAATTTTGCAACGTATTGGTCATAGTTTGTTTTATGATTTGTGTCATAGTGCCTTTTAAGATTAAATTCCTTAGCAACTGAAATGGAGTTTTTACATATCAGACATAATATTTTATTCTTGTATTGAACACAAAAATATTGCAGTTCCCATTTTTTTTAAATTACCATGTTTCGCTTCAACTGATCTTTTCTTACTCATTGTTCTTGAAGTCTGATTATATTTTTATTTAATAACTTTTTAGTTTAATATGAATAAAAACCAAAATCCAAGTAAGAGTTCAAAATATCATTTGCAAACGATTGAGCAAACACTGCACCACAGCACATAGCAGTGCAACTCGCATGTTAATGTTTGGAGAAAAAGTTAAGCACCGCACAGTGTTCGGCCGCAAAACTAAATTACTGGCAGTTTTTTTAAATATTTTATTCTGAATATTGTACTCTAATCACAATCAGAGTGGTTTCCCGAGATCGCGTACTTGCGGAAATGCAAAACATTTGTACATTTTTCACAAATAATTGGCCATTGAGAACTAGTCGTAACATAATTTTATTCTGAATAAGACAATAAAAAAAAATTAAAGATAATACTCATATTTGTTAAATATTTAATTTATGTACCAATTGTTTTTTATTACAATTTAACTAATTTAACAAAAAGTATGTACGTGTTATATGATAGAATATAACATTGAGGTTATTTTTTTACTGATGTATTTTATTATTAATTATATTATTTGTATACCTGGGGCCCGTTTCTTACCTCTGCAAATGCAAAGTTGTAAAGTTGCCATCGAGGCACCCTTTTTGATCATACAATCAGCTTCTAGTTTCCACTTAATTACTCGTGACCAGGAACCCTGAAAAGACGCACTTTTTTGTGCCCTATATATTTTATCCAGAGCTTCTCTGCTACCCAGAAAAAACCTTCTTATGACAATGTGCTTGTCCAAAGCATCTAATGCCACCTGACTGTCATAGCATAAACAAAATTTCCTAATTCTTATAGTTTCTGCGGTTAATTCCCCATTTCCACGATTCCTGATGTGGAGAGTTCCCCAGGGCTAGAGCCAACTGTGAACTACACATAAAATACTCACGGAAAGAGGCTAATCTCTGTGTCCCAGTCCTCTCTCAAAACAATTTTGAATTGGTACTGAGGTTGTATGAAGTCTTGGACATAATAACTTCTTTTTATTGCAGCTGAGACTCCCAGCGTTCCACTGCCCCCGAGAGTGAAGTCTAAGCAACGGAATTTAAGCCTTAGACTTCACCAAGAAAGTGGTCCCCGAGTAGCCCAAGATATTTTATGTAGGGATATAATGATGCAACACAACCAATGAATTTATGTGTAAATGCAGCTACAACTGGGGTTGTACTCGTAACACTTGATAAGGATGGTAAAGGAAATAGAATAATTAAGATAAAAAATAAGGTAACATTGAGAGAACATTTTTGGTATCTGTGGAACAGTGACAAAGAAACAATGTATATCAAAAGATGACAACATTGAGATCTACCTGAATAAATTATTGAGTCTAGATGAGTACTTTACCGGGACAAAACTTCTTGAGAAAGACACGGGCAGGAAGGTAACCAGAAAATTGAGAAAACACGCTGCAAAACTAAAACTTATAACGCTGCACTATCAGAAAAAAATCTACGAAATTCTGAGTGTAAGATTATATTCTTAAATGATTTCAATGGTAGACATGACTGATACTATCTGATATCTGTGGAAATGGTAGACCCTAGAATGTAAAACAAATTATAATGCATAAAAATCACTGGGTATCACAACTGATCATCTTCGTCTTCAAGTTTTTATTATAGTATCAAACTCCCAGAATTATTACAGACCAATTAATTGCCATTTAAATTAAAGAAAACACATTCGAAGTTAAAACAATCGATCTCCTTGCTAACGATTATGCCTCGACTGTTTCGGTATAGCGTAAAAAAATAAAATTTAGAAAATAAAGGTGAGTCATGTAGGTTGGTAATTTTTTAATTTTGTTCTTAATCAACTTTGCATTGTGTTAATTTAACAATAAACTAACATGTTAATTAAAAAAATTATAAATACTTTACATTTAAACCAATATTCATTTTGGAAATGCACTAAATATTAATAGAAGTAACATTTAATTTCACACCATGTAGTAGTTTTTAACGTTCAATGGAAAAAATTATGATGTTGATTATCCCTACGTTTTTGAAGCGACGATCTCAAACGTCCTTCAAGAAGCTCTTAACACAGTATACAGATGGTGCGAGAGGGAACAGATGTCTGTAAACCCCCGAAAAACTGTAATTATTCCTTTTACGAAAAGGAAAAAGCTAGATAAGCTTCGGCAGCCTGTCCTATACGGAGAGAGCATTCCATTTGCGACGGAAGTGAAATACCTGGGTGTAGTTCTGGATAAACGACTCACCTGGAACGCCCACTTGGAAAAAACAATAAACAAAGCCAGGTTTTCTCTCTGGAATCTCAGAAGAGTATGTGGCAAATCTTGGGGAATGAACCCCAAACAGATTTACTGGATTTATCAAACAATGATAATATCTATGGTCACGTATGGTTCAGTAGTCTGGTGGACCAAAGGGTTACAACAGACAGCTAGAGCAAAGCTTGCTGGCCTTCAGCGGCTGGCATGCCTGGCCATAACTGGAGCTATGTCCAGCACACCAACGGCAGCGATGGAACACCTCCTACATCTCCCTCCCCTAGATATTCTCTTAGAGAGGGAGGCCAGGATAGCTTCCTATAGATTCCTGTCTTTGGAAAAGCAAATAAATGGAGAGCAACTCGGAGATCACTCCGGGATACTGAGTGAAACAAAAAACCACCAAATTCTCGGGATGGTTCCTGACTTGCTAGCTACAAAAATACACGTAGGAAAGTCGTTCAAAGTCCTCTTTCCGGAGAGAGACGAATGGATGAGGGGACAAATCCTCTTCCCAGAGACTGAATACGTAATGTACACAGACGGCTCAAAAACCCCAGATGGAGTTGGGGCCGGTGTTTTCAGCAGGAAACCAAAGATTGAAATATCTACCAGTCTTGGCAGGTATGCCACAATCTTTCAGGCTGAAATATTCGCTATCGAATTGTGTGCAAGAGAGTTGACCAACAGACCTCTAGCAAACAAAAACATAAATATAATATCAGACAGCCAGGCCGCTTTAAAAGCACTGAGCTCCAACAAGATAAATTCTAAACTTGTATGGAATTGCATCGAATCCTTAGAGTACCTTGGTGCGAACAACAGGGTGACCCTACTGTGGGTACCTGGGCACCAGGGGGTGGAAGGAAACGAAAAAGCCGACACCCTTGCAAAACAGGGGGCCGAATCTGCGTTCACTGGACCAGAACCGGTTTTTGGAGTCACCACAAGTGCCGCCAAAACAATTATTTCGGACTGGGCGGAGAGGAAAATACTCACGTACTGGTCCGACTTACCAGGGCTAACCCACTCGAAGGCGTTTTTACCGTTACAACCCTCGAGAAACACAACTAAGCAGATCCTAGAATGGAGCAGAAATGACCTGCGTATTCTAACAGGACTGCTTACGGGACACTGTCGTCTGAGATACCACCTCAGAAAGATAGATCTGAACCAACAAACGGACTGTCGGTTCTGCTGCGTGGAAGACGAAACTGCTGAACATATACTATGTTCATGCCCCGGCCTGGGAAGAATAAGGTTCAACATATTTGGTTACACTAACCTAGAACCTACCGATTTTAAAAAAATCTCACCCTATACAACCATGAACTTCGTAAGAAGGGCTGGATTGTACGGTGAACTGTAGCCTCTAGGGGTGAGCCACAATAGACCTACTAAGGGTCGCGGTGGAGGGGCGACCACGCCCCACTCACATAAAACCTAACCTAACCATCCCTACGTTTGTAATTGTAATTGTAATGTAATGTAAATCCCTACGTTAATGAAATGTAAAATATTAAACAAAATTAAACCAAATATGATATATTTTTAATAATTTTAAAACAAATATAATTTACATTATAAACTCATTAATTGTGTACTAAACAATTAGTAAATTAAGGCCATTTCATAAATCAATTATTTAGTAATAGTAGATTATTTCAAGCGGAGGAGAAGTGATACTTTTCATGGCACGCCTGAATTTACCCGCCGAACGAAGTGAAAAGTTACTTCTCCTTCAAATGAAATATACTATTTTTTTTCAAACGTGCAATAATTAGGTCATAAACACAAAATATGTAGCACAGCTAAGTACAAAAATGGCTCGTTGTCATCTCCGCCGGAGGGAAAAGTAAAAGTAAAACTGCTGCTGGTGAAAAAGTTGAATTTTTCCGCAGTTAGCTCAGTACAATTATGGTCTATTTATTGTACGTTTGAAAAAAACATTATTAATTAAAACAAACAAATTAAAATGAAAAATGTTTGTATCTCGACGTTCAGGACAACATTGTTGGACACTAAAAAATGATGAAAAGGTTTTGGTGCAGTTTTACTAAGTTTAGTTCGTGACAAAATTATCTATAAATTGAACTAATAATGACTTTAATGTTAATGACTTCTATAACCTATTATAAAATAATCACTGTACAGAAATGTACACTTTTATTTATTTTGATTTTTCTGAAAAAAACAAATTCATGTAACGTCCTATTTTTATTCAAACTTCAATAAACAATTATATATTAAAAATAATATAAACAAAATACTTTTTAAATAAAACAATGAATGCTTGATAAACAAAATATTTTACACACTTCTTCTATTAGAAAAGAAAAATATTCCGCATGATAAGGATGCAATAAGATTGTAAAAAGTCTTAAAATATATGAAAGGTGTACTAATTGCATTGTACTGCAGAGTTCCATGGGCCACATTGAATTTCGAGGACGTTTTCATCTTTAAAGTTATGCAGGTGAGTCAATTTGTAGTAATTTCTGTGAATTTCTTTGGTTAGTTGATGATATTTGTTCCAACCACATCCATACAATTGGCCATTTTCTACAAAAAATGTTTATTTTGAATGGCAATGACTTTAAATATATCTTGAAAGAATGTTTTCAAATGCGGTGATCAATAAACTTTGCTAGATTTTATTATATAACAATTTAAGAAAAAAAGGAATATAAATAAAAAGACAAAATTAGATGTTTATAGAATATAGGTGCCTGCACTGAATGTAAAAGCTAGATTTAAAGAAAACGTCGAATTGGTAAAGTAAATGCAGTGGAAATTAATGTTTTAATTAAAGTTCTTAAAAGAACTAAAAGGTATTGAACAAAAAAAAAAGTAAAGAATATGTGGCACAGCAGACCATTCAGCTCATTTTAAGAGAGTTGTTGACATAATTCGGGCTAGTGAAAACAATAAAAAGTTATTATACCAACTTATAGTGGATATAAAAAAAATGTACCGTCGTGGGACACCTGGCAGATGTGAAACATAGAAAATATGTATGAGAGGAAAGGAAAATGAAACCTATAAATTTTTAAAAAAACCCGTTGTTTTTGACAACTGTCACTTGTCATCAGTAATTTTAATTTTTATCGTTAAGATTAGTGATGTAAATATTCGGATGATTTTGATATTCGGATTGTATGGAATCATATTAAAATAATCCGATTGCGTTTCCGCACCCCTAGTAAGGCGTACACTAACCAAGACCGACCGCTTATTTCTACCCAAGAACGCCGAATCCCGCCGAACATCACGTATTGTATTTTGTTTTTGTTCGTTTTATTTTATTCCGTATTGGTATTCATAATATTTTCCTTCTCGGTCTTCAGTAGAATTGTGGCAACCAAGTGTTTTTGGTCAAAAATTAATACTTAATTGGATGATTACGAAATTCGGATTCTTTAATATGGCATCTTACATCAGGTTTATCATCCTGCATTAAATATTATAATCAACATATTTTCATAAATACTAATAGACATAAACAAAAGCACAACCTGAAAGAATTCAAATACAACTACATTAAAAGTGAATTTTATAGAATTTGCGAAATGATGAGGGAAACTGACTGGATCAATGTGACAATAGAAAAAAATGTTAATATGTCAGTAGACATTTTTTATGGTAAATGGAAACCAAAATACAATATGTATAAAAACTCCATGAAATATAAGGTTTGATTTAAAAATGAAATTAAAGAATTGCTGAAAGAGAAAGAAAGGTTTAGGAAATTAAGATTTGTATCTGATTACTATGAAGTACAGTTCAACAGATTGAGAAAAAGGATTAAAGCACTAATAAGATTAGAGGAGAGACTATTCATTAAAAAAATTGAAAATGGGTTGGGTACAGACATATAGTATTCGATTATGGTATTCCACCCTATATATTAAAAGGTATAAGTGAGTGGTTAACAACAACTCTGCTTTTTCTTCTTCCAGTGCCTGTCCATTACCGGACGTTGGCGATCATTCTGGCAATAATTATTTTATCAACTGCGGCTCAAATAGACCCGTGGTGGATGTTGCAAACCAAGTTCTCAAGTTTTTAAGCCATGAGATCCTTCTTCTGCCTGGTCCCCTCTTTCCAAGCACCTTTCCCTGTAGGATAAGCTGCTATAGACCGTATCTTTCGCTGTTTCTCATGATGTGTCCCAAGTATTCCAATTTCCGACTTTTGACTGTACTCATGATCTCCATTTCCTTGTTTAAAATGTCGAGTACTCTTTTGTTTGTAACATGGGCTGACACCTCTGCTACATATCTTTAATTTAATCCTGACAACAAATGAATTTTCGAGTTTATGGAAAACAGCTATAGTTACTCCCATTTTCAAATCGGGTGACAAAATGGTTATTGAAAATTTTTGGCCTGTATCCATAATGCTGGCACCTTCTAAATTATTTAAACAAATTATATATTCAAGATTGTACGAATATGTTGAGAATAGTATAATGTCTCAGCAACATGGCTTTTTTACCAAAATCTGTTAATACAAATTTATTCAGCTTTGTTTGTACAGGGTATAAAACACTTGACAAAAGTCACAACTCGATGTAGTATTTACTGATTTTATAAAGGCCTTTGATAAGGTTGATCACGATGCACTATTAACAAAGTTAAATGAGTTTTTACTTTCTGATGGCACACTAAAATGTTCATAAGTTATCTTGAAAATAGATTTTTAGTCATCAAGCATAATGGAAATACTCAGGGAAACATAAAGCTAATTCTGGAGTACCACAGGGTTCCAATTTAGGACCCTTGCTTTTTATTATGTTTATCAATGATTTACCCTCAGTTCTCAAGTACTCAAACTGTTAATTATTACTTGCAGATGATCTCAAAATTTAAAAAAAAATTGAAACGATCAGAGACAGTGGTATGTTGCAATTGGAACTACAATATGTTTTGCGAGTGGAGTAGTAAAAATCTGAAAAAATGCAGAGTTATGAGAATATCAAAGCTGAGAGGATAATATTTGATTATATGAAGCAAGGAGAGGGGTAACAGAGCGTTATGAAAATGAAAGATCTGTGTATTACATATGATGATACGACTATCCTTTTTAAACCATGTGAAAAATATAATCAAATCAGCAAACTGTACGTTAAGCTTCATAGTAAGACAAACATCAAATTTTTCTAATAAAGAAGCTATAAAGATTTTGTTTTACAGTCTAGTCAGATCGAAACTTGAATTTGGATAAAAAATTTGGTTAGCAGAAAATCAAACTACACTTTTCCAAGTAGAAAAAAATAAAAACAAAATTTTAAGATTCCTGTATTACAAAAAATATCGCATCTATCCTGACTACAATATATTTAGAACTACACAATTAAGAAATGAGATCAGAATATTGCCTCTGGCCAACAGAAGAAACCAAAATATAATAATATTTATATTTAAACTACTGAATTATAAAGTCAACTCTCTAGAACTCCTCTCAGAGATCAGATTTAATTTGTCTGCAAGAAGATACTTATAGTCATGTTGCGACTAGCCAATACATTCTACTTATTGATGTATATAGATTGTACAGTTAATGTATGTAAATTTATGACGCCTCAAACTTTTTATTTATGTAATAAGGTCTTGTAGGCCTGTTTGAATAATGGATAAATCACTAGTTAAGATCTCATTTTTTAGTTACTACAGCCAAGAAATTGTAGGTCGGACAAAGGCTGAAGGTCGCCACGCTGATCAGCCGGTAAAACCCTCACCCGCCGCATCAGATGTTTCACATCAATAAAGATGTCTAGACTCACCCTATTGATTATTAGTTTTTGTAACATTTATAACAGGTAAAATAAACCTAAACCTAAAGATTGTCTGAACAGATGGACTAGTTGATGTTGTGTACAAAATAATAATAAGTATTTAACTTTTAGAACTAGTAATGGTACCAATTAGGAGATTAAAGTATAAATATCTTGAAAGTGGTTTTTGTCTCATGTAGTTAGTACATTATGTTAACTAGAAGACACACAATTTGGTATCACCAATGGTATAGTTAATTGATCATTTTCTAATGTTAATAGTATTTATGAAATTAAAATATCAATACAAACCAAAATATATAATAGTATGTCGACTTCCACAAGCAATGTAAACTGGATTTATATGTTGTTCAATGAAATCGACTACATGAGGCATTGCTTGAACAGAGACAAATCCAGGATCTCCATCTTCTATGCCTAATCCCAATTGCCCATTACTGTTCCATCCCCAAGTATAGAGATCACCTTCTTTGCTAATGGCACAAGAATGCCAAGCACCTACTGCAATTTGTTTGATTTTAATACCAGCTAGAGCTTCTACCAGTACTGGTTCTTGTTCATCATCCAGTTTTCCATGACCTAGTTGTCCTCGACTACAAATATACTTAATTTTAAAATAATGACAATTAACCTAATTATGTATGTTATGTATTACTACAATACTATGTGATGTTCAATACAATATTAAGATAAAATGTTTCAAACTATAACAAATCAAAGAATAGCAAACTGTTAATGTGCAGTAGTTGCATTTTTATGTAAATGATTAAATACATTTTGAAAACTTTTTAAAGTATATTAACTATGTGTGATTAACAAGCACCTTAAACACTTACAGAAAATTAGCTGGAAGAAATCCAATGATAAAGTCATTTGAAACTGTCTAAATTAAAAAAGAAAATTTAAAAAATAAAATTAAGTTACCTTCCCCTACCAAATGAATAAACATTGCCTTCTTGGTCTAACAGCAAACAATGCTCTCTACCACACTTAATATCAAACAAAAAGTTGCAAGTAAATTGCAGTATTTGAGATGCACCATCAATGATTTTACATAATTTACCACTAGCTGTATGAAGCACTATCAGCTTGGATCCACATGTAATATTTGTAATCGTATCATTAGTAAATATCGTATCAAATTTTACTTGACTATTCATCAAATTCTTTTTGGATATGTTTTCAAAATTGCCAAATTCTTTTGTTTCAATTTTACCATTTTTATCCATATAAATCAAAATATCATCATTAGAAGCTATCAACAATATGTCATCTTGAGAGGATTGTATTAATTTGCTTCTTCCTTCTTGTTGGTAAATATAGCAATTGTGTTCAGAATAGACAACAGTATGAGCAAGATTAAAATATACCTGTAAAGTACGAAAAATATTTCAATGCTCTTGTATTTTATTATTAATTATTCTTAACGTTTAGTCATATATAATAAAATGTCATATTTGTAAAGTAATCTCTGCTAAAGTCAATTTTCTTTGTGCAGTTGTAAAATAAAGTGGCTTTTTTTGTTCGATTTTTAAAAATTGTGTAAACATTGACAACATTTAAATATTTGTATTAAATAGTAATATATTTCCTGTGTAAATTAAAAATATTTACAAACCTCGTCTATAACCTCAAAATTAAATACTGGTGTAAATTCTTTTAGGATGGGTCTGCAATCCTGTAACTGTCCGAATAAATTAAAACCTCGACAGTAAATTTTCATTATTGATTTTTCAGTCAGGCACGGGATATAATGTTTTGGTACATCAACGTATTTAAATTTAAAAGTTTGCACTAAACCTATAGTTGTTATTTTCTTCACAAGTGATTTTTGGAACCATACTCAGGGATCTTTTTATTAAGATATGGTAAATATACTTAGCTTGTTGCATACGTTTTATATTTGACATAATTAATATTTTTTTAATGTTTTAAACTGTTTTGTTGATATTATTTACTTGTTTTGTTTCCATGGAAATAAGATAATGATCGATTGACAAATGAACGTTTTAATGGTCATTCGTCGCGTAGATGTAAAGAAAAGAAGTTAGGAACAAACCTTTACTAATGATCGATTACTACATTTCGATAGCTATAAGTTTCGATTAAAATAGTAATTTCTTGTACCATCTCTTACAAAATATTTATGTACAGTGTGATCCAATTTCTTTTGAAAAAAAAAATACGTTTTACTTACTGTCGTGATTATCTATAAGATAAAAATTAGGTACTTAAATAAACACCACAAAATCTACTAAATGATTAGGTTTTTATCTCTCTTTTAAATATTTATGTTTATTTTATTAAAAAATGTGAAAATAAATTTCTTCTGTATCAATATATATCTAAATATAACACTATTGAGATAGCATTTGACATTTTATTTTTTGTTTATTTTAGGGTTTACTGGCAATTTTAAGAAAACTTCGAACAGCTCCTGAAAAAGAACTTCGTTTACTGCTTTTGGGTTTAGATAATGCCGGTAAAACGACAATACTGAAAACTTTGGCATCTGAAGACATTACTAATATTACACCGACAGCAGGTTTCAATATTAAATCCGTCAATTCTGAAGGGTTTAAATTGAATGTTTGGGATATTGGCGGACAAAGAAAGATTCGACCATACTGGAAAAATTACTTTGAAAATACAGACGTTTTGGTAATTATATTACAAACGTACAATAAATTAAAAATTTATAGATTTAAGAATTTATAGTGTTGCTAAAAAAGAAACCCCATAATTGAGAGCAATACTTTTTACTGATTATTTCTAACATGACGTATTTTGACCAATCAAGAACCATAACTGTCATTGCGCTTAACGATTAAACCTTTAAATATAAAACAAACAGGAACGAGCATTGCTACTCTGTAACGATGCTAAAAGTGCGATGGAAACGGACTCCATGACCCTCGGGAAGACTTCCCTATGAGAGGCCTTGCCTGTCTGCACTTGTCTCTGGTTTTTGTTTTCCAGTACATTAAGTTCTGCTCCCTGAGCCATCTTCGAATTGCCTTTCTGTATATACAGAAGGAAATCCCTAGGACTAGCTCTGGACCCACGAACTTAGTCTCCGATCCCGTTTTTGCTAACTTATTAGCCCTCTTATTGTCTTTGATTGCTGAGTGACCAGAAACCCAGACAAGAGTGACCCTGTTGCTTTTCGCCAATGCATCTAGGGGCAGCTATACCCAATTGCACACTGTTTAACGCTTTCAGAGGAGTTCGTAAGTAAACTGACCGAGAAATTTGACAGTTTAGATGATCTCGATCTCGGCGAACATATCTCGATCAGATCAACATTGTTTTGAAGAATGGCCAGGTCAAGAGTACCAACAACCGACGAACATATATGAGAGCGCTGATGAAAGTAGAAGAAGCAAAAGATGTGTGTAAGAACCGTAGCAGGTGCAAGGAAGTGGTCTCTGCCTATCCCTAGTGGAAAAAGGAGTGACTATATCTATGTATTTGAAGTCGATAGAGGTCGACCTCGGCAAACATATCTCGATCAGATTGATATTGTTTTGAAGAAAGGCCAGGTCAAGAGTACCAATGCTCGACGAGCTTGTGTGAGAGCACTGATGAAAGTAGGGGAAGCAAAAGACCTGTGTAAGAACCGATTCCCCTACGGTAAAAAGGCGTAACTATCTGTAGGTATGTATGTGGATTGTAGTATACCTATTTAAAGGCGTCGTCTACCAATCTACTAACGCTGTGTGTAGTTATTTGTAGACTGTAACGTTATCTTTGAACTATTGTGTTACAAATTTTAGTTCCTCTGTGGGTTTGGTGATTAAAACTCTCGATCCAATAACAAAACAATGTTTATTTCAATACAATAAATTTTATTTTCATTAACCACTTGGATATTTACTTAGCTATACAACTTTTACAAATCTATATAACTATTTACATTTATTAATTCACAAACACATAAGCCGATACTGTCCTTATGATCGTTTCCCCTTTTATATCTCCATATCACAATTCTAGATCATTCTACCTGTTTCTCCAACGTGGTTCCAGAGGTTGCTCAACCTTGCCGGACCCTTTCGGTGGCCGACAAAGCAAAGCGGTCGAATACGGACCCTAGACGCGGCCGATTTCTCGGTTGCCGACAGGACCGGATTTGTAACAATACTAAAACCGGTTTTCCGTACTTGGATACTTTAATTTTTTAAATATTTATGTGTAATAACGAAATGCAAAATATAAACATCGTTCGCCCGAACTTAGTTGCTCGCGAACGAACTCATAGCACGATATCTAGCTTTTCTGACAGCTTCTTGACATAATTATGTGTTTGAGTGTCCCTGGTTGGTTAGGGTAGCTGGATTGGGAACGCGAATTATTAAATGTATTGTCCAGAACACTGTGCAAACCTCAAATAATACGAAGATTGACTCTCGACTTATTAACTACCCTGCATTTATAAAGAATTAAGACCTTAGACTTTTTTTATGTTGAATTGTGCAGCTTCAGACAATCTCAGTACTTCCTCAAATGAAATGATTTCTACCGTTTAGATATTTTTAAGCCAAGCTAATAAAACATGTAACAGTATTGGTTACAGATTCGTTCAAAAGTATGAAAGTCTTTGTAATACTATTTTTTTTAGATTTATGTCGTGGATTCTGCGGATAAAAAACGGCTCGAAGAAACTGGAATCGAGCTCTACGAGTTATTAAGTGATGATAAATTGCAGGACGTACCTCTACTTGTCTATGCAAACAAACAGGATCTTCCTGAATCATTATCGGCTGCTGAAATAGCCCGAACTTTGGGATTACCCACGATTAAAGATCGGTCCTGGCAGATTCAAGCGTGCACTGCCACTCAGGGAATAGGCGTCCGTGATGGAATGGAATGGGTGTGCAAGAATATTAAAAAGAAGTAGATTTAAAATAAAATAGCACTACAATAAACCCAAAAAATTTTTTCGTAAAAGGCACATGTTAATATTTATCTTAAATTATAAACACGTTGAAATGCTTGAAGAAAACTGGCTACAAAAAGTTTTGGGGTAAATTTATATTTTGTGTAACTAAGGCAAATGTTTTAAATGTTGGTGACTATTATTATTTCTGATAATATTATACTTTTTGTAAATCATGCAGTTAGTTAACAATGTGTAATTCAAACCAAAGAAATAAAATGTATAAAATATAAAAGTTGGTGTTGTGTGGAAGTATTTACAACAAACCACTTAAATCGCCAACAAAAAAGATATTTAAAAGTTGCATAACGATTAAAAAAGCGACACTCGCCTTATAAATCTTTTTCATCAATATTCTTTCATCCATCCTCTCTACGTGTCCAAACCATCTAAGCATTCCTTTATCTATCTCTGTAACCACATCTTCCTTTACACCACAGTGTTTCCTTATCTTACTATTCTTCACTTTATCTAACCGAGTCACTCTGGCTTTACTTCTCAGACTACTCATCTCAGCAGCATTAATCTTATTTTCATGCTTCTTCTGCCAAACCCAACATTCACTATTATACATAAGGTTAGGGACCAGCACTCCTCTAAGCACAGCCAGATGTACCTTTTTTGACACGTTCTGACTGCTCATAAAGTTATGCAGGGCCCCAGGGACCCTTCGCTAAATGTTATAGTCATACTTTCCGTTCCTCGTAAACTTTGAACCCAAGTATACAAACACATTTACTTGTTCCATTTTTTTTTCCTTTAATCAGCACCTCGCAGTTTGACATGCTTTCTTTTCTTTCAAAAACCATTACTTTCATCTTGCTTACATTTACTTTCCATCTCCTTGATTTTTAGGGCATCATGCATAATATTAAGTATTACCTGCAACTTCTCCTCAGATGAAGCTAATATGACCTGATCATCGGCGTAAAGAAGGCATCTGACGATCAAATTATTTATTCTAAATCCATATGCACTCTCTTTCAAATCTTTTAAACAGCCATGGCGAAGCCACACATCCCTCTCTAACACCCTTTTCGATGTTAAACCAGCTCCGTTTATCCTGACACAAGCAGTGGAATCCTCCTTTTTTAAGTCTATAAAAGCGCAGTAGACCTTTTCAATTTTCCAAGTATTTTGCTTAATTTAGATTTAGATGTTTTTAAAGTTTAAAAAACTGTCAATTTTGTTTGATTTACCTTTAACAGTATCAAAAAATTTGGTTGTTTTAAAAATGTACCGCATAGTCTCAAAGAAGAACGCAATTACTCATATTATTTGGAAGAGCTATGCATTCAAAAAAAAAAGTTATTTAGAATAATAACGGCTCTATTCTCCTTTTTTTGTTATCTATTAAGTTGGCCAAAAATATAATATCGGTTTGTTTAAATTTTTATGAAATGAGCAGCTACTTTCTGCATTCATTTTTAATCATAGATAAAATAATTTTATCCAGAGAAAGTTGATTTTATAGTGCAGTCAAATGTATACTAAATTGGATTGAATTTATGATTGGAAATTTTTTTTAATATATTTCGTTCGGATTATTACTTTGTTATATAAAATAGGTACTATAAACCGAAGCATTAAAATCCAGTCGCTTTATCTTAAGTTTTCTTATATTAAAATATTTGCAGAAAATGATAGAAATAAATTACTATCAAAAGGCATTCTACATACATACATACGTAAAGTCACGCCTTTTTCCCATAGGGGTAGGCAGAGAACACTTTCTTCCTACGGTTTTTTCACACATCTTTTGCTTCATCTACTTTCATCAGTGCTCTCATACATGCTCGTCGGTTGTTGGTACTCTTGACCTGGCCTTTCTTCAAAACAATGTCGATCTGATAGAGTTTTTTTTTTATGTTCTGGTTCCCACGAAAAGGGATATCCTGTAATGTTCAGAGAACATCGTGGGAACCAAGGGAAAGAAGGTAGGAGTTGGTGTTCTTCTTATATTTCTGGAGGTTGTATGCCTCGGGGAATACCTCCCTAGGCAATGAGTTCCAAAGCCTCGCAATTCGTTGGATGAATGAGTCTTTGGAAAGTGATGTTCTGCAGGTCTCCAAAGTGACCACGAAGGGGTGTGAAGACTGAACTTGACGGGTTAATCTCGAAGAGACTGCCAAAGGAGGAACGATTGTTGATATTTCAGAAGAGCATCGCCCATGAAAATATCTATAAAATAGAGACAAATCGCCAACTTTTCTACGGTGTTCCAGACAAGTGAGCGAGTTTGTAAGCGAGGCATCACCGACGACCTCTACCGACTTGTCCATTCACACTCGCCTTATAAATTTGTTTCGTCAATTTTCCTTTATCCAAAAGGCATTCTACGTGGCTAAATTCGACGGAGTGGGATTGAAACTCATACAAAACACGACGATTACCGAAGAACCCTGTTTTTGTTGTTGTATTTTTTTAATCATACAAATTTAAAATGGGCAGACCGAACGGTAAAAAAACTATTCTGCGGAAATGAAAGAGTGGGTGAAATTTCTAAAACCACTTATATAAAAAAAAAGAAAAAACTCACAATTAAATTGCTGCGAAAATGCACCATTTTCATTTTTCCGACTTTAGAATAACTGAAACCAGTTATATAAATACATGTTTTTTCTTTACATTCCAAACACTTTTCTAAACATAAACGCGCAATAAAACTTCTTGCGAAAATATGTCATTTACATATTAGATTTGAGTTTAATCCATTTCCCGATCTTTGACACAGATCAATGAATAATATCTATTCTTATCAGCTTAATATCCGTTTAATTTAATGAAACAAAAAAAGGCAAACCTGTACTATGATCCAATGTTCGACAGAGATGCTTGCATTGAGGTAAAAGCACTGGTAACCATATCTCGTCAATACTTTATCCGAGCAGCTATTGTTGCCATTGATATAGTCCTTTCTAAAGAACCTACACCAACAAAAATTCGTTCATATGATTATCCATGAACATCAAATCCAAAAAGTACCCTATTTTTGAAATATTTATTTAAAGGAGTACAATAAGTTTAATAAGTCTTCTTATCTAAACCCTTTTTCTGGTAAATTCCATTTGCAACAAAAATCTAAGGTCGGCATTATTGTTTTCTTTTCGAACAGTATATTTTCGATAAGTAAATGAATTTGTGTACTTGGATTCAAAGTTTACGAGAGATGAAAAGTATGACAGTGACATTGAGCGAATGGTGTTGGCAGGAAAACAGAGGAATGGGGCACTGCACAGCTTTATGAACAGCCAGAAAGTGTCAAAAAAGGCACTTCTGGCTGTGCATAGAGGTGTGTTGGTTCCTACACTTATTTATGGTAGTGAATTTTGGGTTTGGCAGAAGAAGCATGAATATAGGATTAATGCTGCGGAGATGAGTAGTCTGAGAAGTATTGCCGGAGTGACTCGTGGTCTCCGCCTACCTCTACGGGAAAAAAGCGTGACTATATGTATGTATGTATGTATGTATTTATATTCCCAAATCCGTCTCAGAATAATAATGGAAAAACATATCCAATTAACTTGTATGTACATTTTGTCCTGAAGTAAGGTGGTCGCGGTATTAAACCTTCATTTTTTGCAAATTTATAAGCTTCATGACTAGTTTTTGGCAAACGCAAACAAAATGAGACATAATTTAACCTACTTTCTTTACTGACTGCAAGGCGAAACCCAACATTTACGGCTTCAAGAATTAACAGCTTCTTTAGACAAGTTAATGGAGTTGTTATTTCTGGTCAGACTATCAGAAGAAGGTTGCATATACGTAATTTGAAAGCAAGAAGACGTGCTACACAACCACGGTTAACAGCGGCGCAGGGTGCATGCAGACATGATTGGGCTTTAGAACACAGATATTGGAATCTTCAAAATTGGAGGAATTGTCTTTTCTCCGACGAATCACGATTTCGTTTACATACGTGTGATGGTCGAATTTTAGTCTGGAGAGAAAGAGGAGTGGGGCGGTACAATGAAAATTTAATGGCGTCAACCACTCTTTTCGGTGGAGGATTAGTTTGTGTTTGGGAAGGCATATGTTATGATGGCCGCACTGACCTACTGGTCTTGATTTATCAAACAATGACGGCGGTAAGATATCGCGGCTTGATTATAGAGCCGATAGTTATACCATTTGCTAGTGCCATAGGTGAGAGATTTGTTTTTATTGATGATAATGCTCGTCCTCACCGTGAAAGAATTGTAAACGACCGGATATAACATCGTGGGATTATAAAAATGGAGTGGACACCCCAGCACCTAGCTAAGGCATTACAAATCATTTGGGAAGGCACTTCACAGCAGTTTATCAATAATTTGATAGATAGTCTTCCAAATAGAGTAACAGCAATAAGCCGAGTTTAAGGTGGTCCTACACGGTATTTAGTTTAGTATACAGCTGTTGGTAGTACCATAATGAATGAACTTTGTATGTTATTTTCTTTAATTTGTCACTTTTTCTTAAACACCCATTTTGCTTTATTGAAGATACATTTTTAGGTTGCTTTTGTTATTTTCCCAAATAAACTTTCATTCCACGTGACTAATGTTTTTTATTTCAAATATTTACATCGAAATTTAAAAAAAAATTATATTATCCACTTCAGTTGTTGAGCAGTGTATTTTATCCATACATATATCTATTATCTGTTTATGTTTATTCAATTCTAACGCTAATAATATCAGTTATGCAAAAAAAATTTGTCATTACTGTATTTAAGACAAAATAAATAGGTACCTATATAAAATATTTACCAAGTCATTCATGAAAAACTGAGAAATGAGAAATTAATGCAAATGTGTTTTTTCTTGGAATTTATTAGTTTAGTTAATGTTTGTTTTATACGTTAGCTGTCTGGAAAAAATAATTATCACATAAATATGAATTTGCATACGACCAGCTACGTTATAAAATACAAGTACTTTTTCGACATGTTTGAGCGAAGTGAGCTTTTTTTTGGTAGTTGGAGGGGAAAGCTGTTAAGGACACAATGGTTCTTCCCTGCGAGGGTAGTGTGAGACTATTCCCTTCGTATGAAGGGCTATACTCACTAAAACCTCTCCGTTGCACGAATGCAGTTTCTGTCTTGATTCTTGAATTCAGGTTAATACTCTGTATCTTCGCCCGAACATCAGTAGGGTAGAGACTATTGAAAATTTAAACTTGTTTAAATTTTTGTTAACGTTTACTTAATTTCTCTGAATTCAGTTTTGTTTTTGTCGCATAACGACAGTCATCGGGCTCGAACATTCCTGAAACATAAAACAGGGTTATTGTTAATTTTGATTTACTTACCTGTGTTTTGGGCATTTATTTTGTTTCTTGGCGCTTGGGCATGATTTGGCTAAAGAATTTAGCCATTTGTGTCATCATGTTCTGGATTTACTGCATTTGTTGCATCATTTGCAACATATTTGGCACTTCCACGTTTTGAGGGTTTTCTGGGCATTTAGTCGCTTGGCTATACGACACTCCTTGTCGTATTTCTTTCCTGGGAATTTTCCTGGGTGCCATGGGGCAACCTTTAAAATTTGCGGTATGTGTGCCTCCGTAGTTTGCGCATTTCGCGGGTTCTTCAAATTTTTTCTTCCAGTCTGTCGCCCGGTGATTTCCTCCACATTTTACGCACTTCACTGCCATCGTGCAGTGTGTTTGTATGTGGTTATAGCCTTGGCATCTATAGCATTTAGATGCTCGGTCGCTTCTTCTTAGCGGTACTGTCTTAATTACTAGATGCAAGCATCTAGTGATTTTATATATCTGTTGAGTGTCTTCTCGTGGTAAGTCTATTAAGAACATAGGTAGAGGTTCCTTTGTCCTTCGTGAAGTCATTCTTTGTATTTTTGTTATTTTAATCCCTTGAGTTTTTAGATCTTCGGCGATCTCCTCTATTTGGGTGTCCGCTAGTAGTCCTTTAATGACTACTTTATTTGTCTTTTCCTCGGGGAGGCTGTAAGTATAATGTTCCATTTTTTTCTCTAATAAATGTTTTTACGAAGATGTAGTCGTTCGGTGTTTATTTGAATCCCGTCTGGCTGTAATTTTGCTTTTACGTAATTAATTTTCGCTTGTTTAAGGGATGCAGATATTTCCGTCCATTGTTCTTTTTTTGATCGTGATAGAAGGTGGAGGTCTTTGTTTTTCTTGGTTGTTGATCGTTTTATGTGTGTTTGTTTTTGGTAAATCCGTTTTCATGTTTTTTGTGAGTTGACCCTTTTTGGGGTGGAGTTGATCGGGGGCATGTTCTTTCGCTTTCTGGACGATGTGCTTAGGACTCTTTTCCAGTCCATGCTATCTGTTTTTTCGGGTTCTGGAGTTTTTGCTGTCTGGGGATGCATCTTTTTTAATTCATTAAGTAGTCGTTATATTTCTTGATCTTTTTCTTCGTTGTCTCGGGATGTTTTCTTGATTATTTCTTCTAGTTCTTCGACCTTATCAATGAGCATTTTTAATGCATTCTCATGGCTTATTATTACTTCTGGATGATGGTTTAAGTCTAGTTGTACGGTCATCGTATCGGTTATTTCGGGATAATTTTCTTTTTTTGGGTGAAGGTTTGGTTTGATTTTTGGTGAAACCTTCTCTTCCTCATGATCTGATTCGACTTCGCTGTAGCTATTTTCACTGTCTTCGTATTCCATGGTTGGTTTGTCTGTAAGAAAATTTATTAATATTCAACTCGACTTAAAAAAAGTCGGTTTGTAGCCTTTCGGCGCCTGTCGAGCGATATCCTGAGAAGGATATTTACCCCACAATCTGAGAAGATCGTTGGGTATTGCTCATCAACATAAGATAATAAATTGTAATCAAAATTATCAATAATCATAATCACTGTCTTCAGCTAATAGTTGCGTTTAATCATAGGACGTGTTACCACGTCCGACTCTCGGTTGCTGCGAAGTGAGCTTTCTCCAATAATGCCTTTTTAATTCACGAGTGGGTATAGTCAATTGAAGAATTTGTAGTACTTCTTCTCTCCACATAGGAATGCAAATTGTAAGTTGTAGCTGAAGGATGAGGTTGATTTGTAGAAGGGTGTAGTTTGTATTAATAAAAAAAAATAAAAGTTGCTCGAAAAAAATAAAGCGGCAGCAAGGAAACATTTTCAGATTGAGTAACCATTCGAAGAAAGACTATAAGTTTTATCACCCAATTTAAACAGGTAACGCCAGTCAAAGAACTATTTTTGGATTTTCTATCTATTATCACTGTACTATAAGGCAGGAATATAAATGGCTTACGTGAAAGTAATATCAAGTAGAAATGCAGTTTTGCAACATGCATTCCGCTTTTCACCTCACATTAACTAAGTAGCGTTAACTATGAAAGTGATAACGAAAAAACCTCTTGAAGGACAATATGGACAAATAACAGACTCTCACCTAGGAATAAAAAACGCTTTATGGGAATTTAATCCTGGAAAGTGTCTGTTACCTTTCTTTTTTGAGAATTACGTACAACAAATTCTTGATGCTCCCGTATTAGAAGACGATGTGTGGTTAATTAGTTACCCCAGAACAGGTAGGTACTTCTTTTTTTTTGTAAATAAAATAAAACTTTTTCAATATTTCGTATCCTAACTTAAAAATTTACGATTAAATTATTATTTATAACTTTATTAAACAGTGATCTCAAATTAATGCGCATTTGCTTAATTAAACAAACACATTTGATGTATTCCTTTTTAAAACTTTTCCAATCTCTTGTCTTTAGTTTGATAAAATATAAGTTTTCAAGAAATGCGTATCTAGTACCTCCACCATAATTTTGATATTTTCATGAATAAATATAAATAGATCCTCTTCCATATTTTTTGTTCGCTTCTTTTTTTGATCATCGTTGTTTTATTGAGGTTGTTAAGTTGCCTGAGCTCTTCTCCATAATCGCCGGATCAGTGTTCTTGGCAGCCGAATTTTATCGATCTGATCTAAAGAAAATTTCCACCACCTATTTTAGAACAATAGGCTGGTTGTGGGCTTAGAGGGTCCTCCGCTTCAGGACCTAAATGATGTAGTGTACTGACCATTTCAGATGTCAGAACCCCTAAGCTCTGCTTTAATTTATGTTGATTATAAAGGTGCAAGATTTTTACTAGTTCAACAGAATGGTCTGGATAAAGTCTGCGGAGTTCGAAGAGAAGGTCTCTATATTTTGTCCGTTTTTCCTCTTCTTTGTTCGGTTCGTGCCGAAAATTTGATCACGAACATCGTTTTAGTTAGGTGATCGAGGAGGATTATGTAAGGCTTATTGGCTTGTATCTGCCTGAGGGTGGGGAATGAGAAGTTCCAATAAATTCGATACCTCTCATTCTCCACAACGGACTCAATATCCCCCGGAGCATAGGGCAGCACTGGAGTTTCATCAATACCGTACGAGTGCCTCAGATGATAGTATAGCACTCGTAATGCCGCATTGTGTCAATGGATATAGGCCGAAACTGCATACACCGTGCATACTGGAAGAAGGTGCATAATCGTTTCCGGCGCCCTGCGGCAGGCACTGCATCTTACATCAGGGACCTCTATACCCATGACTCGGCTTCGGTAATGTACGGTATTAAAAACTCCATCCTGGCATGCCATGATGAACCCCTCTGTTTTCGATTTAAGCCCGCCTGACCTTAGGAATGCAAATGTCAGTTCTTTGGATAAGCCCCTGTCTTTGATAATGTTGAAGAAGACAGAATGTAGAGGCTTATCCATGTGGAGCTGCAGAGTTTTATCAACTTCTGCAGCTTTTCTCCGAGCGGGGTCGAGCTCAGTGACTAAGTCAAGCGCTCTCCACTCGGAATCGAAAATCAAAGAGAGTTTATCAGCTGTTCGGTGTGCTGCCCTGAAGGGAAATGCTCCTACTCCTGCAACCTCATGGCTTTTGACCATTTGCAGGAGAGGTCCAAACTTCTGATGACTTTGCAGGCGGCATCCAGAACCATTCTGTTATGGAGATACTCCAAACTTAAGAGTTCACGGCCTCCCTGCTTTCTTGGGAGATTTAACCGTGGAACGGACGAATTTGGATGCAAACTCCTATTTAGGTGCATCATCTTGCGTCTCTAGAGTCTCTAGAGTCCACTTCATTACTCCAAAGGAGTAGAGCAGGATTGGAACAGCAAGCATTTTTTTTTTTTTATGTTCTGGTTCCCACGAAAAGGGATATCCTGTAAAGTTCAGAGAACATCGTGGGAACCAAGGGAAAGAAGGTAGAAGTTGGTGTTCTTCTTAAATTTCTGGAGGTTGTATGCCTCGGGGAATACCTCCCTAGGCAATGAGTTCCAAAGCCTCGCAATTCGTTGGATGAATGAGTCTTTGGAAAGTGATGTTCTGCAGGTCTCCAAAGTGACCACGAAGGGGTGTGAAGACTGAACTTGACGGATTAATCTCGAAGAGACTGCCAAAGGAGGAACGATTGTTGATATTTCAGAAGAGCATCGCCCATGAAAATATCTATAAAATAGAGACAAATCGCCAACTTTTCTACGGTGTTCCAGACAAGTGAGCGAGTTTGTAAGCGAGGCATCACCGACGAGACGAATTGCCCTTTTTTGGACAGAATCCAGTAGCTTCAGGATATGTTTAGGTGCTGCACTCCAAATATGGAAACAGTACTCCAGTACAGGTCGGATCTGTGCCTTATAGATCATAAGCAGCTGACTGGAGGTGAAATAGCTCTTGGCACGAAACAAAAAACCAAGTTTTTGGGATGCACTTTTGGCAATGGACCTCACGTGATTTTCTCAGGAAAGGTTATTGCTGATAGTAATACCAAGCATCGATATGGATGACTTCAGTGGTATGGTTACTCCTGACAAAGTTATGTTAGGCACAGTGAGATCGGCTTTTCTAGAGAAAAGACATGCTTGTGTTTTGTTTGCATTGAATTCTACCAAGTTACTGGATCCCCATTCGAGAATTGTTCCTAAGTCCATATTTATATTGTTAACATTTCTTCCTCGTCCATTTCTGGTTTCACGGGCTGATATAGGGGCCCTGGTAGAGAAAGCGGTATGGAGGGTACTATCATCGGCAAAGCTGTGTACGGGACATGAAGTTGCTTTCAATAGGTCGTTGATGTGAAGTAAAAATAGTGTTGGTGCTAGAATGGATCCTTGCGGAACACCAGCATTTATGAGTAGAGTGTCAGATGAAACTCCATCGACCACTACATGGAGAGACCTGTTTGAGAGAAAACTAGCAAGCAGAGAACACAGCTGAGGGGGCAAGCCATAAGATGGAAGCTTGGCGAGGAGTCCCTGGTGCCAAACTCGATCGTACGCCTTGGAGATATCTAATGCCACAGCTAGAGTTTCTCCATACTTTTCAATAGATAGCTGCCATATATGTGAGACGTATGCGAGCAGGTCACCAGTTGATCTCTGATGGCGGAAGCCATATTGCCTATCATTGATAATTCCTGAGTCTTCCAGATATTTCATGAGCTCGATGTTGATGGCTTTTTCCATGACCTTTGAAATAATAGATAGCAGTGCGATAGGTCTGTAGTTGCTAGATAGGGTCTTTTTGCCTTTTTTAGGGACTGGCTGTACTCTTGCAATTTTCCAATTGGACGCAAATACTCCCAAATTGTAAGAGTGGTTGAACAACTTGCAAAGAACAGGTGTTAGTTCGGGGGCACATTTCTTGAGAACAATCGGCGGGATTCCGTCAGATCCACAGGCTTTGTTGGTGTTGAGACCCAGCAAAATCTTTCTGATAGTACGTTGGCGAAAGGTGATCTCGGGCATGTGACTGTCAATAGGTGTAATGTTCGAGGGTTGTTTTCCCGAAGAATCCAGAGTGGAATTTCCAGCAAATAGGTGCGCAAAGATATTGGCTTTTTCCTGGGCAGTCGTTGCTAGTGTTCCATCTTCATTGGTTAGGGGAGGAAAAGAGCTGGAAGTGAAGTTTCTTCCCACAGCTTTGGCGAAAGATCAAAATGAACGGGATCCGTTAGGACATTCAACAAGTTTTGATCTTATTTTGGCATTATGAGCATCTTTTGAACATTCTATTGTCTCTTTGCATATGCCTCTAGCCTCAACATATGCTGCTCTGGTCTCAGGTCCCGGATTTTTTTGCCATCGATGGTATGCTGCCTGTTTGGAAGCCACAGCTCTAGAGCAGTTTCTGTTAAACCAGGTCTTATCGGATGATGTTCTTCTTTCGGTATTCGGTATGTAAGTTTGCATCCCCAACATGATGATTTCAGAAATTGTCTCAGCACATCGTGTTGGATCTACTGAGGAGAAACAAACTCTCTTCCATGGAAACGCTGAGAAAAACATACGAAGACCCTCTCAGTCGGCCGAATTGTAATGCCACATGAGACGGGGTGGTACTGTGCTGCTCGATGGTAAATGGAAAGAGCATGTTGTGGAGATGAGGGTGTGATCAGAGTTTCCAAGTGGGGCACAAACTTCTATTCTATACGGGTCAGGATTGGTGGTGAGGAAAAGATCTAGTGTATTGGCAGCCTGGTTGTTGACATCAGGGATGCGGGTTGGTAGCTCGACCAGTTGTTCTAGACCATGAGTGATGGCGAAGGCCTCAGCTTGACGACCTGCATCATCAGTTTTGTTAGAGAATTTGAGCCAGGCAGCGTTATGTACATTAAAGTCCCCCATGATTATGGTTTCAGCTGTTGTATGGTTCTCCTGAATGTAGTCCAAATTGAGTGATAAAAACTCAAAGAGGTTGTTATATAAAGGTTCATTAGGTAATAGGTAAAGGCAGCAGAGGAACTTGGTCACTTTGGTATCAGATAGCTTAAACCACATCACATCAAAGTCTTTCGGTTCCAAACTCTCTTCACGCTGGCATGAAAGGTTAGCCTTATCGTAAAGGCAGACTCCACCTTTGAACCTGAGTCGAGAATGGAGTTCGTAACCAGGACAAAGCATATGGACCTTGTTGGTGGACGAGTTTACTTGTGTTTCTGTTAGAGCCAGAATATCCGATTTTTTCGTCTGTAGGTGATGGTGGACGTCATTGATGTTCTTGTTGAGTCCACGGATGTTGCAAAAATTAATCTTTAATGTTGAGTCCCCTCGAGTACCTCTCGCCCGGAAATCCGAATGGAGAGGTATTTTGCTTCCGGAGTGTTTTACTCTAGGAGACTTCATCATTATTACTATTAGGATGCACCTGAAAATAAAGGAGGAATTGGGGAAAAGGAAAGAGGGAGACCGGAAAGTATCGACCGAACACTGAAACATGAAATGATCCATTTCACAGCACACATAGTCGATATGGTGGTATTTCACCGGGCGATGAGACCATCTTCCACCTACGGTTATCCATTTAGTCGCCTCTTACGACAGGCAGGATTTACCCTGGGGCTATTCTGAAGCCGACCCCATACAGCCCAAGCATGTTAGTAGCAGCGACTTTATTCTTGCCCGACAGTTACGAAGACCAGACCTGTTGGAGTCGCTGCCTATACTTGTTGCGGAGAGCGTCTTTCACCATTTTTGTTTCCTGGATGTGGCTTTCCTCCACACCCAGGTAGGTGTACGTCTCTCCGGTATCCAAATTATGTAGGATGCTTCCGTCCACTAGCTACGGGTCCTTGTTGAATTCCTCGCTTTATTATTATTATTAATTATTATTATGACCACAATTAATACTATTTTGGCTATAGTTCTGACATAGCATGTACCATTTTCTGTGTATTTTAATTAATTGTGCAAGGCTAAAAAGTTTAAAATCGACTTTTATAAGATGGATGGTTTATATTAAAAATTACAGAATACCAAATTGGGAAAATTTACATTCTCAATTACGAATCAGTATTTTTTTTTAGGGTCACGATATTAATACATTTTTTCTTAAGTTGTGCACATCCCAAATTAATATGATGATCTATACAAATAGTTTTAACGTAGGGTTCTAAAATATTTTTACTTTTACTGAAAAATCTATTCTCTCTTATGACAGCTGATAAATGTAAGTTAATAAAGTTAACATTTTAATTTCAACAAATTCTTATGTAGGTTCAACTTGGTGCCAAGAAATGATTTGGTTAATAAACAATAATTTGGATTTTGAGAAAGCTCAATCAACCCTACAACAGTTACGAGCTCCATTAATAGAGTACGTAAATACATATTTAATCAAGTTTATAAATACATCTTTGTCCAAAAGTTCAATTTTGTGGATCAGAAGTAGGAGGGGTTTTTAGACTTGTGTAAAATGTTTTTTTTTATTTTTAGAATGTCTGTAGCTCTTTTTGAGTACGCTGACAAATTTAAAAACGTTTTTACAAATTCGGTGGATTATGTAAATGAATTATCTTCACCAAGATGTATTAAAAGTCACCTTCCCATTAAATTACTTCCAACTGAACTTCAGAAAATCAAACCCAAGGTAGCTGTACATTAATAATGTGTTGAAAAAGGGATAAGAATAAACCACTCTCTGTATAAAACACACTGTATGAGTATTAATTATTTTCATTTTTTAGATGATTTACTGTATGAGAAACCCGAAGGATACTTGCGTCTCATTTTATTATCACGTCAAACTATTACATAACTTTAACGTTGACTTTGAAACTTTCTGCGAACTTTTTCTTAACGGAGCTGTTATTTACGGAGACATTTTCGATCATTACAAAGAGTTTTGGAATAGAAGAAATGACACAAATTTGATGATCGTTCAATACGAAGATATGAAAAAATTTCCAAAAGACGTTATAAGAAAAATGGCAAATTTTTTGGGAAAAAACATATCTGAAGAGGAAGTAGAAGCTTTGAACAAATTTTTGCAGTTTTCAAATATGAAAGAGAATAAATCTTGCAATTGTGAAGTGCTTTTGGATAAAAAAGGAGGGAAAGATTATTTTAATAACATGGGTTATCACTTTATAAGAAAAGGCGAGATTGGTGATTGGAAGAATCATATGTCTGTTGAAATGATTCAAAGATTCGATGATTGGATAAAATACAGAACCCAAGAACTAGATCTTAATTTTTATTAACACGTTTTTTTTTATCTAATTTTATTATCCTTGTACAATAAATTGACAAAATAAAGCAATAAAGATAATATTGACATTCTGATTTTATAACATTCCAAAATAAACTGCTCCACAAAAGTTAAGGAAGTTCATAGGATATTGTGTTTTAACAAATTACGATTTTGGTCACCAAATTTTTATATGTTATAGATTGAATGTTTTTCCTTCTATGTAAGCGTTTGTTTGCCCTTTTGCGCAATACGTTTGCAGTTTTAAACAACAAAAACAACAATTTGAGGTTGCGTACCATTTTAATTTTATTAAGATTTAAAGTACGCAGGTTAAAAACTAGTATGAGTAGTATAATACTACCGGTTCTGGACCGTGGAGGTGGTGGAGGATGTGTGGAGGAGCAAGTGAAGAGGTGAGGAGATGAGAAGGTGTAAAGGAGCACTGAGGAAGTGACATCACTTAGTTGCTTTTCTTAATTAGTTTTTTTTCTAATTTTTCTTCTACTTGCCGGTTCTAGAACGTGGAACAGTATAGGTGATAATTGTTTTTCTACATGCCGGTTCTAGATTGTGGAGGATCTAGAGGAGTAGTTGTGGAGCAGTGGACACTTAATTGTTTAAAATTTTCTCTATGTTTCGAACTTAATCAAAGTCGAACGTCGAAAAAAGGGTATAATTATTAATAATATTTTTGATGATTATAAAGGGGTCGGGACTCAAAGACGTACATCGAAAAGGAGGGAAATTATTAATAATATGCTCATATCGTTGATTATACAGGAAAAACGAGGTCAAAAAAAGACAGTATATCTATTATTATTATTAAAGTGGGACAAAGGGCACTGGCCAAATTTCATTATCCTCGTATCGTTGATTATACAGTGTCATGACAAAGATACCAAAAAGGCATTAGCAAGTATCTCTGTTATT
Organism: Agelastica alni; assembly: GCA_950111635.1. Taxonomy (NCBI): domain Eukaryota; kingdom Metazoa; phylum Arthropoda; class Insecta; order Coleoptera; family Chrysomelidae; genus Agelastica; species Agelastica alni. The sequence continues at coordinate 24,480,096 of OX467708.1, forward strand.
ATTGGTTTCAACGCCGGGGCGAAAAAATATGAGGAGGAGTGGAGGCTTACGGACATGGTACCGTCCGCCTTTCTAGAGATGGTCGCTCGCCTCGATGATGATGGTCAAGTACTTCGATAGCTGATAAGTCGCTGATTCAATTGTTTTTACCTACTGGAAAGGAATGTTCAAAGACGTAGCAAATTACGTAAAATCTTGCCACAAGTGTCAATTAAACAAAAGTATGATTAAAACAGTAGAACCATTTGTAATCACCGACACCCCACAAACGGCTTTTGATATCGTATGCATCGATACTATAGGTCCGTTCAACAAGACAGATTCAGGTAATAGTTATTGCGTGACAATTCAGTGCGAATAAACTAAATATGTTGTCATGATACCAGTAGAAAATAAGGAAGCTAAAACTATAGCTAGAGCTATTTTTGAAGGATTCATACTGACATATGGGTTAGTTAAGCAAATTTGAACCGACATGGGAACAGAGTATAAAAATGAAGTACTTTCAAATTTAGCAAAACTTCTAAAAATAGAGCACAAGATCTTAACGGCTTATCAAAGAAATCATAGAATTTTTAACGAATTTCTTAGAAGCTATGTAAACGAAAACAAATCAGATTGGGATCATTGGTCTTCATTTTATGCTTTCTGTTACAACACTACACCAAATTCGTATCACGGATATACACCTTTTGAACTAATTTTTGATAAGAAAAATAATCTGCTAGAGTCTATCACACAAAAAATTGAACCAATCTATAACATTGATATGTATTACGAGGAATTACGATGTAAGCTTCAAGTAGCACACGCTAGAGCTCAGAAATTCTTGTTGCAAAATAAATGGTCACGTAAACAGACGCAAGAGACGCAAATCTCAGAACTAAAAGTTAAACCGGGAGACTTAGTTTTATTGCGCAACGAGAACGCTCATAAATTAGATGCTAAGTATATCGGCCCCTACGAGGTAACGAGGTGTGTTGGAGTAAATTGTGAAATATGATCAAATCTACAAAATTATTAATGGTTCACAAAAATAGATTAAAAAGGTACACCGACAGTGACATTTAAATAATGTGGTGGTGCACAAACACTTTCGCGCATTGTATGTATGCGTAACGTTGTATAATAACATTTTGTATTTACTGTAATTAGATTTAAGGCCACTATAATTAATTAGCATGACGACATGTAAACGTCATGCCTCGATCAAATGGTCAAATAATTTTATGTACTCTATATCATATTTCACTTATTTTGTTTCATTAACCACTTTTCATACCAGTGAACAGGTAAAAAGGATTAGCTACCCTTACTACCTACATACATTTTACTCACATTTATACTTATAAGTTGTACATATATTAGATTAAGCGAACATTATATTAATAAGGAACATTGTAATTATAATCAACATACACATGTCGCAAAAGAAAAACAAAACATATTATCATTCTTCTGGCGCAGGTCTGACATTTTTTTTTTGGTAAAAGGGGAAGATGTAGTGCCCTTAGCCAGGAAAACATGCAAAAAGGTTTAATAAATAAACTCAGTTGACCGTTCACGGGAATAACTTTGAACTCACTTAGAACGTGTCGCGAGACACACGAAATAATGTTTATGTTTATTAATCGTTCGTATTTATTTCGCAACCAGATGTCTCGAAGAATAATAGTGTGTTATTGTTTTACTTCGATCGGACGTTCGTTGCTCTACTTCGCAGTGACGGTCAAGATCACGACATTAAAATGTAGAATTGCTAAACTAAATTAAACATATTTTTAAGTTCAACGTTCTTTTTAATTAACGAGAGTTTTCCCGAAACTTCAACAAACCTACGAGCAAGGGACCTAACATTACATTTCGATCCTAATACATTACACTGTAAAATGTTTCCAAATCTCACGTTTATTTTTTAAATGAGACATAGTTCAATTTATATTACACTCGGTCCAGATTAGATTTTATTCATGCAAGAAAAAGACATAAAATATATACTCAAGGGCATTAAACGACGTTTAAGCCCTTGCTAATATATTTTATCTGTATAATTTAATATGATCGCACCGCCACTAAAGCAAAATATTAGTTGTCAGTAATATGTAGCTTGAAGCAATAAATTATTTTTAATTTATAGTCAACAAGTAATACAGACACTGTGCACACCCTGTCTCTGTACAATATAATTGCAACTCGTCACCAATACTTTTTTTTAGATGCGACACATTACCAACAATTAATATCTCAAACAATCTTGTATACATTCAAGTATACAACCCACCACTTTATACACAAAACAAACTGATGCAATTCCCGATATTTTCAAGCAAATGAACAAATTATAATGTTAATATTATTAAGTATATTGTATACTACAAAACACAACAACGCGAAAATACTATAACCACTATTGTAAACGAACCCTTTCCGATCAAACATAATGTGACACTATATACTGTGTGTGATTCCCCCAAAATACAATAAAGTCAGTTAAATTTTGTTTAACCTTTTGCCAATTTACGCAATTCATTTAAATTCAAATCCAAAATCCATACTGGGCTACCGCAGTCTTCCTAATCCGTCTGAAGTCGGGCCATTTATTCGCTCATTCGCTGAACCCACAGAATACACCAGCCTAAAATTGAGTTGGTGTATACTGTGGCTGAAACTATCAGAACGCTAAAACAAAATTGATAGAGATCGACGACCGTCTCAGTCAACTCGCGTGCGATTGCTTACATATACATACAGTTTTCAATAATCGATTGAACGAAATTGAAAAGATTCAATCATTTTCAATATGATTCGTCGATTGATCGAATCCCGATTGAACGAATTACACATCACTAATGGAAGGGTCAAACGTGGCTTCGCCCTTCTTTTGGCGCTCTTATTGGTTCACGCGTAACAATATTTTTTGCACACGGTGTATAGCTGTTTGCTAACACGTGCGAAGCGGATGATAGCTTGTCTGCGAGTCTGGGCCGTATTAAGGGGGTTTAAATCAAGGAGACCTATTCTACTGTTAAAATTACGAATTTTCAACAATTGGTTGGATTGGGACAAAGGGCGATTGCCACGTTTGTTGATTATACAGGGTCGTGACGAAGATGCAAAAAAGGCGTTAGCATTATTGATTGGATTGGGTCAAACGGCGATGGCCACGTTCCTTGATTATAACTTTTACCGTTTCGCTATAATCCTCCATTATATTGGTTGTGATTTACACTGTATTTTTATTTTACAAAAAAAATTACAGCAGACCCTTTGCAATTGATAAAAAATTTCCCCTAGCTTAAATGATTACCACGCCTCCGGATTATTTAAATAATTTACATTTGCCATTTACAATTATTTTTAAAGTATATTTAATATTTTTATTATTAGTTTAATCTACATAATGCCTATGTTGGTTATTATTATACATTTATACTGGCAACACCAAAATGTCAAGTTTACCTATCCTGCGCCGACAACTTCCTGTCATAGCGTCACTAAACAAAAACGTGTAATGTGTTGTATCTAGTACAAGAAAATAAAATTAAAATACTACAAAAGCGGTGTTTCAATCATATTATATTAACATGGTAGCAGAGCGTGGTTGAAATTGTTGTTTAGTAGTAAAAACGAGAAAAAGTTTGAAGAAAAATAAGATTTCTATTAAAAAAAAAAAAAAACCACGTGTGAATACGGCCAGTAGTTAAACAACACCGGTTCAAGCCCACTTGGAGTGGGGGGAGGAGTGGGGGTAGGAGTGGGGGAAGTGGAGGGGGGTATGAGTGGTGGAGTGGGGGTAGGAGTAGGGGGTAGGAGTGGGGGAAGTGGTGGGGGTAGGAGCGGTGGAGTGGGGGAAGTGGTGGGGGTAGTGGAGGGGGTAGGTTAGGTTAGGTTAGGTTAGGTTAGTGAATGCACCCCTTTATATTTAGAACGGCGTATCTTAAGATTAGCGTATGGGAATTTTCATAAAAACAATTTTTCCCATGCCAACATTCGTTAAGGTTCTTTTGACTTCTTAATTTGTGACATACCCTGTACATGTACAACAATATCGCACACATTTAAACTGGGACTATGTGCGTGTGTAATTATTATCTCTGTCGCAATCAATATTACACCTCATTTAAGTATACGATAACAAAGTTATCTGGTAGCGCAGTTCAAGGTTATTTTTATTAAAAATGATGTCACAAATATATATTTGTATATCCAATCTTGCACGATAAAATTAATATGCGTAGTAGCTACATGGTATAGCTATCCGTTTAGTAAGGCAAAGGATTAAGGTTCGAACCTCCGAGAAGCCAAGTTTTTTTCAACGCTTACGTCACACCACTTTTCAACGTGCTTACGTAACCCTCTTAATCGAGTCGATGGGGACAATGTAAACAATGATGTTATATGTCAACAATGGTAACAATGGCAACATGCCGTATGTAAACAATGGCAACAATGTCACATGTCAACAATGTCACATGTCAACAATGTCACATGTCAACAATGTCATATGTCAACAATGTCATATGTCAACAATGTCATTTCCCCACTCCTTCACCTGTCACTTCCCCCACTTCACCCCCCACTCCTCCCCACTCCACCACTGCCCCCACTCCACCACTCCTACCCCACCACTTCCTCACTCCTACCCCCACTCCTCCCCCCACCACTTCCACCACTCCTACCCCCACCACTTCCCCCACTCCTCCCCCACTCCAAGTGGGCTTGAACCGGTGTTGTTTAACTACTACGGCCACCAAACTCGAAATTACAATACCGATATTCGATGGAATAGAATACAAAAACTGGAAGATACGACTGTTCAAATTTTTGGAATTCAAGAAATGTTTAGAACCGGCAAAAAGAAAGAAAATTAGTACTGATGATGTAACAGTATGGACGGAAAAAGATGTGCAGGCCACAAACTATATTTATAGTGTGATAAGCAATAAACAATTGGAATACGTCTGCGAATTACATTCTGCATATGATATTATACAAAAGTTCGATGAAATGTATCTGAAAAAGTCGACGGCTTTACAAATTGTGTGCCGTCATAACCTCGAAATTGTGAAACTCAATAATTACTCTGAGGTAAATTTATACTTTGATGACTTTGAAAAAGCCGTCAACGAGCTTAAACAGGCAGGCGCAATTATATCGGAGCAAGAGAAACTAAACTATATGCTAAAATCGTTACCATAAAAGCTATAGCCACATTGGTGATTTAATTGACGTTTTACCAGAAACTGAGAGAACCGTCGAATATCTGAAAAGCAAAATAAAATTAAAAAGTGCCGAAGAAAAATCGAATGAAACAACATATGATAGAGCAAATGCTTTTCGAGCTGAAGCGAGGTCATCTGGTCAAAATAATTTAAAATGTTTTAACTGTGGAAAACCTGGCCATTTTAAAAGAGATTGTCGTTCTTCAACTGTGTACCGTGGTCGAGGTCGTGGATACTCTGGTTTCCGAGGACGTGGGTATAATACAAGAAATTTTCATCGAGGACGAGTAAATTATCATAATAATAATCATCATGATTACCAAGGAAATAGTTTCCACACTGCTGTAGTAAATAATGTGTCCACAAATGAAGATGAGAAGCCAAGAAAAGGTGAACTGGAATGGTTACTTGACAGCGGATGTACAGATCATATTATTAACACAGATGAGTATTATGAAACTACTGAAACTTTGAAGAAACCTGTCAAAGTAAAAATTGGTGATGGAAAAATATTAGAGGCTACAAAAGTTGGTAATATAAAAACCTATTTCTCTGTTTATGGAAAGAAGTCTGAAATTATATTGAAAAATGTTTTTTATGTGAAAGAAATGCAAGCAAATTTATTGAGTTACTCTAAAATTACAGAAAAAAATTCAGTTGTTTCAAGAGGGAAATCATCAAAAATATATAACCCATATGGATCACTCATAGCCATTGCAATTAAAGAGGAGAGACTATACAAAATGAAAAGTTATGTAAATGAAGAGATATTTTATGCAAATGTAAGTAAAAGCAATATGTCAAAAAAATAAAAATTACACCGTACATTGGGCCATATAAACTTTAATAATTTAGCAGAAATGTGCAAGAATGAATCTTTAGAAGGATTACCAAAAGAGATTGAAACACATCATCTAAAGTGTGCAATATGCATAGAAAACAAAATGCATAACTTACCTTTCAATAACAGCCGGAGAAAGGCAGCAGATATATTAGAAATTGTACATTCAGATTTAAATGGACCGCATCAAACTACTGGTAATAATGGTGAAAAGTATTTTCTAAGCTTCATAGACGATTACAGCAAGTTAGTCAAAGTTTACTGTATCCGGACAAAAGACGAAGTATATGAATGTTTAGTACAGTATGTTAATGAAGTACATAACATAACGGGAAAAATGATAAAGGAACTGCGATGTGACAATGGAAAGGAGTATATGAATGCAAGAGTTTTTCATTTTGCAAAAGAAAAAGGAATCATGATAAAGCCTTGTCCAGCATATGTGCATGAACTAAATGGAACTGCAGAGAGATATAATCGATCATTAATGGATATGGGAAGATGTATTTTATCTGAATCAAAGGTGGAAAGGAAATTCTGGCCAGAAATAATTAAGACAGCTGCATATCTGAAAAACAGAACTTTGACTAATACTATTGAAAGAAAAACGCCATATGAAATATTTTTTAAGAGGAAGCCATCAGTAAAGTATCTAAAATTGTATGGAAGTAAAGTGTTTGTCAGATTACCAGAAGAAAGAAGAGCATCTAAATGGGAAAAAAAGCAGAAATTGGAATTTTACTTGGATATACGGAGACAGGATACAGAGTATTAATAAATAACAAAATTAAAATAGCTAGACACTATGACATTATTGAAGAAGACATAACTTTGTGTGGATTTGACGATGATGACGATGAAGAGAAGGAAAACAGCATGGAAGAAGAAAAAGAAAAACAAAAAATTATAATTGAAAGTAAAGAAAACGAAGACGAAATTTTTATTGATGCAGATGATAAGAAGGATACAACGGAACACAAGAAAAAAGAAAAAAATGTACATAAAGAGAGTATGGTAACAAATAGTGAAAATAAAGAAGAACAGAAAGACAAACTAAGCCTTCACGCCGATTTGATGAAGAATTTGGTTATTATTGTATAAGTGTAAATTATTGTGATGCTCTGGTTCCAGAAAATTTTCAGGAAGCAATCAAATGTGATGAATCAAAAAATTGGAAAGCAGCAATGAATCGTGAAATGGACAGTTTAGTAAAAAATAATACATGGATGCTTGTGAACAAACCTCCAGAGGACAAAAAGGTAATTGATGTGAAGTGGATCTATAGAAAGAAGAGTGTGAGTGAATATAAAGCAAGGTTAGTGGTTAGAGGATTTCAGCAGACTGATTGTGTTGATGACACTTATTCTCCTGTTGCTAAAATGCCGACATTTAAATTATTGTTGTCTTACTGTTGTCAAAATTCCTTAAATATTCATCAAATGGACGTAGAAAATGCATTTTTGAATGGTAAAGTTTTATCTGAAGTATATGTTAAACAGCCAGTTGGTTATGAAGATGGTTCGGACAGAGTCTATAAATTAAATAAAGCACTGTATGGTTTAAAGGAAAGTCCTCGTGCATGGTATGAATGTTTTAACGAATTTTTGACAACTCTTGATTTTCAGAGGAGTAAATATGACTACTGTTTGTATGTTAGAAAACAAAATGATATGACTGTGTATATTCTATTATTTGTCAATGATCTTTTAATTTGTTGTAAAGATATAAAAGTTATTGAAAATATTAAAGAACAATTATCAAAAAAATTCAAAATGAAGGATATGGGCATAGTTAAAAACTACATAGGGATAGATATAAAATACAATTATTTTGAGCAGAATAATACTTTGACTTTAAGTCAGAAATCATATATTGAATCTTTGGCCAAACGTTATAATATTGAAAATTCAAAATTGTATAAGACTCCCATGGAAATAAATCTGAAACTAGAACAATCTGAAGTAAATGAAGAAGTAAAATATAGAAATTTGATAGGTGCACTTTTATATATTAGTTCTGGTACTAGACCAGACATATCTTTCAGTGTAAACTATCTAAGTCGATTTCAAAATTGTTACAGTGAGACACACTTTAAATATGCGTTAAGAGTTTTAAAATATTTATATTTGACTAAAGATCTAAAATTAAGATATTATAAAAATATTAATGCTGATATCTTAGATTGTTTTGTGGATGCTGACTGGGCAGGAGACATTACTGACAGGAAGTCTACTTCCGGGTTAGTAATTAGATTATTTGGAAATGTAATTTTTTGGAAATCAAAGAAACAAAACAGTGTAACAAAGTCTTCCACATTTGCAGAGTATATTGCCTTATCAGAAGTTGTAACTGAACTAAATTTTCTAATTTGTCTTATAAATGATATGTTTACTAAATTTAGTAACCCAATAAAGATTTTTGAAGATAATTCAGGTGTAGTGGCTATTGCAAAGTATGGAAATTTCACTAAAAATTCTAAACACATTGAGGTACACTATCATTATATTCATGAAAATGTTAAACAAAATAAAATTGAAATTGTAAAAATAGACTCTGAAGATAATGTAGCAGACATATTCACAAAGTCATTGGATAATGTTAAATTTATTAAATTCAGAGAAATGTTAAATGTTAAATAAAATAATAAGTAGTTAGGTTACAAGTTAGTAGAGGTTGTTTACTAAAAATGGTTTCTAGTATAAATGTAAGGAGGCGTGTTGGTTATTATTATACATTTATACTGGCAACACCAAAATGTCAAGTTTACCTATCCTGCGCCGACAACTTCCTGTCATGGCGTCACTAAACAAAAACGTGTAATGTGTTGTATCTAGTACAAGAAAATAAAATTAAAATACTACAAAAGCGGTGTTTCATTCATATTATATTAACAGCCTAAATAAAGTTTTTTCAATTATTTCGTAATATTTTTTCTTAATTGTCTTGAAGGTAATTAAATTTCTTTAATGGTTATTTCGGAATATTCGAAAGTCTATTAGAATGCAATCTACGTAATGTCTATTGAGAATATTCGAGAATTTTAACCAAATTAGTGGCATTTTTAAATGTTTGAGTTAACACGATTATTCATTCTCTATATATCAAGTGTTCCACAAAAATTATTGTGAAATACCCAAGTAATAGTTTAGTCAGTGCATAGTTGACATCGTTTATTATTTATTCTGTTTCTCCTCCTGTGAACAACAGTCAGTGTTTTTTTTTAATGCAAGTAGTATTTATTTATTGTAAGCTTTACTATGTCTCTTTCACTAAAGCAGATTTGGAAAAAATCAATTTACTTTTTATTTAAAGAGAGGAAAAAACAGAAAACAATATCTTCCCTTCCAATAAATAGACCTTTTAATAAAAAAAAAGTACGATGGTTTATGCCACCCGATTCTGTAGATCGATTTTAAATTTGAGTCAAAAGATTTGAAAGAGAGTGCATATGGATTGAGAATAAATGATTTAATTGTCAAATGCCTCCTTCGCCCCGATGATCAGGTCATATTATCTGAAGAGGAGTTGCAAGCGATGGTTAATATTATGCATAATGCCCTAAAAATCAAAGGGATTAATGTAAATGCAAGACGAAAGTAAGTGTTTTTTTATTGATTATGAAAAGAGTGGAACAAGTAAATGCAGCATAATAGACATTACAAAGAACGAAGTATGCAAATGGAAAATATTTGAATATTTAGAAGTGGAAGCGCTGTTGACAATTCTGCATTCAGAATATTTAAAATATTGTTGTATTTATTATTAATAGCTACACAAAACAGCTAAGCTTGTATTAAAAGATTAATTTATTGGAAGGTAGGATATTGTTTTCTGTTCTAAAATTTCCTCCCTTTGTAAATTAAGTATATTGATTTTTTCCAAATCTTCTTTTGTGTGTTTAAAAAATACACTCACTATTATTCACTGGAGGAGAAACAGAATAAATAAATAATAAACTATGTCAACTATGCACTGACTAAACTATTACTTGGGTTAACTCAAACATTTATACATGTCACTAATTTAGTTAATATTCTCGAATATACTTAATAGACATTACGTAGATTACATTATAATAGACTTTCCAATATTTCGAAATAACCATTAAAGAATTTTAATTACCTTCAGGACAATTAAGGAAAAATATTACGAAATAATTAAAAACCTTTTTTAGGTATTATGTAGATTGTACTAATAATAAAAATATTAAATATACTTTTAAAATAAATTTAAATGGCAAGTGTGAATCGTTTAAATAATCCAGAGGCATGGCAATCATTTTAGCTAGGAGAAATTGTTTATCAATTGCAAAGGGTCCGCTGTCATTTTTTTTGTAAAAGAAAAGTACAGGGTAAATCACTACCAATAAAATGGAGGATTATCAACAATACGTGGATAATGATATTTGACTATTTTCCTTTGTCCCATTTTAATAATAATGCTTTTTTTGACATCGTTACGACCCTGTATAATCAACGATATGAGGATATTATTAATTATTATATTATATTATAATTATTAATTTACATAAGAATAGGGTAAGTAATTCTACGTTCTCCTTGCGGATTTGTCTCTACTTAGATGTATTTATTGTAACACCAAAAACTAAAAGTGAGTTGCTTCACAAAATTCAACCAACAGCTTCCTTCAACACTGTTAAGTCCGGAATAATATTTATCTATCAGGGTCCCATTGAACGGTATAAGGTCTATAATCTTTTAGTTCGCAACTTTCTATTGACTCTTGAATCCATTCGTAGGAAACGTGTCTAACGTGATAATGACATTTTATAAAAGGTTGTCTAATTATATTGAAAAAATGTAAAACGTGCGTAGCTTTTTCTTGTTCATCGTCTAACAAAATTTCTCCTCCATTCGTTATGAAACCACTGCAAAACCATACTAAATTAAACGATTTCGTTTGACATACCAGTAGTCATATAATTTATTAAAAATGTTTTGTTTTATTGTCATATGGTAGGTCGTTGATAAAAATAAGCAATAAAAATATGAATATTTTGTTGGAATAAATTACTTTTGGTATATAGAGTCTTAAAATTACTTTTAAATAAATAATCACAGATCGTATTCAATTAAAATTTTAAAACTACAATAGACAATAAGTTATTAATTAGTACCGTTATTAATAAATGTATTTTTCAAAACATTTAAAAGATTGGAAAGAATGGATTTTGATAAAATAAATACTTTTAAATGTTACTAATAACTTATGAAATTTGTAAAATCTTATTAGACTAGAATTGGCAGTTTAAAAATTGACTACTAAAATCATTTACCCAATGAATTATGGTAACTCAGTAATTAGAATTTTTTAGAACATTATTTTTTTTTTGTTAACGGTAAGTTTGAATTAAAAGAAAGCTTTATTGTTAAATAAGTTTTTATGATAACAAACAGTGTGAAAGAATTATTACTGTCCATAACGCGTCTAAATTTATATGTAGTTTTGGAATGAAATTACTGTGTATGACGTATTTATCTTTCTCATGCGTTTTAATTTTTTTTTCACTTTTTATTGGGTAAATTATTCAATATATTCATTGTGGCCCTGAAGATGGTTTTTTAAAAAAAATACTTTTAATATAGGCGATGAATTTGCGCTCAATTCGCATTAATTTCAAACAAAAATTCAGCTGTTAGTAATGGTTTAACCATGTAAGATATCGCTAATCTTACTACAAAAAAGTTAAACAACTATTGAGCATGAGTTTTAAAAATAAGATGCCACAAAAGAGCGCGTCTTAAGATTGTTTAGGGATAGTCACAGTTTAAGCATTGTTTAGATTTTAACAATGGAAAAAGCTTGTTTATATCAAGTGGCCTCAAGCTGTTAAATTGTTTAACATAAATGTCAGATTTTTGTGTCGTGATATCACATAATACATAACACATAAGTGTTTTATTGAATACAGTTCTAAGGAATATTATAAAATTCGTGGATTTTATCGATTGCGAGGTACAAGAGGACATTGAATACATTTAATTTACAGTTAACGAATTTAAATTGTTTTGATAGATTTAGTTAAAAAATAAAGTGACGTTTATTAAAATAAAGGTATGTATACATTTACCACATTTTTTAGAAATAATTTTTGATAAAATAATAATGTTGAACAATTAACAGTACACATTAATTTTTACAACTTAATAAACAATCCTAGATAACTAGGCATGCTATTTGTCCACCATAGTATCTACGTGTATTTTACTAATGTAGGTACTAGCGATGGGCATAATCGGTATATTTCAATAATCGGATACTGGCGATTCGATGATTTTTATAACCGATGATTTTTATAACCGATGATTTTTATAACCGATCATCGAATCGCCAGTATCCGATTATTTTTATAACCGATGATATTTGTAATCGTAATCAGTGTGGCTCGCCTGCACAGATAAAATTAATATTCGACCGCTCCGTCAACGCGATAGTTGCAGACGTTGCCATTCTCGGGCGGCGAAAATCGAGTTTTTTCGAACTAAACCTTATTGTATTACCGATTGTAATTGATTTTTGTTTAAGTTTATACTCGTTTTGTTTGCCTAAGTTTTATATTTTTTTTTATTAGTATTTTTTTAAGTTTTAATTATATACCACAGAAACCAATGTTTCTGTGGTATGTTCTTGTTTTTTAATTTAATAATTTTTTAATAATTATTTTTAATATTTGGCAATAAATAAACGAACATTTATATTTACGTACCATTGTTCAATACTAAAATAAATATGACATTGCTTCCTTCAATATTTTTACAAAGAAATCGTTGAAAGTTAAATATAAAATATATTTTTCCCACTTTTGCCCTGCAAAATAAAATACAATCATATGACATTCGATGCATTGCCGCTATGCATTTCACTCTTACGCGCCACGTCATCTAATTAAAATTCACGTTCGTCTAGTGTACCGTTGAAGCTCGAAGCGAGGAACCCAACTATCCGAATTGACTTTGTTGTCTTGATTCCAATTATGATTACGAATATCCTCTAAAATAATAATTAGAATGTACCGAGGATTTTGATAATCGGAATACCGAGGATTTTTAATTAGAATTATCCCATCGCTAGTAGATACCTTTCAGCACACATGACTAGTTTTGTTTAATTCAAAATGGGAGCAAATTTAGTTAATGTAGGTACTTGTCTTTCAAGGAATATATTTTTGTGATATTGAACTGAGTGTATCATTTATAAATTGAATAATATATTGTGTTAAGATTGCTTCATTGATATAAATATTTAAATGTTAACTATTTGTCTTACATTTTTAGAAATAAATAAATTATTTTAATATTTTAAATATACTTCTACTCACTTTATAATATCAGCATAATTGTCTTTCTTAAGCTCATCCACTAAAATAATTTTGACTTCCTTAAATATACCTTTATTTTCCACATAAGTATTATCTAAAGTACTGTTTTCTGAACTAGTAATATGTTTTTCGTCGTTTTTTTCTTCATCTTTCTTAATAGTTTTATGTTTTTTCTTAGAATGTGCAGAAGTATCCAAATTAGTGTTGTCTGAATGTTTCCTCTTCTTTGGTTTATCCGTTGGCTTATCTTCTCGACTTCGTGAATGACTCATAAGTAAGCTAACGTCTAAACTTTCTTTGGAAGATGTATACAACTTTTTTAATTCGTGAATATTCGTGGCCGATTTCCAATCTTTGTCGTTACGTATTCTAGTAACTCTAGGAAACCGAATTGAAATGCCATTTGCGGTATGAACATCGTGTTGAGTAAATTCGGCACCAGTAATCTCCCATACAGGTTGCTTGTAAGGAGATTTAGCTACAAAATCTGGAATCATTGTTTTTGTACATTTCAGCCATTTGGGTACTTTTAAATGGTCTTGGCTTATTTTAATCATGTCCAATTTTTTTTGCAATTTTTCTAATGTTTTATCATCGTGGCCAGTATGAACTTTCGTGACAGTGTAAAATCTGTCGTTATCTGGATTGTGACAACCCATAAGAAAAACTGACATCATTCCTCCTTTTTTTCCTGTGCCATACCTATAGAAATGTTACAGTTTAATATAAATTCCAAAAATTATAAAATCCAAATTTTTTATTTAGCGCAAAAGTATATTTCTAAATGACAAATTCTATATATTTCAAGTAAAAGTTTTTTGGTAATGGAGGGAATTCCATTTTGAAGTAAATGATTTAATCTTGAGAGTTAAGTAAAATAAATGATAATTACAAGATGTTTTTAAAATTGCAGGTTAGGAATGTTCTCACTTGCAATTAAGTGCTTTGAGTGATTAGATAAATCTTAATGCAACTGACTGCTGTATATGTTTAGGAACTTAAAATGGAAAAATAGGGATCATGGGGAATATATGTTAATGTAAAAAGAACTCTCTCACAAAATACACATTTATACATGGTGTAACAAAAATATAGGTCATAAATTGAACCACATATTCTGGGGTCAAAAATAACTCGATTGAACATAACTTACCTTTATGCAAATGTGCACACACAAAAAGTTACAGCCTTTGGAAAGTACAAAATGAAAATCGATTTTTTTTTAATATTTCATGAACTGTTTAACATTTTGTAATGAAAATGGAAAAATGGCTTTCTTATCGTAAGAGCATCTTTTTCATACAAAACCACCAAATCTGTACAGCCTCTAAAATTTTGAGGAGGGTTTTGAACCCCTAAAACCCCCCAAACTTTTCCATGCGTTACATTTAAATTAGTATTGTGACACCATTGGTTTAATACATCATTTCTGAAATTTACTTGGCTCAATAGCTCAATAGAATTAAGATCTGGACTTCTGACTGGCCAAGAAATTGGTGCATCAGGGCCCCTTCCTATCCAACGTCCAGGGTACAGACCAAAAAGGTATTCCATAACTTCGTTATCAAAATGCGCTGGAGCTCCATCTTGTAAATACCACATATTTTGCCTTATTCCTAAATTTACCTCTTCCAAGTACTCTGATAGATAATTTAGTAAGAACTGCAAGTAATTTGCACCATTTACATTTTTTGGAAGAAATACTGGTCCTATTAAATTATTATTAATGCCTGCGCAAACATTGACTTAAAAAGTCCTTTGGTGATGAGTCGCTTTTTTTTGCGTATGGATTTTCTTCGGCCCTTAAGTGTGCGTTATGGTGATTTGTAATGCCATTTCTATTGAAGGTAGCTTTATCGGTAAACAAAATATGATTAAATCTCCTCATCGTTTGTATCCATTTTTGGACGACCACTATTACCAGCAAGTTGCGGTTGCAAAGTACCCTCTTCTTCTTTCAATGCGTTTCCACTAATGGATGTGTGCGATAACATTTTCCATTGCTTCTTTATTCCTTGCGGTGTATATCAACGACTGTATATCGTGTGGCCCTGTCCACTGTCTGATATTTCGCAGCCAGGACATTTTTTCCTTCCGATCCCTCTCCGGCCTTCGATCTTGTCTTTGATCAATAGATGCCAAAATTGATACTTCGTGTTTCGCATTATATGCCCCAGATATGCCATTTTTCTTTTCTTAATCAATTCAAACAGTTCACGTTGTCTGTTGACACGTCTTAGTAACTTCTACGTTTGTTAATCTAGCCGTCCAAGGTATTTTCAGGATTCTGCAATACAGCCACATCTCGAAAGCCTCTAATTTGCTAATTGCAGTCTCCTTCAATGTCCAACCTTCCATACCGTAAAGAAGCACTGACCAAACATAGCATCCGAGTCTTAGGTTAAGATCAAAATCGAAACAGGTAAGCACTCTTCAAAACCTCAGGAATGCCTGTTGAGCTTGTTCCAATCCCAAAATATGTGGTTCAATTTATGACCTACCTTTTTGTTACACCCTGTATACATAAGAATATATCTATCACATGTATTAACACTTGCTTATTTCAATGACTATCTACTCAATGCGAAACACATTTATCATGTACAGTTAACTTAAAATCTATATAATAAAATAATTCATGAAATAGTTAAAACATCTTTTAATATCAGATGTAAAATATTTACGACCTATATAATTAGGCATATGCTATTGTAAAAATTAATATGTACTCATTACCATGAAAACAAATTCGTGTAAATACAATATTTGGAATGTTTATTTATAGTATTTTAGGATTTTTGACTTTGATGTTAATTTTGCTTTAAATTTTATGAAATAACTGTCTGTTAACCACTAAATTTAAAATTGTTACGCCATTGATTTAAAGTTCCATCTTTAAAATTCTTTAATACCTTTGACTAATGGACACTTTTGTGCATATTACTAACATCACCTATTGAAATTTTTTACACAAATTTATCTCTCACAGATCTAGATTAAAGAAAACATTTTCATAAAATAAAAATAAATAATTTAAAAAAATTCTATGTATCTATTTTAATTAAGATTTTACTTTTATATGTTAAAAGATTATTGTAAAAATAAGCAATACCAAGCTCCCAAGACTAATAAATCAGCACTATCAGCCATCGCACCATCAAATAAATAATCCTTTTTTACTTTCAACCAATGCCTTTTTCCAGGTTCATATATGCTCTTGATATCCTTTAAAACTAATCCTTCTAATCCTAATTTTAAAACTTTAGCTATCATTTTTGCTAAATCTTTTTTCTTGTGAATTTCTTGCATTTCTGAAAACATTATGTGGTTTGGAATTTCAATCATATTATTTTGAAGAATTTTTTTTCTTTCACTTAATGGCTTCTTAATTAAACTTTTTCCATTAAAATAAATGCAATCAAAAATAAAAAGGCATACGGTAGCTTCTTTAAATTCAGTTTTTTTATGAACCCCTAAGGTTCCAAATGGCAAAGGTTTCCCTAGAAAATAAAAAATAAGTTACTCAAAAATTTAATTTTAGTATTCTTGTATTATGCAAATTACAATTCAAATGATATTTTGTATTTTTAGTTTGTTTTGGTAATTCGTTTGTTTTATAGTGTAATTAAATAATGTCTTCTTATGCAACATAACAATAATTGTCTTTCTTGTCTTTTAAGCTGTTTGGTGTGTTTTAATTTAATTTTAACATAAATATATTAAAATAGTTTAAAATATTACCAGTAACAGTATCCACCATTAAAATTTCACTGTCTAGAATTAAATCATTTGCATTCGGAAAGGCTTTAGGTATAAATTCTTTAAAATGTGCAATTTTGTGTGGCAGTACTGGTTTCAACGACCTAGAAAAATATTTAAACTCAGAACCACATTTGTGAACTTGTACTCTTTCTCCATCGTATTTAATTTCTGAATACATTCCATTTGGATATTTCTTTATAGCTTGCTCGACAGATTTACAAGCATCTGCTAACATAGGTAAAACAGGTGTCATGACCATTACATTAATTGTTTTTTGTTTATTAATATTAACATTATGAAAGAATTGATTAATAACAAAATCCAAATCCCTAGAAGTCTGATAAGATTCATATGCATCTACATGTATAGCATCTAAAATGTGCTTGGCACCAGCTCCCATTCTTAAATCTCCTTTAATTAAACGTACAATAGTTTTTAGATCATTTGAAGTACAATTTAAAATAAAAGATTTAAAATGTTTTTCTTGATCTTCCTCTTTAGTAAGGTATGATAATTTATTTAAAAATTTGTCTACTTCATTAACAGTTAGAATACTCCTCTTTATAGGCTTTAATTTAAGATTATCATCAAAAGACTTTTGAATAGTTTGTCCAATATCCCCCTGTTCAAGATGCGCCAACATAACACTCTGATCTATCCTAAAAAGTCGACTGAATAATTTTACTAATTGTTTACTTCTTAGATTGTAGACACGTTTTACAACTCCAGGTAAAAGTAATTTACACCAAACAATTACATCACTCTTAAATGATGAATCAGGAAATATCTCGGAGAAAGTATTTTTGACACAACTTGTTTTTTCTCGATAGCTTTCAGTATTGCTAATAGTAGCTACTAGTTTTCGAAATTGTTTAAATGATTGATTTTTATTTTTACTATTACTTTGATTAACTGAACCAGATGAACAGCTATCTATATCTTGTACACCAACTTGTTTAGGTGGTGATGTGTGCTTATTATTTTTTGGTTTACTAGGTGCAGGTGGTGTTTTCCCATGCAATTCATCACATTCTTCAATACGTTTAAGAATGTCCCTTTGTATATTTTTATCAACCATATCCCAGCCTTCAATATCATCAGGACCTTCAATTCGTTTTGTTGTTTTACGCTGCTTCAAAAAAATATCAAATAGACAGTTTATGTGATGCCAAGCCTTCATTTTGCCAGCATCAAATGGATTATGAACTAATTTTGCTAAACGCCATTCACCTTGAAGACATTTTTCTTTGCACTTCTTACACACGGCACGTCCTTGCTTTGCCCTTTCAATTGCAAAAGGTTTTTCCTGTAAATTATCTTCTTCATCGGACATAATGTAAATCTTCTGAAATTAAAAACTTTAAGAAAGATTCACGTAGAGTAAATTGAATTAACGATTTGATTTAATCACAGTATACACAGTATACACCAAATTTACACCAACTAATAAGTAGCGAAAGTTCTGGCTTTTGCGGGTACCATTTTTGTATGCTCATGTCTGAGACGCCATATTTCTAACGACTGTCATTTGTCATCGATCATCATAAATCATAACGTTGACACGAGGTACATTTAGCTGATTTTTGTGTTTGAATTGTGTGTGAATCTAATTTTAGTTATGGGAAGAATTAATTGCGCTGTTCGAGGTTGCAACTCGAGAAAAGGGGAAGGTTTATGTATGTTTGCATTTCCCAAAGACCCCTTTACGTAAGTACCACAGTTTTTATGATTATATATTGATAAATAATCTAGTTGTGAACGTTTTATGTAGGCACTACAAGTGCCACGATTAAGTCCTATTCTATCAAAAAGAAGTGTCCTTATCTGTATTCATATGAATATATAAAAATGGAAAGTGGAAATTGGAAAGTGACAACTTCCACCTCATTTATTAAATTTTAGATCCCAGTTATGGTTAAAGGCTTGTAACCTTGAAGATCTATCTGGAAAAACCACTCTTGAAAGACAACGTAAATATAAGGTGTGTGAACTGAAGAAAAATTTATATCGAAAGGTGGAAATCTAAAGCGTTTGTTTGTCTCAGCTATACTTACCAAATTTCCTGAATTGAAAGGAGACAGTAGTGTTTTGATGAGCGATATACCAATGAAAAAAGTAACTCTCTCAGGTAAATAATAAGTTATTTCAGATATTACAATTAGTATTTATTTGTTGATATTTACAGTAAGTTTACCCTTTAGCAGTAATAAGTATTATTTTTTTGTGTATATATATAATATCTTTATTAAGTAAATAAGTGAAATACAAAATTGTTTTCAACAATGAATTTTACAAAACCTATATACCTATACAAAATTTTCTAAATTTTGTGGTTGGAAGTTTATTTGCCTTTTTTAATAACTGGATAATAGCAGTATTATTTTGTTTTGCATATTAATAACTTCTGTGATTGCAGATACCATACTGTCACCTCAACCAGGACCTTCTTCACAGGGAGTAGAACAGATTACTGACTATCAAGCTTTGCCAATACCTGGTAAATATCTTAATCAAGTAAATAAGTGAAATACAAAATTGTTTTCAACAATGAATTTTATAAAACCTATATACCTATACAATAGTTTCTAAACTTTGTTTGTGGTTGGAAGTTTATTTAACTTTTTTAATAACTGGATAAAAGCAGTATTATTTTGTTTTACATATTAATAACTTTTGTAATTGCAGATATCACAGTTGTACCTGTACCTCTGACATCTCTGTCAACTTCAAGTCAAACGCCACAAAAATTATCATATGGTTCACCTCGAAAGGCAAAATTAAGGTTCAAACTTAAAAGTGTAAGGAAACAGTTAAAGCAAAGTGAAACATCAACAGAAAGATGCAAAATGCAAACATGACTCAGCACTGTTTAAAGACATGTGTGACTATTTTTTGAGTAAACTATTGGCAGACATTGTAAAAACACAAATAAATTTAAAAAATAGAAAACCATTAGGAAGGTGTTATTCTGACGAATCTAAGAAGTTTTCTCTTACTTTGTATTTTTTGGGACCTAGAGCTTACGCATTTCTTGGAAAAATAATAAATCTGCCTACAAAGAGGACCTTACAGCATATGACCAAGGGTTTAGTTTCTCAACCTGGTTTAAACAATGAAGAGGTTTTTGAAGCCATCAAAATAAAAGTTAAAACTATGTTACCACAAAATAAACATTGTAGTTTAATAATAGATGAAATGTCGTTAAAATCTTTTTTATATTTTGATACTGGAACTGATGAAATAATTGGTTTATGTGATACCGGCACTGACAAAAAAGAAAAATTGGTGGCAAAACATGCATTGGTAATGATGATAAGAGGCCTCTATACCAATTGGAAATTACCATTTTTGTATTTCTTTGTTGAGTCAGAGTTTGAGGCTGAAAGATTAGTACCTGTTGTAAAAAACGTTGTTAATAAATTATTTGACTGTGGCTTAACTGTGGATTGTTTAATAGGTGACATGGGATCAAATTTTATGAAATTAAGTAAACTACTTGGGGTTACTACATCAAGTCCAGAATTTCAAATAGGCAATAATAAGGTTGCATACATATTTGATCCCTGTCACTTAATTAAAGCTTTTAGAAACAATTTAATTAATAATGTTTTTTCTTATGATAATGAGAAAACATCTTGGATATTTGTAAAAAGTTTTTATGACCATGACAAAAAACAATTTTTTAGATGTGCTCCCAAACTTAAAAACTCTCACATAAATCCAACGAGTTTTGAAAAAATTCGTGTTAAACTTGCAACTCAAGTATTAAGTAATACTGTTTCAAGTGCAATGAATACGTTTGTTAGTTTAGGAATACTTCCACAAAGTGCCATAGGAACCATAGAATTTATTGAAAAGTTTGATAAGCTTTTTGATATGCTGAATTCAGTGGACTTAAAAAATTCAAATCCATATAAAACTGTTTTTGAAGGTACTGATTTTCAATTGAAATTTTTAGATGAAATGGTAGAATTTGTTTTAAAATTAAAATTATTTGATAAAAAGATAAAGATGTTAATTCCAGATCAAGATGCAAAAAATGTTGTGTTATAACAATAAATTCATTAAAGATTCTTTGGACTCCACTCTCCTAAAATGATTTTAAATATTTACGATGTAGAAGAATCAATCAAGATGTGTCTTGAAAGTTTCTTTGGTTCTATTAGACAACAAGGTGGTAATTCAATTGACCCAACTCCAATACAATTTCAAAGAGCATCCAAAAAATTATTTTGCCAAACTTTTTTACACTCTAACAGTATAAATTGTATAAATGATATGGATGAATTATTTTTAAATTTAACATCTGTGCAGCATAAGGAAAAACAGATTCAACCTCGGCCACCTAAAGCCAGTATATCAATAAAAGCTGTATCACTTCCAGATAATGATTATCGTAAAGAACCAGCCATTATTTAAAATACTTTTAATTATGTATGTGGATATTTGATTAAAAAATGTTTAAATGTTCATACTTGTAATACTTGTTTTAGTTATTCTCGTGAAGTCACAGATTTAGATATTGGTCATTTATTAACCTATTTTAAGGCATATACTAATAATACGAATACTTGTACTTCTGTATAGCTATTTGTTGTGTTTGTGTTGCAACATTAACTAGATACAGATAAATAAAGAGAGATAGAGATATGAGGATTTTTATTTTAATACCTACCATATCCTTCCTGTTTTTTAATACGTCAATTAATAGCAGTACTTATTTTATTGTCAGACATTAAAATTATTTTTTATATATTATTATTACTTACCAGTATTCCAGTTTTTGCGTCACAATGTTCTAAAAAAATGAAACAGATGTTTTTATTGCTTGAAGGTGTAAATTACATCTGCTTACATTTTAATAACCTGTAAAATTATTCTTATATCTTATACTTCTAAAACTGCATGTATTTAAATATATAAATGAATTTACAGAAATACCTACCCTTATTTCCAGGAAAATAATCTTATACTTCCAAAACAGAATGTATTTACATTAAAATGTTTCTGTTAACATTTAGATAAAAAAAAGAACGCTTTTTCTGCGTGTAATGAAATTTGTTATAATATTTGAAAAAAAATTTTAGTGTAATAAACTTCGACCGTGTCAAGGTCATGAATTTTGGTTACCCCAACATGAAAGGGATTTCGCCGGCTTTCCATTCCTATTTTAGGCTGGTGTATTCTGTGATTTAATGTTTTGAAAAACCTAACCTTTAATCCTCTATTAAATGTCATTTACAATCATCTAAATATCTGAATAATTTATCACCTTTTTAATTTTTGAGATAGTTTTAGGTTTATTTTAAAATAAAGTTAAGTAATATTTATACTTTTTTTTGTATTGTTTGTCCATTTATATTTAATTTACATTTTGTTTTCAATAATAAACCATTAAATTGTAGTGTTTTGTATTGGTAATTCATATTATAATTATTTAATTAGTCGCTGAATTCTTTAATTTGTTGTTTTCGATTTAAAGCCTTTCTTTAAAAGCATTTACAATCATCTCTAGGAACTAACTACCTTTGTACTCATAAAATAGAGGTCCAAATCAAAACATAAAAAAAGAATGTTTTAATCTAAGTAGCCTGTTGTGTTGCCATAACAATTCTAACTATGTACTTATTGCTTTGTTTTAATTTTTTGTTATTAAGTTAATTTAATGTAAAATCAAAAAAAATTTAAACCTACAAACCTTTGTAATTTTATTGATATATCTGTATTAAGTAGTGTTATCTGTTTCTTATAGGGACAATATTTAGAAAAAAGCTGTTTAAAATTGAAAAAGTTTCTGCCACTGTGGAATGCAAATGTTGTCAGATAAAATTTTAAAAGGAAGCTGCAGGATGTCTTGTTCGATGTGAATTGCTTATTTAAACATATAACAAAAAAAAGAAATTCTAGGAATTAAATGTTCAGAGGAGATCAGAGGATGGAGTTTATTAAGTTAAATTAGTCAAGATAAAATTCTTTGAAAAATTAAGGATTGCTTGTTTTCGTAAATTCTCAAGTGGAACTTTGAGTGAAAGTAAGAGTGAATTCCAACATTGAAAATGAATAATGATAAAACAAAATTAACTGCAAATGCAAAAACATACCAGTCATTTAATATATTCAAGAAGTTGGTATCAAATGTTGTTAAAGCACAAAATGAATTAGAAGAAATGACCTATTTAAGAGAGGTATTTTCTAAAATTTTTCCATATTTGTCTTACAATGATATAACTGCTTGGTTTCGATTATTATTTTATGATACTGAAGAGGGGGTGTATAATTTCAGAAAAAAAAAGGTAATTATATTATTAAGTACATACTTAAAAATTAGTAATAATTGCTATAAATATTTCGAAAATGAGAGGTATGTAGATAAAATAATTAAATTAATTATTGATAAATATCCTAATAAATCAACCTCAAGTTTTTTGACAGTAAATAATGTTGATGAATTTTTAACTAAATTGTGGGATTTGAACACAAAAACAGAAATAGTAAAACATTTTAATTGTTTTATCCCAATGTGCAGTTCAAATGATTTGAAAGTAGTTGTAAAAATTATAACAGGTAGTTTACAAGCAGAAATTAATTCTAAAAATGTTGTTGGGGCAATGACTATTGATGTTCTTAAAAAATATTTCACTTGGAAAGGTGCAGATGTTCTCATTAGCAAAAAGTATTTAAAAAATGATGGTGGTGAAAAACACCAGAATGCTAATATAACAAATACTGTTCTACCAGCACCAGTATTAGCAATGTTAACACAAACTTGTACATCTGTATCTGAAGCTCTACAGAAGTGTCCAAATGGTTTGTATGCAGAAATTAAGTATGAAGGAGAAAGAATGCAAATTCAAAAGTGTGGAACAAAATTTCAATATGTAGCAAAACATTTGGAATTAATATCACTAAATAAAATAGCAAATTTTGAAAAAAAATTAATGACGGCATTTTCAAAGGCAACAGATTTAATTATAGACAGTGTTATCTTAATGACAAACAAACATAATGGAAAACCTTTACCAAGTTACATCTTAAAATATCTCGATAAAAATGAACTCAATAACATTAATATTAGTATTTTTGCATTTGACTGTATGTATTTAAATGGAATTAGTTTGGTAACATTGCCACTTAAGAAAAGGAAAGAAATTCTATTAAACACTGTGAAAGAAATAAGTAATTTTATGATGTTTATAGAATCAATAGAGTTTCACAGAAAGGAACAACTACTTAAATTATACACTAAGGTTGTTGCATTAAACTTAAAAGGATTAATTTTAAAACCCATTGATGGCATATACGAGGAAGGAAAAAGACATTGGCTGAAAATAAAAAAAGAAAATTTATTTGAAGTTATGTACAAAAAGCATGACCCATTAGAAACAACAAGTTTTATATATTCTAAATGTTGTGATAATCCAGGTCTAGTAAAACTAGCTGAAATTCGTAAATATCTATCTGCAAACCAAAAAGACACAATTATGGAGATTACTTCAAAAAATGATTTGCCTGAATCTATACAAATTGATGATACATGTGATAAAAATCCTTCTACAAATAATGTGAGTAAAGATAACACTGCTGGTTATTCAGGTATAAATAAAAAAAATGTTTCACCTTTTCCTTCCAATACAACTAAAGATTGCAAGTACAAATCAATTAGAAATATTACCAAATCTTCAGTTAAACAAAATTCAAGCAATTATAGCGAAGATATAGCTAAGTTGAAAATCATATCATCAGCAGAAGAGAATGATGACATGGTGGGTAAAGAGGAAAAGCAGCACTGTAAAATTATTAATAAAAAGAAAAATTTATCAGACTCTTCTGAAAACCAAGGAACATCTTCAGAACACAGTGCCGATGGGAACATCGACCATAAAAGAAAAAGAACAACAACTTATATCGAAGATGAGACAAATTGTGGTAACTTCAACATTAACACCTGTATTATTATTAATAAAAGGAGAAATTTTTCAGATTCTTCTAAAAACCATGGAACATCTTCAGAACACAATTCTGATAGGAACATCGACATTAAAAGAAGAAGAACAACTAACCATGATAAGAATTATTACAAAACCGGAAGTTCAGGTCAAGAAACTTTTCAACTTAAGTCTTCAGCATTACCCTTGCAGGAATTGAAAGTGTTACTTACAAAAGACAATTTGTAAGTATTTATTTTAACCTTTGATTATCAACCAATTTTTATTATTAGTAAAGATAATTATTTATATTTGCGAATTTACAGATAAAATGTTGTAGATAGAATCACAGCTTAGTAGTAAATGAACATATTTTAACAGAACATTTTGTTTAAATTCAATTATGTTTACATTAGGAAAATATCACAAGATTTTAGATTGCATCATTGCCAATATATTAAAAATTTTGATCATTTCTAAGTTTGTATACCACATAGGAAATTAACGGAAATTAGTTAAATGAATAAAAAAAATCTCAAAACCGTCGATATCTTTTTTCCACTTGCTACGGTTCTTGCACACGTCTTTTGCTTTTTCTAGTATTATCAGCGCTTTCATACATGCTCGTCGGTTGCTGTTACTCTTGACCTGGCCTTTCTTCAAATGGCAGTGAAAAAAAAACAATTAATAATTTCTATTTTTAGGAAGTTAAAATCAGCCTTGCTTGTATTGACTGACGTACAAAATTTGTATTTTTTAGATGACCTCTTACTTTCTCTAAGATTTAATTAAAGGTGGATAAATCCATATGTAGATATTCAAAAAATGTATCTGGATATTGTTTTTATTTTAGGAAAAGGTTGTGATATTGCTTTAACATTTGTCTTCTTTGATTAAAATTTTGTTTTCATTGTCTGAAAACAACTTAAGTACTAGATAAATCACGAGTAAAATGTCTACATCGTCGCCCCACTATAATCGTTGTCTCGCGGTGGTGCCACTACTCTCGCTGCTCCAAAATATTTGTACCATAAATTGCCTCACCATGAAAGTTGCCTTTTTCTGTGAATCCCACATTTTTTATCCCATCTCCTCTCACTCTTCTTAATTGTTTTCTCATCAATGTCGCTTGTATTTTGAGTTTTTGCTCTTTTGTTAAAACCCATTTTACACTACCATATGCAAGGACTGGTGTATATAAATATTTTTATTTTTGTTTACTTATAAATTTAGTATTCATATCATAGTAAAGTTTATTCGTTTTTTTTATTTTATTATAATCTGCTTCCTGTGTTCCTTTTTCATCTATTATGATTCCTAGATATGGCAAATGTTTTACTTGCTCTATTTTTTCTGTGTCTATTTTTATGTATTTTCTCCTATAACTAATATTTTTGTCTTGTTTTTGTTTATTTTAATTCCACTCCCAAGCATCGATGTTTTCCAAATATTTTTATTGTATTATAGTTATTTAGCATTTTTCACTTTTAGCATCACATCATCTGCGAATGGTCCTTTGCTAATATTTACTCTTTGTAGCCGTATTATTTGCGATTCTTAAAGCAATTGCCACCCCATTTAACGGGATGACCCTATATCCATGAATCTAGTTTAAAAAAATGTCCCTCTAAAGCAAAATCGACATGTTCTGGGGTTTGCTTAAAAAATAGTTTCCATAAAAAATATTCGTGGTGGAACAGGCCACCCTGTATATAATTTTTCCAGTTTTGATTAATAACATATTAACAATGTAGACTACTTTTTTAGTAGGAATAGGCATATTAAAAATACGCTTTTATCAGTAGATATTAATATTTTTGATATTTATTTACCGATATAATTTCTATTATTTGCAGAATTGAAAAAATCCTAAATAATAGTGTGAACTATAAAAAAACATTAAGTAACACAAAGCCAAACATTTTGACCAAAGACAAATCTGACCGTCACCAATACAATGACCCGAAAAATGAAAATAACTTAGCTCCAAAATTAAATAGGTAACCAAGCAAATAATGTACAGTGCAACTGAAGTAGCTTGGCGGGCGACTAGCCTCTAAAATAAATATTCGGCTGAATATACTTCACATTCGTAAACTTCTTCCTCCGATTGTACTTAAGACTCACGATTACTGAAAATTTCGTCGTCGCCGATCGGATCGTTATTAGAATGTTTTCTTTGTGCGCAGATTTGTGTGTTCTTCGCCCGCCAAGCTACTTCTGTTGCACTGTACTAATGTTATTAGGTTTGTATAAACTTAAATATTTTTTACTTATTTGAATTTCAGCTGTTTTTTAAAATTAAATAGTGTTTCTTTGTCCAATTTAATACTTTGAAAGCACAGACAGGTCTACCTACCCACTGGAAAAGATTCAATAAATTTTGTCTAAATATAAAAACAATCAGGCCTTACCAAATAGTAAAGGTTTTAAACAAGTCTGAGCAGAGAACTACTGTAGAACGGTGGCAGGATGTTCTTTTTTTTAGATACTTTTATGGTCGATACTTTGAAGAACCTTCTCTTACTGTGTAGATAAAGATTGCTTTGACCTTGTGCAATTTTACAAGGCCAGTTCTAGACACCTGGGACTTCCAAACTGGAACAAATTACCTTAATTTAAAATTACTTTTCAAACCTAAATTTGTTTGTTTATATTTGACTGTACCAAGTGTTTCATTTGTATTGTTTCAACTAGCGTACAGTATCGATACTATGTCGGATCGATACTTTACCCACTCACATTGATATTTATCGTACTATTGATACACTGTATCAGTATATTAGCATTAATATCGATATGTTGACAAAATCGAAATTGCTGCCTTTATAGCAACGAATCAAAAACTTAAGTTTAAATATTTTAAATCTGAATGTAACACTTACTCTGATTTCTAATTTCTGATTTGTAAATAGTTAACGGATCCATTTTTGAGAAGCACGACAAACAAGGAAAAGGTCTGTATATGTCAGTATATATGACTGATGGTGAGTGAGTAAAGTTTAATACTAAAAGTTATAATATTCATATAAAATTAATTGTATTTTTATTTATATTGTTATTTCATTCCCATTGTGGTCCTCAAAAAAGTAAGGGCCATCGACATCAGCTTTTCCAACCACACCATACCATTAAGTGCAGCACAAAAACGACAGTTTTGTTGATTCACTATGCTACTGAGGTAGAAGTGGACATTAGCAAAATGAGGTTGTCATTTTCCTCAAACGTTGCTTCCACCTGACGTGCGATTGTCTGCCGCTGTGCGTTGTCTCTTGGACTTAACCGTTGTGTAACAACCAATTTGTAGGCATGCAAATGCAGTTCTCTATGCAAAATACGCCTCACCGAAATAACACCGATGCGGAGTTCAGTTGCATGCCTCTGTGATGACCAACCGGGACTACGCAGAATGGCTTGTCTTACCCATTCAACATTATCAGGGGTACGTACCGTTCACAGGGGCCCCTACCGGCCTCCTCATTAGTGAGCCATTGTTATGAGTGGGAATACTCTGGTTTCTATGGATGCTAAACTGGCGAGAAATTCTATCTGAGTTAATGTGACCGACACGTTATTTCTCACGAATTTTTCGAAGACAAAAGCGCTGTGCTCTATATTTAAGTAAGCCATAACTTTAACAAAAAAAAAAGGTCAGGAACCCACGAATGGAATGTTAACTGCCCCACATCTGAACCTCTCGTCATAGATAAGTACTAGCCATTTCAAAAACATTCTTCCTTTCTGGCCCACCCTGTATATTTAATGGACCAATGTTTTTATCCTGATTTGGAATTTTAAATTAAATTATGAATCTAAAACGTAAAATTTCTGGTGGAACATAGGTACAATAGTTTTTTTACCCAATAACGTTTTAAATATTAATGTTGATTTAAGGACGAAGAAAATTGGAAATCTAAGAAATCGAAAGCGTTCTACTGAAAGCTTCCTGCATAGAGTTTGTAACCTAGACGATAATTATGAACGTGACCAAAGCCAATTATCGGATGTTAAGTAAGTATTTAAACCTTTTAAATTCCTGTTTTAGTATGTTCAATATCTTCCATTTTTCCCCCTATCCACGCACCCATCCATTAAATAACATTACGAAAACAAAATCGGTTTTACACGCATTTTTATGTTTATCAGCTAAAACAATATGTAGGTTGTAGGTGGGTCGTGAAGGCTATGCAGCCTCTTAAGCACTTCGACCTATCAGATCTTTTGTGCATAACTCTTAATCTATTCGAGGCCCGGGATTCCGAGACTTCGTACAAAGGTTATCAGTTTCCTGGGAGCTAAGTTCCTGACATCGGAGGGCTTTAAGAAGGCCCCTTCCAGAAAAAGCGCTGGGCATTCGCAAAGCAAATGTTTTGTAATTTCTCTGTGCCCTTTGTTCAATATATACCCAAAAATAAAATAATGTGACACTATATTTAATAACTGAATACAAAAACAAACAAGATACACTATTAAATCCATACACAACAATCAATGTTAAACATTTGGATAGCTTAGTAAAACCACCTTGTACCAATTCATTAAATAATATCATTTTATTGAAAAATCAATAGCACAATTTTGAAATGAGGTTTTTAACACATTTTACCATAATGTGAAAACCAAAAATAAATAGTAGATAGGTTCTTACAGACCAGAGTTTGTCAATAAAAAACAAATTAAAATAATATTATAATTTTACTAATTTACACTAAATATAACCTAAAATTAAATTAAATGTTTATTTTCATGTAGTTATCAAGGTGATATTTAAATTCTTAAAAAACTTTAATTTTTCTTAGATAATAAATGGATAGGGGCTAAATCGGGACCCCTTGTCGGTGACTATACATTTTAGCATACCGCTCCACCCGTTGGTGGAATTAGTTTGTTTTTATACAGTAACCAAAAGATGCAAACAGTAAAAACAATAAATCTGCCTTGTTTGTTATTCCTCTCTATAACATTTTAGATTCAATATTTCTTATTTTTATTCGCAAATTGATCTATTTGAACCAAAATCGAAAGGAATAAAAAGTTAACATATTTAAAAAAAACTCCGTTGACGTCTTGTACCCATCATCGCCAATTATAACGTATGATATACAATTGAAAATAAAACACGACCTCCGAAATATTTTTATAAATGTTTTAAAAAATACGTTGTATTGATCTTAAACTTTGCATCACTGTATATAAAAATAGTAGTATTTTATGTTTGCCTACTAATAAGTTTTATCAAGGTTGTTATTTAGTATATTAAAAAAAACTTTCTTAACGTAGGTACGTAAGTCGTTCTAAATTATAGTTTTATTACAACAATGTTAAAATCGATAAAAATCATCTATTATTAAAATAAAAGTGAAAAGAGGTCGAGCGGATAGAATAGTTATAGAAGGTCTTCAATGGTAGTCGATTTTCACTCCGGTTGAAGTATTTATTTGAATTTGTAAGACAATGAATGCGGTAAGCGTTTAATTAAAATGTCGATTGGTTTTAAATGTAATTAGTAATAATGGGAAACTCAGCAAGCGTAGTGCAACAGGTGTGTTGTGGTAATATAGACTTAATTGAAAAGGACAGGTGAGTCGAACATAAATTATATATATATATATATATATATATATATATATATATATATATATATATATATATATATATATATATATATATATGTAAAAATGTGTAACTGATTTTTTAAAAACTAGCCTACTTTCGCTGTATGATACCTATTTTAATATAGGTGTATATATATATATATATATATATATATATATATATATATATATATATATATATGTGTGTGTCGATTATACATCAAATAACAACTACTCCCCTGACTATATGTCGCGACAGGCATTGAATTACATCCGATGTATAATCGTGTATACTACCCCATCACAGGAAGCAAGATATACAGATGCTTGTTAAGTAAGAGAAAGTTACCGGGTGGTGCTTGTTAAAAAGTACAAATGTCGCGACTGGCGCTTTTTACGTGGTTCTTCATGTGTACTTGGTAGGAACTGGAGCCGTGAATTTATTTAATTGCAGATCAAACCTGCCCTGTGCTGACTAGAGACAACATCCCCAAACCGGTTTATAGGTGGTAGCTGCGATTAAATAAATTTAATAGCCCTTTCTCTTACTTAACAAGCACCTGTATATCTTGCTTCCTGTGATGGGGTTGTATACACGATTATACATTGGATGTAATTCAATGCCTGTCGCGACATATAGTCAGGGGAATAGTTGTTATTTAATGTATAATCGACCCTATATTAAAATAGGTATCATACAGCGAAAGTAAGCTGGTTTTTAAAAAATCAGTTACACATTTTTACACCTATTCACGCTGTCGAAACTTAAAAACCTTTTATAGTTTACATATATATATATATATATATATATATATATATATATATATATAAACCAATAGTAAAAAAAATATTGGCAGCGTCAGCTGTCAAAGTCGATAAAAACTGGAGTATGGAGATAGCTCCGAAAAGATTTTCGGAACTTTGGCGGTAGTTCGATATTCAGTTTTGATAACATCGTTAGTTTGAATATGATTCGACAGGAAACACGTTTATTATTGAACAAAAGTTACTTCGTATCAAAAAATAATTTAATATATCATTTAAAATAAACTTCCCAGGGAATTAAATTGCAAAGATGTGGGGCTTATCGATGTGTTAATAAGGTAATGCGTTTTATTAGAATTTTACTGGTTCTTTTGTTCTGATTTTAAATTGATCAGAAGTATTTAAATCATGAAATCAGTTAAATTGTCATTATCCGTTATTTTAAAGTAGGTAATCGATATGGTTTACATTACTGCAGAGAGATTTGAAATTGTCATCCTCCATTTTAAAAACAATGAAATGGCCAGGGTAACTGCAAGAATTTGCCATAAAAGGCATCCTGATAAAAATGTCAATCATTCTTTGGTGTGGAAGTAAATATCTAAATTTATGGAAACTAGGTCCGTTGCTAACAAAAAAAATATGCAAGGTGACACAGTTTGACTAACAGGGCTGCACAGATTGCAAACTTAGGGTATGTTGCAGTGGATCCTGCTTCAAGTACCAGAAAGTTAAAGGAAATTTAACGTACCACTAGTATTAGGAGAATTTTAAAAAAGCATCGATTTCATCACTATCAGATTCACCTTGTGCAAGAGCTCAATAAAGATGATCCAGAATTTTTTTTTTGATTCATTTTACCTACAGGTTTTTAAAATCAATTTTAAAGCAGAATGAAATTTTTTGGCACGTGACCATTTTTTAGTGTATTTTGTTAATTGAAATCATGGTTAGAGGCGATGCTTGAGGCGCGGGTTTACCATGTCTATCCTTTACATACATCCTTCTCGTTTTAACTCTTTGTCATTTTAAAACTCATCCTCTTTACCTTGATAAATATTTTTTAAGTATTTGTAGTGTAAAAACTGAGTTTGCTCGTTCTTTGATGAATATATTTCAATAATTGTATTATATTTAATGAAGAATAATCTAAATAAAAAATGAAGATTTTTTTTCTTTTATTTAACCATTCTAAGACCTTCCTATTTTAATTTTTTATTTTAGAACTACATAAACTATTTGTTTTCATCTTCTCAAAATAAAAAAGAAAAACATCATTATTTGTGTGTGTGTGTTTATTTTTTTTAATTTTTTTTTTATTGAATGTGTCTAAGTTAAAGATCTATTCTCGCTTGTTTAATGAAGTTTATTATACAATCTAAAGTAGCTTTTTCTGTGCATGTCAGGAGAGAACTAATATTCAGTGAAAGAGGAAAGTTATTGTCTATTAAAGAGATATATAAATTAGGTATAGCTGCTTTATTTTTCTTACACTCTGGGAATATATGATCGTGAAATCTGACAGGGTAGTAGCTCTAGCAGTCTTAACTCGATGTCGAGTAAAACATACCAAAACAGTCTTATCCCGAGAAACACTGAATCCCATATCATTAAACCAGTTCATTAATAACTGCATACATTCTCTCAGGTCTTCTAAACATTCTTCATACGAATCATAGGTGAAGTAGACACAGGTCGTCCGCGTATTGACTCATATTGCATTTATCGAATACTAACCTGTGCAGATCTGCAGTATAAATGTTAAATAAGATATGGCTTAGGATAGATCCCTGAGGTAAGCCGTTATATACTGTATATGGACCATGTAATACGTTATTATGATTACGTAAAAATATCTTTCTGTTATGAAAAAGATTAATGATATTAGCACAGACCGTTTTATTAATTCCAATCTTTTCCATTTTATTTGCTAATATATTTAGATCAACTACATCATAAGCCCCTGTTAAATCTACAAACAAACATAGTGTGTATTGATTTTTCATCATTATTTAGCAAGTACGTTTAATTTACTTAATATTTTCATAACTTCCTATTTCAATTTAATGTATTAAACCCTCGACACCAAGAAATGTTTTTTTTGGGTTCTCAGTAAAAACATTTTGGTATGCCTTAATGATTGTATACGTATTGATGAGAACAACCAATATAAAAAAAAGAAATTTTATTTTTTGCAACCTTCGGATTTTAAGGCACATAAAGATTATATTATTAACGTATTTTCATATCTGAATACAAAGTGGTAGACTAATCACACCTAATGAAAGTATCGTGATTTGTTACATAATCAATACTTTTTAAAATGTTTTGACAAATTTTAATGATAACACTTACTTAATAAAAAACCTAACATATTTTTTTATTATTTCATTGAATTAATTACTTTGATTAATTTTAAATCTAGTTCTATTAATCTTTGTGACCTATTATAAGAATCTATATTAAGAAAATTTTATAATGGTAAACCATTGTTTGTTTATAGTAACCTTTATACGGGTATTGCAAATATATAACTGACATGTATACCAGTTATGCTCTTGTCGAACTGCTATTACTTGGTTATCAAGGTTGTATGTAATAACCATTTAGTATTGATTTTTACGTACCAGACTTTGGAAATGGATTAGCTAAGCAATTTGTGTCTTTCCAATATCAAAATTGATATATTTTTTAAAATTATAATTCAACATTTTTACACATACCATTTTCACTATATCAATAGTTAAAATGCTATGCATATTTTAAGCTTGCATTAGATAGCATGACGAACTGTAAGGTGCTGATTGAAGGAGATAAATTCAAACGAGTGAGTGAATTTGTATACTTGGGTTCAAAGTTTACGAGAGACGGAAAGTATGACTGTGATATTACGCGAAGGCTGTTGGCAGGGAAACAAATGATTGGCGCCCTGCATAACTTTATGGATAGCCAGAACGTATCGAAAATGGCACGTCTGACTGTCAAAGTCTAAAATTAAATCGATTCGTTGGGCTGTTCAAAACTACACTCGTTCGCCTAACACTCACGGCGCGGCGGCCCGCTGCATAAATTTATCTCAAAGTCTAAGATTAAATAGGCCCGATAGACTGTTTAAAACCACACCAGTTCGCCTTAAAACTCTCGGCAGCCCGGTGTTTATCCATCGGCATTACAGTCCAAAAAAGGTACTACGAAGTAGTCACAACTCAACAATGAAAACTTTCTATAAAACAAAAGTCTGCTATAGTCCTGTCACGGTCACCAAATTATGTTGTGTCGCGTTCCGAAAAAACTATCCGTCTTAACGTACTAACGACGGTTCGACTAAATAAAAAGACAAAATTAAATTTCATCTTTATTATTGACAGCAAACTTATTGTTAACGGCCGGCAAACTAGCAACACACAAAAAGATCACGCTTTAAAGATTTCGCTTTACAACTACTGTACCGATACTGACCTGTGACCTAAAAAAAACTATATTAGCAAGTGGCTCTGCCCTTGTTCTATCTATCTCTTGGCCGGGAGGCAAATAGCACCAATCAGCTGGGTCGGTCTCCCCTCGCCTATTTTGAGTGTATGTTGCTATCCAGACAGATCGACAATAGGTATTATTAAGAGAAATACAGAGTGGCTCAACAATAATATTACCAAAGAACGTCACTGAGTCCACTGCGATTGATGCTGCGTATACATCCACCAGATTTAATAAATGACTAGTGCATGCAACAAACTGGTCATTTTGATTAACTGCTGTGATACGCATTTGTACACCAGAATGTGTTCCCAACATGACAGCCGCATTATCATATGCAGCTGTCCACGGCAATTTTGGATATCCAGTCCAGTGTAAAAATAATAAACTGGCATAATCAGTGATTCATTTTCGGGCAGCGTGGCGGGAAACAAAACTGCAAGATACTGTTACACTTGAAGAGTACAAAAAGGGGCAATTTTGCCGTCCTCCTAATGGTGGCGCCTTGGGTGGTACACCCCCCTCCACGGTACGCCACTGCACCAGAGGTATGTTCAAAAATAAAACTTCGCATATCTCACAATCGATTTATCAGAACCAGCTAAAACGCATTGCTTTTATCTATGTATTTTTTAATTTTATTTTTATAATTTTTATTATATTGTTTACACACAAAATATGCTATTGTACACGCACATAGGTATAGGTATATTTATTTATGAATTTATCAATCGACTCATGATCTTGAACCAATTTCTTATAAATATCATGTCTATTGTATTAAAAGTTCCAAAGTGGTAGTAATAGTCGCACGTATACGACAAGTTATAACAAAACTACGAATTCTTTTTATTTCGAATATTTTACAAATTAAATTGGAAACTCAAGTTCAAGGTAAGTTGATGTTAAAACTATTGTAACCTTCAAGATGTAAAACAATCTATTTAAAAATTTTAATATCTAATCTTGTATTGGCACATTTTAAATTGATTCATGCCGCTTTATAATGTCATTTTTTTTGTATCGTCCAAAATCATCAAATTGTGTCCAGTTATACTCTCACTAATCTAAACAATATAGATGCAGTTAATGTTCAGTTCTCAGATTTGTATTGCATCAATGATCCCTAATGCTCCATCTCTTCATCAACGCTGTACGCCCTAGCGAGCCCTCCACAGCCCGCAAAGTTTATTCAAATGCAGTGCACGACAGCTATTGTTTAACGAGTTTCAATTAGCTCCATTTACTGACGTCAGTCCCCTTGTAAATTTTCCTAAAACATTGAAAAATTTATTTTTCTGTACATGATTTTCGAACACGAATATCGCCTGTAATAAAGACTTTCGATGAATCAACCACACGAAAAAACTGCTCCCGATCCAAACTAAACTGCTCCGTGGTCAGATCATCGAAAGATGAATGCAAAAATGAAATAACCCTCGCATGTGACCACGGCAGACCTGCCCAACATCAGCCGTACCTACTAGACTGAGAGTAACAGTGGGCCTGCTGACAGGACGATGTTGACTCTACAAACAGTTTTGTAGGTTAGGAGAAGCTGACAACAGTGAAAATGCCATTTCTGTCTTGAAGAGGAAGAGACGGTGGAACACGTCCAATGTCACTGCAAGGGGCTGCCAAGGTCCCGGTTCCAGTGCTTACGCAAAGAAAAACCTAGATTGTAGGGTGGGTCGTAAAGGCTATGCTGCCTCTCATGCACTTCGACCTAAAAAAACTAGGACCTAAGCCAGAGAGCTACATCAGGACCCCCAATAGCCACTGGAAGTTGGTTAAACAAATGTGGCTGGAGGAGTTCTAACCACAGCAAGGGCACAATAGACCTCATCAGGTCGGAGTGCATACTTACAAAAAGCCTCTTAGAATATAATCTAATTTATTATTGCTTACTCCCATTTGACTGATCCATTTTGTTGTACCTTTAACAAAATTTGTCGCTTCTGCATACCTAACACTCAAAACTCAAATTGATCCAAGGTATTCCTTTATTTAAAAAGCTTTTGAACTTATGTTTGTAATTTAGAATTTTGCAATTTTTTTTTATTTTATAAACTGGAGTCTTCACATTCTTGGCACGTCAACTTTTGAAATTGATTTACTAGGATAAAGAATATAAAACAACATACATTTTTTCTCCTCTTTGAACAAATTATTGTACGTAGAATAAGTATGATTATACACGGTGATTCGTTGGGTTGGGAGTTCCAATTCGACGTTTTAGAGAAACTTGACATTTAAAATCTGAAAATTTGGGGATATTGTATAGAGTGCCATAGAAATTTTAGTTGACAGTTCCCAGTTCGGAATTTTAATTTTATGGATAAACATTGTAGTTATAAAAATTTAATAATTACAAATACATACATACATACATATAGTCACGCTTTTTTCCCGTAGGGGTAGGCAGAAACCACTTTCTTCTACTTGCTACGGTTCTTACACACATCTTTCGCTTCTTCTACTTTTATCAGTGCTCTCATATATGCTCGTCGGTTGTTGGTACTCTTGACCAGGCCTTTCTTCAAAACAATGATGATCTGATCGAGATATGTTCGCCGAGGTCGACCTCTACCGATTTGCCCATTCACACTCGCCTTACAAATTTGTTTCGTCAATCTTTCTTCATCCATCCTTTCTACGTGTCCAAACCATCTAAGCATTCCTTTATCTATCTTTGTGACCACATCTTCTTTTACACCACAGCGTTTTTTTATCTCACTATTCTTAACATTATCCAACCGGGTCACTCCGGCTATACTTCTCAGACTACTCATCTCCGCAGCATTAATCCTATTTTCATGCTTCTTCTGCCAAACCCAACATTCACTATCATACATAAGTGTAGGAACCAACACACCTCTATGCACCGCCAGACGTGCCTTTTTTGACACTTTCTGGCTATTCATAAAGCTATGCAGTGCCCCATTTATTTGTTTTCCTGCCAACACCCTTCGCTCAATGTCACTGTCATACTTTCCATCTCTAGTAAATTTTGAACCCAAATACACGAATAAATATTTTATTGATTTATTATTAATTTACTAAGAATGTCAGAAAATCGCCGCAAGAACATGCCGGGTCTGTGCAGAACAATACTCTGACTTAGCACCTCAAACTCATAATATCATTGATAACTTTTTGAAAAATTTGCAAAAATATGGATCATTTAGAGCCACAATAAAATTTCCATAGCACAGTATCTATGCAATAATAATAAAAACCATAATACAAATTAATCCGTAGATTAAGCTAAATACCCCAATAACTGTTCGATTTAGGTAGGTGGTTTACGAAACTTAAAGAGCAGTTAAAGTTCTTTTTAATAACGTCATAACATACAGGGTGATCCATTTAAAAATAAGTAAATAAGTTGAGAAATTTTTAAGTACGCGTTTTGAATCACCATGTTTACATTTTTATTATTTATAAAGATAGAGGGTGTCAAATCGGATACTGTTTCGTAATAAAATTTGTCATATCTCGTTAAACACTCGGAAAAGGTGGCAAAACCCTATATTGAGGGAATTCTCAAAAGAAGCTTTATCGAAATACGTAATAATAAATATATCTATTTTATTTAAAATAAGGAAGTTTCAGTTTTCAAGTTTCCGGTATAACCGGAAATTGTAGAAGGCTCTAAATATTTTAGATCAATTGGGCATGTCTGAAAATCCCAAATACCCCAAATTTTCAGATCATAAGTATGTGAAGTTTCTCTAAAACATCTAATTGGACCTCTCAAAGAATCATCCTGAATATTTAAAAATCTAGTGAATTATCGCTTAAAAAAAACAAAATCTGTGCAGTAGATTTTAGCTGCGTTTATTATGTAACGTTTAAAATCAAACACAGACAAAAGGTTGTTATCTTAGTTATGCATAACAACAAATATTTTGAAAATGTTCATTTTTTCTACTACATCGTCTGTGTATCTGACCTTAATAGTTATTAGTACCATTTTAGCAGCATGCTGTAAACATGTTTTTCCATTTGATGTAATTTGCTACCTAAACGATAAAATGTTTAATATTTGCCGACTTATTAAATTCGTTTTATTACTTATTGTTCTATAGCAGCTTAAGAAATAAGCGATACGGTTTCTCCATTGCAGGTAAAATCTTCCAAGCTTTTTGTGCAGGGTGAGTCAACAATTGCTTAAAGTTCTTGCCTGGTAGATAAAAATTGTCAAATAAACTTTATTTTCCATACGTATGGTCATAATATTTAGAACTAAATAGATTGTCCGGCCTTACGTATTTCCTTCTGTCTAGGCAAAAGGGGCTGGCTCAAAACTTAATGTATTGGACAACAAAAACCAGAGACAAGTGTAGACAGGCGAGGGCCCTTATAAGGAAGTCTCCCCGAGAGCACCTAGACGGAAACATTACGTCATTGAGTAGGAAGGATGCCAGACTAGCAGTATACATACTGACCGGTCATGGTACCCTTAGATATAACATGCACAATCTGGGACTGACCAACACCCCTAATTGTGGATTTTGCGGAGATAATATGGAGATGATAAGATTGATTTTGCTTAGGCTCAGCTTTTCTTAAGCACGAGCAACTAAGGCAGTTACCGTTTGGCGACCTGCTCTTTTTCTGGAGGAAGACAGGTAGACAGATCATTATCTTAGTGCCGTTGGCGGGATCCAGAAGGAACTGCCCCCGAAATTATTATTTTTATTAAACAGGGTATCCCAAACAATCAAAGCAGCATAAAGTTGCATTTTTTTTATTGGTCTTATATAGGCGTAGCTCGTGTGGTTTTTGAGATCTCGAAAATCTTGTGTGTAGAATTTTTTTTTTGTACCCATGTCATTACCGGCAGATAATCCATACAATTTAGCAAAACAATAAGTTATATTCGATTTTGTTAAAGTAGAAGCATGAATAAAAGCATTTCTTGTATAACATTGAACATATAAAATACAGTGTGTGCAATATTTGCAGCTACACCTAATTTTTTTAAAGTTTTAAACATTTTTAAATTAATCACAGTAAGTGACCATATTAATATGGCAAATAAATATTTTTGTCTACACACATACATATAGTCACGCTTTTTTCCCGTAGGGGTAGGCAGAAACCACTTTCTTCCACTTGCTACGGTTCTTACACACATCTTTCGCTTCTTCTACTTTTATCAGTGCTCTCATATATGCTCGTCGGTTGTTGGTACTCTTGACCAGGCCTTTCTTCAAAACAATGATGATCTGATCGAGATATGTTCGCCGAGGTCGACCTCTACCGACTTGTCCATTCACACTCGCCTTATAAATTTGTTTCGTCAATCTTCCTTTATCCATCCTTTCTACGTGTTGAAACCATCTAAGCATTCCTTTCTCTATCCTTGTAACCCATCTTCTTTTACACCACAGCGTTCTCTTATCTCACTTTTCTTTACTTTATCCAACCGAGTCACTCCGGCTATACTTCTTAGACTACTCATCTCTGCAGCATTAATCCTATTTTTATGCTTCTTCTGCGAAACCCAACATTCACTAACATACATAAGTGTAGGAACCAACACACCTCTATGCACAGCCAGACGTGCTTTTTTTACACTTTCTGGCTGCTCATAAAGCTATGCAGTACCCCATTTATTTGCTTTCCTGCCAACACCCTTCGCTCAATGTCACTGTCATACTTTCCATATCTCGTAAACTTTAAATCCAAGTACACAAATTCATTTACTTTCATTTTGCTTACATTTATTTTTATACCTTTATTTTTCAGGGCATCATGTATAACATTAACTCCTCTTCAGATGCTGCTAATATGACATAATCATCGGCGTAAAGAAGGCATTTGACGATCAAATCATTTATTTTTAATCCATACGCACTCTTTTAAATCTTTTAAATAAATAAATTTCGATTTTTCAAAGTTTGTATTGACGGGTTCTCATTTACTATTAAAAAATAAGTTTATCGATTTATCTAAACTCATATTTTATTCAAATCTCGCTCATTTTTTACATGCCTTTTATAACAGGTTTTCGTAATTTTGTCCTTGGTTGTCCTTTTATTCTTTCAAAGAACTAATACACAATTATTTTTTTGTAACTTATGTCTCTTATAATATGCATTTTTTTATCATTACACCTGTATTATATAAAATACTTATCGGGATTATTCTCTTGTTTACATGAATTTTTTGTAGTTTCTAAGTTTAATGTGTAAATACGCGTTATTTAAAAAAAGGGTGAAAATTAGAAATATATTTCTAACACTAGTCGCGTGGCTTACTTTTCCAGCATTACACGATTTTTCTAAATAATTACACATACCTAATGATTATCTTTTATCTTTCATGACTACATTTCATGACCACTTTTTTCTACGTATTTTGCTTCTTTTACTTTCATCATCGCTTTCATATATGCTCGCCGGTTGCTGGCACTCTTGACCTGGCCTTTCTTTAAAACAATTTCGATCTGATCGAGATACGTTCGCGTAGGTCGACCTATACCGACTTGCTCATTCATACTCGCATTATAAATATGTTTTGTCTTTTGTCAATCTTCTTTTATCCATCCTCTCTACGTATCCAAACCATCTAAGCATTTCTTTATCAATCTTTGTTACCACATCTTTCAAACCACAGCGTTCCCTTATCTCACTATTTGACGATCAAATCATTTATTCTCAATCCATATGCACTTTTTTCAAATCTCTTAAACAATCGTCTATGTATAAGTTAAACAGCCATGACGGAGCCAAACATTCCTGTCCACTTTTAATCAATACCTTTGCATACAGTTTGCCGACGATGCTGAGTAAACTAATAGAAGTTTTTGCAATCCTGCTGCGAACCTTTTCCTTTATAAAGCGGAAAGATAACTAACTGCCTTGCACCAGTCTTCTGGTACGCTGCTGCTCCTCCAGAAAAGTTTTAAAAGGCGGTACAGCAGACTAGCTAGCACACCCTGTCCAGCCTTCAGCATTTCAACCGTAATCCTTTTATATCCTGCAGATTTCCCCAATTTCATACTGTTTAACGCTTCCATAATCTCTTTCATAATGATTTTACTTTCATTGCAACTTTTACTCATGTCCCCGAATTGGACTACAAAATGAGAAATAGCTGCTTTGTATTGTGTTAATTATTTTTAATATTGTTGAGATTTTTAGTTCTTCCGTGGGTTCGGCGATTAAAACTCTCGATACAGTAACAAAACAATGTATATTTCAATACAATAAATTCTACTTTTATAAATTACTTAGATATTTACTTGGATATACAACTTTTACAATTTTTTATAACTATTTACATTTCTTTAATCATTAACACTTTTTTTTACTTATACTGTCTTTTCTCACAACTGCCGCCGTCTTTTTTATACCTATACGAATAACCACGAGAAGGGTTCAGTAATTTCTCGAATTATACATTGTCTTCTATGCTCATTAAATATTCACCCTAGATTCGGTCGGCGCCGTCGGCAGCTTGACAGAGACAGGCTCAATAAAATCATAACAATATCTTTAATCCAAAATAGATAACTATAGATACTGTAGTTAAATAAAAGTTTTGTCGTATGTTAGTTAATTGTATATTTAATACTCACCACATTCATAATTGACATTTTAAATATTAATTTAATCCCAGGTTGGATGGTATATCGAAAAAAAACATTCTCCAAAAGCATTAAATTTGTTTACCGTATAAAAATTATTCCTAAAATTTTAGTTACTGAATCTGCTTAGAAAATTAAATTAATGTCCAGTAGTTAAACTTAAAAATAACAAAGTATTGCTTCAATTCAAAAACGATTCATACTATCAGTTGAAATAAACAAATTGCAAATTATTCAAAACTGCCAAATACAATTTTTAACCTCCCAGTAGAAGCTATAGTAATGGGTCCGATTTTTCGAATCCCAAATTTTGACATATCTCCACTTTTCAAGGTCCCCAGAGTCGAACACAATAGTTTTTTAAGTGGACGTATGTGCGTATGTTCGTATGTGCGTTCGGAATTATTTTTCGTCTCGATTATCTCTAGAACAAAAAATGATATCGATATCAAAAAATGCATTCGACGATAATTACGCAACTTAGAACTGATTAGATTTTCAGTAAAATCGGTCAAGCTGTTTTTATGAAAAAAACTGAAAAAAATGGTAAACTACCTGAATTTTGCAATTTAAAAATTATACTATTTTTAATACAGAATTTTAAGATCTTTTGAATAATATGATTATTGCATGTTAGGAACATTTTTATGAAAAATGTGAAAATATTTCATAAAAATTAATAGTTTTAGAAAACAAATATAGGAACGCTATAATTTTGAAAAATTATTGCTAGTAATAATAAAGCATTGTTTATAACAATTGAACATTTTTGCTAACAAATGATTATTGATCATAATTTAAAAAAAATCAATTGTTATAAACAATTTAAAATCGTTTTTTAATATAATAATTATAACAACAAAACATATGGTATTTTTTCATTCTTTCCAATGGAAAGTTAGTCGTGTGGACCTCTCGGGTCGCACTTAGACCACCGATATTTATACTTAATACTGCTTTCAAACATCATAGTCTTGTTACTACTGACTTCTTCCACTGCTTAAAAAACAACACTGGTAATTTAAACTGAATATTGAGTGATCCTGACGTAAACATTAGAATAATCAAATTAATTTTTATTAAACTAAAAACGAAGTTGTTCCAATAGAACCGTTCTTTCTACATTTATACATTCTCTCTGCATCGCAAACAGCTCACTGCTATCCTCAAAACAACATACAGGTAGACACCAAATAGAAGAAATCGTTAACTTTGTTTTACTTTCGCTAATTCAAGTCAAAGTCGTTAATTGAACGGATTTATCGTAATGAAAAGTAGATTAAAAGCAGCGAAGGCCAGTAGACACAGTTACTAAAGCCATTGATATAGGTAATTGTACTCATTAGGTACCTGTTTAATGACATTTAAAATTGTAACTGACCGTTACTAGCACAATACTTATACTTAAGAAAAAACCTAATTAAATGATCGTAATAAAATAAATATGTATTGGGTCTTACAAATGTAATGACATTTAGTATTTACGTTGTTATTTTAAGTAGTTATCCTTTATCATCAATCAAGTTATCGGTTTATAATATACTTTGTACCTTCTATAAATTTTTAATCCATATTTTGTGCTTCTTAGCCGTTAGAATATACCATAAAACATTTCAATTGTTCGTGGATGGGGGGCATTTAAAAGTTCATATTTGTGAATAATTTATTATTGCTTGCATCCAGTCCAGTCGTATATTAGCTCCTATAAAATATGCTGTCAAAAAAATTATTTTGTAGTGAGACTTCCCGATTATTTTTCGACCAGCCGAGGGAAGGCATAATGGACTCCAAGTCAAGTGCCTGGAGGAAGGGTAATACCCACCCCCTCACAATTAAATTAACTATGTAGTTAGCAGAAAGCTAATCAACCAAATTAAATTCAAATTGATAAAAACACGCTACATTTTTGGCTAGATATATGTATAATTCTAGCATTGTTTTAACATTTTGTAACGCGTTTTGTATCGAAACAATCATAGTAACACGTAACATTCTGTATAATAGGAACGATCCGGTATGCACTCACGTTACTAAAACCCGAAATTATCATGACGCACAGTTAGACGCTGCGCGTCGCGATGCGTTGCTGATTGTCATCAGCTGATCTTTTCATATTGCGCAGTCTCACCTTTGCTTCAATAACTTGACGATAAGAACTAAAAATTTCATCAGTGCGATATTTGTAGTTCATATATTTAAAGCTATACTGTTAGTTGCAGTTTTCAACCGGCTACAACCATGGATAGAGACAGAATTGGAAATTGGGGAAATGGAGATCAATGTGTACCCGGAGCCATATCCGGTTTGGACAGATTAAAAATTCCTTCTTTGAACAAGGTAAGTTATTATTCGAATCAATAACAAGTTCTCATCAGCATTTCATTTGAAACGTTTAAATTGAC
The DNA here is from genome assembly GCA_950111635.1 of Agelastica alni. Classification (NCBI taxonomy): domain Eukaryota; kingdom Metazoa; phylum Arthropoda; class Insecta; order Coleoptera; family Chrysomelidae; genus Agelastica; species Agelastica alni. The sequence goes on from OX467708.1 coordinate 24,525,020, forward strand.
AATAAAAAGCTATTTTCTTCTTAAACTGACAATTAATGATTTCATAGAAAGTTTTTACCTTGTATTTTACTAAAATCTAGGAGTGAATGGAAATTGTCAAAATAATATGTTAAATACGTCAAAAATATGTTAAAATAATTATTTTGATTACTGTTTTTACTGAATTATAATGCTTTAAAGTTAAAACTCAAAAATAGTCAGCAAATTGGTTAGTGTTCTAAAATATTTAGGTACAATAATGAAGTTTTGAAACATTATGAGTAGATATATATTAAATGTATTATAATAGTAAAATAAAACTGTTTATTTTAACTTCTACTTATTTGAAATTTTATGAAACGCTTTAAATTAACTGGTTTCTCGAAAACGATTTAAATAATAATTGTTGGTAAAGTTTAGTATGGTTTGGTGGTTAAATTTAATCATTTTAAAACGAAACAAAATAAAAATGTAATGATTTAAAGCTTATAAATATATACTTTTAAATTTTTCCAATTTCGTATTCTGTTATGTGTAAAAAGTTCTAATTGGTTAAAGTGTTTACAATAGTTTTAGTCAATAATTTAACTTACATTATACAATAATAAAAAATAACAATGATTTTAACACACTGTCACAATTGTGAAACACAGATATTGATTAGGATTGTTATTATAATAAATACATTTTTAATGATTTAATCAGTTTTGCATCGAATTGATCGAATAGTAGGTACATAGTTTAAGTAGGAAATAATAACAAAAACAGAAAATTTAATTATCTATTTATTAGGAATTTGATCAGTCGTTCTGCGAAACGGATTTTTCAAATAATAGCAAACTTTCTGTCAAGGATGATTTGAAAACTTTTGTTTTCAATGATCCTTCTTTTACTCTGACCCGCCTTAAATTTTTCTTTCTCAGTCACATCACAGCCGATGTCAAATGGATTTAAAATGTGTAATTTTCCTATTCAGATATCTTTTCATCGTCAACGTATGATTCGAGGTATTTTTTGTAGCACTAATCCTAATCATCAGTTCCTTAAAACGTTTATACCAAAATTAAAGGTTCTTTATGGAATTCCGATTTTATGTTACAAAATTTATGAAATGTTGCAAAGTCATTGTTATCACTAAAGTACAAAGTTTACAAAAACATGTATGTTGTTTTGGTTTCCTTTGTTTCAATAATTATTTTATAGTGTTATACCGTGTGATTAACGGTAACAAAATTATTTCGCCAAGTTTAATTAGCAACATTTCAAAGAAAGTAGAATTTTCAAGGTAAAGCGATGACTCGCTTGGTGTATCCGCAATGATGTAAATTTGTACACTTGTGCAATTTACCATAAAAATGATTATATTCATGGTTAATATGGATGAGAAAACAACAAAATGTCTACTGCATAATAGTTTATTTTCCAAGTCTGAGAAATAATTACCTATATTTCGGTAAATTTGTTTCTTTAATAAGTTGTCACCCTTTTAAAAATATATATTTAGCATTCTCAAGGACCAAAATAATTTGTTTATTTGTGAAATGTGTGTAAATGAGTGTAAATTTACCAAACTTCACAGTCTGATTTAATATTTTATATCGTCAGAATTGATGGTGCCAAACATTTTTAAATTTTTTTCCAGTCATACTAATAATAATAAAATAGGGAGGCGGTTATTACCGAATCCCGCCAACTGCACTCAGACAACGTCCATTGTGTCTCCCCGTAGTAGCAATTAGCGATCTGTTTTCCTCCAGAATATGTAGCAGTAGATTGCCGATCGGTAACTGCCTTAGATGCTCGGACTTAACAAAAGCTGAGCACAGCAGAGTCAGTCTCAGTCTGGCATACGCCGGGCACTGGCCGAGGATGTGGAGGCTGGTTTCCTCTTCCCTACACAATCCACAGTAAGGGGTGTTGGCAAGCCTCAGATTGTGCATCTGTCAGTATTTGTAATGCTAGTCTGGCATCTCTTCTGACGCAATGCTCCTGGCTAGATCCTCTCAAGGAGACTCCACAATGAAGTCACCTGCCTGTCTGCACTTGTCTCTGGTTTTCGTTTTCCAGAACATTAAGTTCTGGTCTTTGCCAGCCACGGATTGCCCTTCAAATCCAGTTATACTAATAATGACATTGAAAAAATCTATTAAAAAAAATAACAGGGTATTTTACATTACCATAGAGATAATGAAATGAATAATAATGGTACAAGCAAAGTTGTTAATTTCGTGCAGAGTTCATATAAAAATGGACGTTCCACGTGAACTTAATCTTCTTCATCTTCTTTCTTCACACTACATTTTTTATAAACTAGTTGTTAGTTTTTTAATGTCCTGTATATTTACCTTCGTCCAATGGTTTAAATGAATTTTATTAAAATGTAGATTTAATGGGAAATATTTTTTTTTTATTTTTCATTTAAGTGATTTAAAACATGTTGTAATAGTAATTCACGAAACAATCTGGAAAATATTTTTTTTTGGACGATGAGACAAGATTCCAGGCGGTTGCGTATACTATTTTCGGCAACCGGGTGGAATAACAATTGAGCTCATTTGTTTATAATGTTTATTTGTAGAACAAAATTAGGAAAATTTTAATTCTTGTTAATATTAATATTTACATTGAAATTCTAATAATTGCTAACATTACAAGGATTTAATTTGTTTCAAATGCTTCAAATCCCTGTTAAATTTATTGAAATAATCGCGACCAAAAACCAGAAAAACTTTTAAAAATTATGTCATCTATTTAAATGTCAAATTTAGAGGTCGTTATCTCGTTGCTGTGATAGTGACAACAATTTCCCGGCCTAACCTGGAAAATACGTACTTCCCAGACTAGGTGGGAAAAGTGCTACTTTCTCAAATAAGGACGTTCTTCTTCTTTCGTAGCCTTACAACCCATGGTGGGTTTTTGTTGCCTGTACTACTTGCCTCCAACTGCTACGGTCTTCTGTAATTTCCTGCCATCTATCTACTTCGATTTCCGGAGTTGAGAGGTCCTTTCTTATGTTATCTCGCCATCTCAATTTAGGCCTTCCTAGTAGCCTCCTTCCTTGAGGGGCCTCCTCCCATACAGATTTAATGAGTCTTGTGTTCTGACTCCTTTGTATGTGGCCGGGCTATTGTACAACTGGGCTAGTTCAGCGTTAGTTCTTATTCTGTAATGGCCCGTTTCTGGGTTGCAGTAGAGACCGTATATTTTTCGGAGTATCTTCCGCTCAAAACGTCTTAAAATTATAGTATCATTTACGGTCATGGTCCATATTTCACATGCATATGTTACAATACAATAGTCTTATATAAGATGATTTTTGAGGTTCTAGAGAGGTGCTTGGACATGAAGAAAGATCGTAAGGCGAAGTAGCACTTATTTCCTTGTGTAATGCGATGTTTGATTTATTCATGCATGTTGTTGTCTGCTGTTAATATTGCTCCAAGGTATTGGAAGTTTTGTACATGCTCGAAGTTAAATTCGCCGATTGTTATGTATTGACGCAGTCGATCACGTGCAGGGTTTCTTGTGACGTGCATGTATTTTGTTTTATTTTCATTAACACGAAGCCCAATTTTATTAGCTTCCTTTTCTATGCATACAAAATTTTCTTTCACGTTAATCGTACTACCCCCAACAACGTCAATATCATCAGCATAAGTACGTGCGTATTAAATAATAAGCTGGGGGGGGTTCCTTTCAAAACCAGCCAACGGCACTTAGACAATGGCCATTGTGTGTCTCCCCGTGACAGCCATTAGCGATCAGATGGATCCGTCTTTCTCCAAAAAAGAAGCAGGTAGTTGATCGATAATTGCTTTAATTCCTCGGGCCAAAGTAAAGCTGAGCCCAGCACAGTCAGCGTTAATCCGGCCTACGCCGGGCCTTGGCCAAGGATATGAAGACTAGTTTCCTCCTTTCCATACAATCCACAATTAGGGCTATCGGTAAGCCCCAGGTTGTGCATGTAATATCTAAGGGTACCATGACCGGTCAGTATGTGTACTGCTAGTCTGGCATCGTTCCTACTTAGCGACGTAATGCTTCTGGCTATGCCCTATAATTGCCTTTAATTCCCGAGTGACCAGGAACCCAAACAAGAGTGATCTTGTTGCTTTTCGACAATGCCTCTAGGGTTTGTCTACAACCCAGAGTTAATCGTGAATTATTATTCGGAGTCGCTATCGCTTTAATTGCCGCTTTGCTTTCCGAGCATATTTTAATGAACCTGCCGATCCCCCCTATGGAGAGCGCCGTCTGTGCACATTGCATGATTGCTACAGTTTCCGCTAAAAAACTGTTGCGACTATAAATTCCAGCCCCCATCTCGGCGCCCTTCTTGGAGCCATCTGTAAACAAAATGTTGATTAGCTCCGATCTTTGGGTTCCGGTTCATTCTTCTCGTCTCAGTAAGCATACCTTAAATTGTCTCTCAGACACAGTAAGCCGGTATCTTGTGCTGTCCCATGTTAAGCACGGGATCGGACAGGACACCTTGTGGGAATTTTGTGGGTTTCACAATCACTAATTCCCCATTGTTGTTCACATTTAAGGCGGTGCGGTGTCGTCGCAGCCGCAGCAATCACCTCAAGGTGAAGCGGGTCAATACCGAGCAGCACCCTCATCGCCACCACTGGAGTGGTGCGCATGGCACCAAGTGCGTCTCTAAGTATCAGAGCTCCGGTGTGCTTACTGGGTACTTACTTCCCGAAAAAAAAATACTTGAATAGTTCGACAGTGTAACGGAACGAAAACGATTTAAATAATATAATTTACGCAGGTCTACTGCGCTTTTATAGACTTGAAAAAGGCCTATGACAGAGTGGTGAGAAGTAAATTGTGGTCGACATTGTCCATGTATGGGGTGAGCGGTAGTTTAATACGAGCACTGAAATCACTTTACGAGGATTCCACTGCTTGCGTCAGGATAAACGGAGCTTGCACGGACTGGTTTAACATCGAAAAAGGTGTGAGACAGGGATGTGTGGCTTCGCCATGGCTGTTTTACTTATACATAGACGATTGTTTAAAAGATTCGAAAGAGAGTGCGAATGGGGCACTAAATAGCTTTATAAACAGCCAGAAAGTGTCAAAAAAGGTACGTCTGGCTGTGCATAGAGGAGTGTTGATTCCTACACTTATGTATAATAGTGAATGTTGGGTTTGGCAGAAAAAGCATGAAAATAGGATTAATGCTGCGGAGATAAGTAGTCTAAGAAGTATAGCTGGAGTGACTCGGTTGGATAAAGTGAAGAAGAGTGAGATAAGGGAACGCTGTGGTGTTAAAGAAGATGTGGTTACAAAGATAGATAAAGGAAACGTAAAAATGATGAATAAATGAAGATTGACGAAACAAATTTATAAGGCGAGTGTGAAAGGACGGAAGCCGGTAGAGGTCGACCTCGGTAAACATATCTCGATCAGATCCAACAATGTTTTGAAGAAAGGCCAGGTCAAGGGTACCAACAACTGACGAGCATGTATGAGAGCACTGATGAAAGTAGGGGAAGCAAAAGATGTGTAAAAGAACCGTAGCAAGTGGAAGGATGTGGTCTCTGCTTACCGCTACGGGAAAAAGGCGTGACCATATGTATGTATGTAATTTATGCAAAAACATTGCCACTGAAAAATGTCATCTTTATCATTATTTTTTACCTCAGATTATCAAAATCAGAGCTTGTGGTATTAGTTACGTCTAACTCAAATTCGTATTAACATTATGCAATCGACCAAAAACTTACATTATTATCTTAACTCTTGTTCTGTCAGTAACTGACATTTAATTATAAATTATTCAAAGGTTTTGTTGAGCAAATTCCTTAACGATTTCAATGTCGATTAATTGCAATTATATTTAAAAAAATTTAAAAATCATTTACATACTATTGCTCCATTCGTAGGAATTTTATCGATAATAGTGAAAAAGTATTGTTTTTTAAATTATTACATAATTAACCGGTCAGTCCTTTAGGTATCCTAATAAACGACCATACATAAATATTTTTCATTTTAGTAGTACGTACCTTTTTTTTTTCTCTCTGTCAAAAATTATTATTTATTATTAGTAGATCAGATATTTGAGGGTTTCTAGTAAATTTAATGGTCTGAAGGTTACAGTGAATTTGGCTACGAAATTATTCATAATTACATTTTCAAACTTTCGAATTTCGTTATTCAATTTTAGTAGGTACATTATTAGCGGATTTTTATGAGAAAGCAAGGACGTTTCAGAAAGAGATAAAATTTTATATTCAAGTTATTTTTGAATTTTTTTTGTAGCAAAATGATATCAGTGATATTGAAATATCCTCAATGATTTAAGGGGTTCCGCAAGGTTCTTTTAATTCTGCAAAATACCCGTCCTTACTATGCCGATATATTCCATCAGGCAAGGCAAAACGACATAAGATCTAAAAGAAAAAACGGACCAGCGCTCGTCGGTCTAATTTTCTTTCAAAATATTTAAGTTTAAGTTATTTTTATGTCATCTACTGTTTCATTGAGCAGTTTCCCATTTTTTTAAGTATCTTTGTTTTGCATTTTTTTTTTAATTTTATGCAAGTGGTAGAAAATTTAAATCTTCTCTTTTGAAGTATTCTGCTTAGGTCTTTTTTATTTCCAGTACATATTCGAATTACAATAACTTTTCCAGCATTTTTCCAAAAAATGTTTAAATGTTATCTCGATCTAGGAACTATTCAAAAGCTACAAAAATTTTAAATGAAAAATATTTTGTACTATTGTCTCTCTTACTGTTTTCGAAATCCCATTGTTACAATATTTTAATTAGTTTATTGTATGTAAAATTTTCTAGCCAATTTAATTTTTTTCATTTTTGTAAATACTAAAAAAGTCGATTTATTTGAAAAATAAATAAAATTGTAGATAATATTTTTTATCTTTTCGCTTATGATTGTTTCAACCAATTACATAATTAATTGTTGTACAATTTTAAATGTAGAGATTGTACTTTTTTTGATATTGCTCGGTAACCTTAACCAATTTCAAGTGAATAGTATAAAAGTCATGACCTTGTGTTCGATTTCATGATCTTTGTCTTTCAAATGTCCAAATGATTGTATGCGTATCTTTTATACATTTAACAAAATAAAATTCGCGTTATTTACAAAATATTAAAAAAAATTTCGAATGTATGCAAGAGTTCAAATGATTACATTAAAATATTTTATTTACGAAATTAATATTTTGTTGAGATAAATTACTAATGAATGGGTTATGTCAAACGTCCCCCCTTTATTCACAAAGGAAGTGGATACCGAGTACTGATTTAAAACGAATTATTTAACAGTGGCGTATCGTAAAATTTTGTACTTTACTTTTTTAGCAGATTTAAAATCAGAATATCATTGTCTGTAAATACCCTTTCTCCACCAGCATGCACTATAAGAATGAGAGCTATGCAAGTATGTTTTATCGGTATAAATAATATATCTTTCTTCCTTGCGATAGTATTTCATTATATTTAAAAATTCTATACGCTTTAATCGGAAATTAAACGATGCCAACAGATGTTACTTCGGACTCGACCCCCAACTCAAATCCCATATCTCCAGAAGCACAAAGTTTAAACTCTACAAAACACTGATAAGACCGGTTTTAATGTACGGCGCCGAAACATGGACACTCACTAAGAGTGGACGAGATCATCTTGGGGTGCTTTGAGAGAAATGTACTCAGAAGAATTTACGGGGCCATTGAAAAAAATGGGATATGGAGGAAAAGGTACAACTTTGAGCTGTATAGGTTGTTTCAGGGACCTGGCATGGGTAGGCCATGTTATGAGAATGGAGGCAGATGACCCCGCCCGAAAGGTCTTACTGGATAAGCCCGTAGGACAACGCAGAAGGAGAAGACCTCGAATGAGGCTATTAGATAACGTAGAGGCCGATTTAAGAAATGTTGGAATGAATAAGGGCCTGGAGAGGATGGGCGCTGGACAGGGACGCCTGGAGGGAAATACTTGAGGAGGCTAAGGCCCACGAAGGGCTGTAACGCCGTACTGATGATGATACGCTTTAATCTTGCATCATAACTTTCCATTAATACATCTCTATTATCGACTGTTTTTTGCCAATGAAAACCTAACTATCTCAAAAAAATTTTTTGTTTTGCTTTCCTATTATATAAAAATTATTAACGGTTTCTTTGATTCTTTGTCCCTCTCATTCTGAAAAGAAACAACGAAGCGAAGCAACTCCTTTAGATGTTTTCGATACAAAATTGCTTACGTGTCTTTAGTCCTTGAGCCTTATTGCAAAACACCTTTTTCGATATTTTTGTTACTCCTTAGTTTATCATTTATCATATTCGGCAATCGTCGTGCTTTATTGATGTTAAATCCCAATCCGACCAATTTAGCAACGTGCGGCACATTTCAATAGGAATGCATTGCTATGATTTTGTCACATTTTTGTCAATTTTATAAAAACCATGTTGGTTACAATTATAACAAAAAAGTAAAACAATAATTGATGAAGAAAGTATGTATGTACTATTATTATTTGTTATACAATTCTTTTTTCCATCATTGCTGTAGCAAAACTAACTTTTTCAAACCGAGGGATCTTTTCTATTTAATATAGTTAGTTACCCTTCGGTTCGGAAAAGTAAAAAAAATTATAATACCTGAAAGTTTCATCGCCCTAGCTCTCCTTCTGAAGTTATCGTGCGAAAAGTACAAAATGCTGTAAAATTAAGTTGAGGATGACCTTGTACGGCAGCTACCTGAAAAAATATAGTTATGGCCCATGTTCGAACTTGGCCTTGTCCTTCGGCTAAAACTTCTACCCTGTAAGTTTTAGTGACCTACCGCCTCTTCTGTCTGTCTCAAGATATCGTGCCCACAAGATTTTCCAACACACACAGACAGACAAAATTTGAAACAACCGTCACGCTGAAATTGGTGCCATTCGACGCGTGGGGCCATGAAACGAGCAACGCACATGGTTTTGGCGATTTTGATTTTTGGGGGTAAACCAATACTTTTCCTTTTTTACCCTTCGGTTCGGAAAGGTAATAGTTGTTCAAAACTGAACGTAACATTTATTGATTAATAAAAAAAAAATGTATTTTCCTATTTTACATGACATTTTACATTGACATTTAAATTTTTTTTAATTCTTAGCAATTTTAATTAATAAATACCATTTATATACTGGGTGTCAAAAAATCTGGAAACACCTAACCTAACTTCCCAGGTAAATTATTTTTAAAAAATGTTAAGGTCATTCTTAAAATAAATTTTTACGAGGAATTAAATGGTGACCTTGTATTTAACCTTGGCGATGACCTTGAAGGTTATTTTAAGATCATCTTAATTTTTTAAATGGAAACTCCCTATTTTTACGCCAGCAATCGAAAAAGGGGGAAATTTTACCTTCAGATATGTGTTCAGGTCTAAGGTTAATATGATCCCTGCTACATTGATTAAACTCGCGATCGGCAGAATTTAATGGATTTGGAATCTTGCGGTTTAGCAATGATTTACATAATCAAATTCGGGGGAGCAAGGTTGGTATTAGCGTTACCCAAGAACAACGATGTGAACGTGGTGATTTTGGTTCCTTTTAGGATGCTTTTAAATTACTGTTTCTAATCCTTTTTTTACAGCATTATTTTTAAGTACGTTTGCTTTTCAATAATTACTCAACGTAAAGACTTTTATTTTGAAGGGTCTTGAATCCCGATGATCTGATCCAATGTTATGAAGATTTAAGTCATTTTGTGTACATAAAAAATTGACTGTAAAATAGCCTATTATTTGCTACTGGTAACGCTAAAAGTAAAATTATGGAAACTTCCGCTCTTTTGATTACCGACGTCAAATTAAGTTTAAAAAAAAATTGACTTTTAAATGACCTTGAAGGACACCAACAAGGTAGCGTTTGAGGTCACCACTAATTGCAATAAAACGAAATAACTAAAGTGAGCTTTTTACTATTTTTATCAATTGCGTCATTTGGAGATATTTAGTTTACAAAATTAAATAACCTTTAAATGACCTTCAAGGTCAAACCTGATTTATGTTTACTCCAAGAATGGCCCTAACATTTTTCAAAAATAATTTACCTGGAAGATTATTTAGGGGTTTCCAGATTTTTTGGACACCCCCTATAAAATATACAAGGTGTTTAAAAACTGCTTTAATGGTGTTTATGTAAAAAAAAATCACTAAATCACTTTTAAAACTCAATCGTTTTAAATGACCTAAAAGTTTAATAGTTTTTAATAATTGTGAATACATTATTAAAATTTATTATTTTTTAGTGTTTTTGTTTGAATGTAGTAGGTACAACAGTTTTTTTACAAGTGCGATAGTTCAAAGGGGCTAGATCATTGTACGAATAGTTACAATTAAATTGCTTTGTTAAATATGTAAATATTCTCACTTCCTTTCATAGCAAATATTTATTTTTAGTAAACAATACCTTTTAATTTAAAATAACTCAAAAATGTTAGTCTCTAAGCCGGGATGGTCGCCATTGAATACTGTGCTAAGTAATTTAGTAGGCTAAACTTTGTAAATAAAAGAATAGCGATCTGCTTTGGTAGCCAAAACCGTGCTAAAGGCAATGTTATCATCTTACAAAATGTGATGGATTGCCAAAATGCACTGGAGGACATATAAGACACAAATAATGTTACACTGGTGTGTATCCCAGGACATTTGGGATTAAAAGGGAATAAGAAGGCAGATAAGCTGGTCAAAACAATCTCAGAGACTGTCCCCATCGGACCTGAACCCCACTGTGGGGGTTTCAATAATCCAGGAGGAGCATCATAAAAAAGTGGATGCACTCGGAAGCTATGGCTAAATAAAATGAATTGACAGGTTAGAGGCACGCGAATAAGTTCAAAAAATTATTCTCGCATGTGACTCATGAGAGGCTAAGAATAGTAAATGCCGTTTTTGTCTTGGAAGAGAAAGAGACGGTGGAACACATTATTTGCCACTGCGAGGGACTAGCAAGGTCCCGATTTCTGTACTTAGGCAAAACCTGAGCCAAGAAGCTACATCAGGACCCCCCAGTCTCTGGAAGTTGGTAAAACAATTGGGGCTGGGGGAGGAAAGGACAAAATAGTCGTAGTGAATACTTACAAAAACCCTTCCATTAAAATATAATCCAATCTAATCTACTTCTCTAATATACTTTAAAATAACCTAAAATACAGAAGAAAAAACCAAAAAAATATGCATTTGTTCCACCTGATTTTTACAATTGCACTAACAGAAGTGAACCAATAAAAATGTTAACAGCTTAAAATAATTTTATTACAAAATACTAAAATATAATGATAATGAGTAATAACAACACCACTAGTACATATTTGTTAAAACTGAACAAAATTCTAAAAGTAAACACAGTGAAATAACAACTGATGCTGACATGTTCTCAAATGCGCAAAAAGATCTTTGTAACCAGAAATTTTTTAAAAGGAATTCTATACCGTTTTAATGTTTCTTTAAAAGGGTAGGGTAGGGGTAGGCAGAGACCACTTGCTACGGTTCTTACACACATCTTTTGCTTCCTCTACTTTCATTAGTGCTTTATTACATGCTCGTCGGTTGTTGGTACTCTTGACCTGGCCTTTATTTAAAACAATGTTGGTGTGATCGAGATATGTTTGCCGAGGTCGAACTCTACCGACTTGTCCATTCACACTCGCTTTATAAATTTGTTTTGTCAATGTTCCTTCATTCATCCTTTTTACGTGTCCAAACGATCTAAGCATTCCTTTATCTATCTTTGTAACCACATTTTATTTTACACCACACCGTTCTCTTATCTCACTTTTCTTTACTTCATCCAACTGAGTCACTTCGGCTATACTTCTCAGACTACTCATCTCCGCAGCATTAATCCTATTTTTATGCTTCTTCTGCCAAACCCAAAATTCACTTCATAAATCAATGCAGTGCCCCATTCATTTGTTTTCCTGCCAACACCCTTCGCTCAATGTCACTGTCATACTTTCCATCTCTTATTAACTATGAACCAAAGATACAAACTCATTTACTTGTTCCATTCTTTTTCCCTTAATCGGAACTTCACAGTTTGTCATGCTTTCTTTTCTTTCAGGGCATCATGCATAACATTAACCATCGCCTGCAATTTATTTTTAGATGACGCTAATATGACTTGATCATCGGCGTAAAAAAGGCATTTGACGATCAAATAATTCATTTTCAATCCTTACGCACTCTTTTTTAAATCTTTTATGTTAGTCAAACAGCTATGGCGAAGCCACACATCCCTGTCTCACACCTTTTTAGATTTTAAAGTTTGCTGACTATGAGTAAACTAATACCCCGGTAGTTCTTACAGTCCTGCTGCGAACCTTTTCCTTTGTAAAGCGGCACGATAACAACTTTGCACCAGTCGTCTGGTACACTACCACTCCAACAAAGGTTAAAAAGGCGGTACAGCAGGCTAGCTACCACGCTCTATCCAGCCTTCAGCATTTTAACCGTAATCTTGTCGAACCCATCAGCTTTACCCAATTTCATACTGTTCAACGCTCTTACAATTTCTGTCGTACTAATTTTACTTTCATTGCATTCCTCTCCTTTTACCATACTACCATCTGATTTCTGATTTTTTCCAGTTGCGAGGTAGTATTTTTACCTCTGGCTGTTCTTATGGACTTCCAGAAAAGTTTAATATTGTTATGGAAATCTTCAGATAACCTTCTATCAAATTTATCTTTATCACTCTCCTTCTTTTTTGCCACAACCTCTTTTGACACACCTTTTAACCTTTTATACTCATTCTGCTTAACTACTGAGAGGAAATCTTTGGAATGCTCTATTTTTGTTTTTTAATTTTATTTATTGTAAAATAAAGAAGCACCCCGGTATCTACAAACATTTAAGAACTAGTTTTTTTTTCAATGGGGACAACCTTATAACCAGTATCAATTATTCCACTCGCTTTAAATAATTTATTTTGTATGCAATCATATTAATTTAACGTTTCAACCCTTTCAAGAAAATTGGTTAATAAACCTAATTATAAAAATAATGACAATTTACAATTCTGAGATGGAATGAAATATTCAGAGAGATGTTAAGAGATAAATAAATATATGTACATAACACCAGAGGAGAAAACATGTAATTATGGGCAATAATGCTGTTAATTGAATCTGGTAATTTCAAGTTTTAATTTTATTCTATTGTATAGTACCTTGTAAACACATTAAACTTTAAACATTACTTAATTCAAACGCTTTCGTAATTTTTTTTTATTACAATTTAAAAGTTATGTTACAGTAATAAAATAATACCGAGACCATCTCAAGTTTTACAAATGACCACTTAATAGCAATAAATAGTGTAGGTTCTTGCAATATTGCGTGGAACTGAAAGTTACGTATTTAAAAAACCTTATGAGAAACAAACTGAATGCGTGGGTTTTTTAAAGATTGAGAGAGAGGGACAGAGAGAGAAAGTATGAGCTAAAACGAGAGATCAGATAAGAAAAAATATCTAATTTGTCTGGCACAATAGATCAATATCACTGTTTTGAGAAAAAGATGACGAGAGACAGAAAGACGATAAAGAAATATACAACCAGTTACGTGGTTGAATGTGGCAAGACTTTCGAAAGATATAAAGTGAGCATAAACGAAACAAAATTAATTTAGCAAATCAAAGGTAAAACGGTGTAGCATGGTAACAAGTTAAGAGTTATTGTATTATATACTTCTTAATTAACTTTCCAATTATGCCCTTCCATCCAACATATTCACCTGCAACTGGATTTTCAGTTTCCTCGTACAATTGAAACATTACAGAACTCTGATGCAAGAGTTTTCAACCCAACATTTAAGTTTTAATCTCTTTAACCAAATACCACCGGATACATGACAAATGAGAAACATTTTTCATCCTTATTGTAAGATCTTTTTAAAATAACTCTATAAGGAATCAGTAACTATACTCCGTTCGCTTAAAGATAAGTTTGTCTGTGACACTTCTTCAGTAGAATAAATTTTGGACACGTCGAATTATGAACAAACCCATTTAAGTTTCTAAATGGGTTTGTTCTTATTTTAAATTGATTCATTAATGAATAATTATGCTTAAAATAACAAAATATTGTTTTTCGTGATAATTAAACCTCAAAATATTAATAGGGCATTTGCATAGTTAGCAACGTTAAACAGCGGCACAATTAAACAATACATACCTGCAGCACAATTTATCGAGTATCCTATATTTGTTTACAATTTTGTGCAAACCCTGTTGATGTAAAATTTTAAATGAGTCATATTGTCAAAACGCGTTTTGTCTAGTTAATAAAACCAGTTTTAAATCAAATTCATTTTTGATTAACAGTAAATTCTAGTTATAACTAGTATAAACTAGTTTCTCATATCCCTTTATCCTACAAAAAACATTTAAATATTTCTTCATTGGATCTTTCATATCACGCACAGCCACAGCCACGAATAGTTTATTGTTTATTGAGAAAAACCCACATTATTTTTATTTGTAGGGGTTGGCGTTTACAATTCAAGAGAGACAAAAGCTTGGCCTCCATGGACTATTACCACCAGTGGTTAAGACACAAAAGCAACAAATCAGTCATTGCAAAGTATGTTTAGACAGACTGGACGACAATTTGAATAAATATTTATATTTGATCGGATTACTGGTAAGTGTTTACTGGTTATTAAACACCGTGGGATCAAAAATACAGGGTGACCCACCAAATATAATAGGAAAGTATTGCTTTCCTGTCTCGACTCTATAAATAGTTGAATCAATGTTACTAAAAATATTTTTATTAATAATAAGATTTTATCAGATAACCCGATTCTATTAAGTGTTTTAACACGTTGAGCCCCGGCGCGGTCCATAGGGCCGCAACTGAACTTTCCTCACAACACAGAGCGGGCCTACGGACCGCAGACGTAATTTATTTTAAACCTCCTCCAAAGCCCAAGCGGCCGCATTTTCTTGGGTTTTACAGTTGGGTTGGACCGCTCTGGGTCCTTGAAACATTACCTTGCACTTGGGCCGTTTGATTTTTTTTCCTGATTTTCTACTTCATCGTAAACCCAAAAAGCTTACTTTCATATTTTGGTTAGGTTTTTTCGACATTATTAAAAAATAAACTTGGATTATAACATTAAATATGTGCCATGTTTACATTACCTGTACATATTTTTAAAAAAAAATTTATATATATTTGGGTAAAAAAAAAGACATTTTAAAAACAGAACTTTTATTATATATTTGACTCATACAATAATAAACTGTTATTAGGTTAGGTTAGGTTTCATGTGAGTGGGGCGTGGTCGCACCTCCACCGCGACCCTTAGTAGGTCTATTGTGGCTCAAAAAAACTGTTATTAACACAATACAATAATAAACTATATTTTATATTACACATTACAATAATAAACTTTTTTGTAAATATTATCATTTGTGTTTTTCCGCAAAGCACAGAATACAGTAGTGTGATTGTAAAGGACATACACTGCAATACGTTATCACTTTTTTCACTTAAGATTTTTGAATAAGTTTTTTTGATTCTTTTTCACTGCACCCTACACAGTCTCGTCTCATCTTGTGACTTTTACCTTCCTTTTTCTCCAGGCAATGTGTTTTCCTTGATTTTGGAACCTCTTGTTCACGAACAGCCGTAGATTACTTTTTTAGCAACTCTTTTGCAACACTAATTTGAAAATCTGTAATTGCTATATTCTTTTTTGTTATTTTCTTATAAAGAATATGGGCGTTTATCATAGCAGTTCCAAATAAAAGCTCAATGGCATTTTTTCTATACCATTTTAGAGTTCTTCTTAGACAAGTGTTGTAACTAGCCATTTGATTTGACAGATCTATTGATGATTTGCCTTTATTAAAATCGATAAGCATTAACACATCACGCTTATCTTTTCATTTCAGTACTGTGATTCTTTTTTCGTTTTCTTTGCTTATAATTTCATTTTTCTTGAGTTTTTTTTGTAGAATCTCTATAGGAAGACCTTTTCTATTTTTTCGCAACGCCCCCAATAAATGGGTTTGTTTTTCTAACAGCTTTTCTGCTAGGTCCAAGCTTGTGTAATAATTCGTCCTTCCTTCGCCAAGAAGATTTTCTGCTAAATTCATCACTACATTTGTGGGTACAGACACTCCTGCTTCTATTTCTTTACCAGCATAAATTTTCATATTCCAAGTATAACCGGTTCCACAGCAAAGTTTGAAAACTTTTATTCCGAATTTGTGTGATTTGAGCATTATTTTTGTAATTTTTTATATGAAATATAATTTTTCAATACACATCGTATACTTTTTTTTATGCTTTCATATAAAAGCATAGGTTCAAAAGATAAAAAAGCGAGAAAAAAAATTATTTTGCAAGTTTCATACTGCAAGTAGGGTGTAATTTCAAAGAAAACAAATGAAAAGATTTATTTCGAATGAAAAGTGCACACAAAAAACGTGATTTTTTCGCACTTTTTATTTCAAATAAATTTTTTCATTATTATTCCTTGAAATTACACCCCATATGGAGACTAAAAAAGGGCAAAAAAATGATTGGTACAGGGGGAAATTTCATCGATTTTGGTTGGGGCTCAACGTGTTAAATAAGTAATATTGATTTACTTGCGATTGTACACTTTTAAAAGTATCAAATAAATCAAAGTAAAATCCTTGAAAAACAGTATCTAGCTATATCGGTAGAAAGCACAATAATTCATGACCGCGGCAAAAGTTAGGTTGTGATGTAAAAAAAAACAACACTTTTCGATTTTACTCATCAAATGGCGAGGGAGGAAGGAACAAAGGATTTATTTTTGATGTCCTTGAAATGGACTTAATTGCGCAAGAATCGATAATTCTTATAATTTTAGGCGTCATGATTTCTATTGGTATCTGCTTCAGAAGTCAATATTAACTTCGATTTTAATTCTTTCCAAACTTCCAGGATTAATATTTGCTCAGCATGTTAAGCGTTTATATTCTTAGAGAACATCCTATTAAAAGCGGTCAGAGCAATGAGCTCATCAGTATTTTCATTAAAAACTAGTTAATAAAACGTTTTAAGTACTGCTACTCCCGTCAATCTAGATATTCAAAGATACATAAATTCCCAACGAGCTGAAAGTTAGTAAAATTGTTCAAAACGTAATTATAAATAAAATTTTAAAATTCCCCGTCATTCCCGTGAATGGAAAAATTATTACTCAAGATCAAAGGTCAAAAAAATGAGTTTTTTTGCGATTTTCAGCACAACGGTGTTTTATTATAAAATTAACTTAAACAAAAATTTCAGATCATAAAATTATCTATAAAATATGTATTTTTATTTTTTTTTCCTGAGAGCCACCGTTTCTGAGATATAACGATTCAAAAAATTGTAAAAGTTGTAATATGCACGTTTCCACGCCACTTATGAGGTAGTGTACTTAGCGCATTTTTTTTAACGTGGTTTCCTCAGTAGGCCTTTTCCACAGGTCTTTTGTAATTCTGTAATTCTTCATGATCTTCTTGTTCTTCTTCTTAATCTTCATTCAGGGTGTAAGTAAATTGCGTCAATAGCGATGTATCGCATGTTACCTCGCTGGAATCAAACGAATCCTCTACTTGTTGGTGAATGGTTTTTTGAGTAATTTGGCCGTCGTAGGTCTGAGTTTCTACTCGACGTTTCGCCATCTCTAGTGGATGGCATCTTCGGGAGATATAATTGTCTGCTTTTTAATGCTGACAGTCGATGACATCGCAGGTTGTATACGTTTTGGTGGGCGAGGCATATTTGATGGCTGTTCAGAAATTGGTCACGATCCGGAGATTTATTCTTCTTATTTTTGTAAGGAAGCAGCTTTGTATTTTGAAGTACAGGTACCCATGTTCTATTTTAAGTGTTTCTTCAGATTTATCAAAGTTCTGCTGGTGTTTATGTATAAATACATAATCACCAGCAGAACTTTAATAATATATATAATTATGTAATCATAAACAACAATCGTTAAATTTGATTAAGATTGTTGGACTAAATTTTTGCATTGTCCTATTCTGTCCCTCTTTTATCTCTTTTAACGATTAATCTAAATATTACAATCACTATACCCTATATATATATATATATATTTATATATATAATGATTTTTCACTGATTGTAATATATAATATACAAAAATTTCAAGGTCATCGGAGAAGAGGAGGTTCAACTGTAGTATTACCTTATTTCTTTATGCAAAATTACCACCTGAAGTTTGTCGCACTTATTTACTAACACCCTGTATATAGTACATAAAAAAGGCGTTATTTCCTCCTCATTACATCCTCTATATTTAGGGTTCAGTGTCAAGGTCATAATATGAAGCTGTTGTTATATTCGGCAATAACCTATTAATACATGAGACGATTTCTTTGCTGGTCTTGGGTATATATTGGCTCCTTGATAAAGATATTTTATTGCTGCATCCCTGTATCACCCTGTATATTGTATTCAACTTTTAATGGAGCCTCAAAAATAACGGAGTTAGTAATGATAGGGATAAATTATACTATTTAATTTTAAAAATGAAATTTAGTGTAGTTCATGAAATACCTTTTTCAGGAACGTAACGAAAAATTGTTCTACAGCTTTGTTAGACAATACGTTCAGGATATAATGCCTTTGGTGTACACTCCCGTAGTGGGGTTAGCTTGTCAAAACTTTGGATTAGTTTTCAGAAAAGGACGTGGTTTATATATCACCATTTATGACAAAGGACATGTGTTCGATATTTTGAGAAATTGGTAAGTGAATTTTATAAAAAATATGTGTACCCAATTTAGGACTATCGCGGATAAAAATTGCATTTTTTTTCGTCGTTAACAAGCAATTACTTATTACAGCAGCTCATACTTTTTTTCATATTTTCTTCTCAATTACTTGTCCATCTATTAAAATAATACCATAAAAAAATTTTTTTGATGCAAAAATTAGGTATACTGTATATAGGTATATGAAAAGTGATTAAAAAAAGGTTAAAATTATATAATTAAGAAAGTTTATACAGGGTAAGTAATAACTGGTGAAACATAGAGTAAGTGCAGTGGACCAGCATAGAAGGATTAGACCAAGTATGCCTCAATAAAATATTGCGTTGAAAAAGGGTAGTGAAAATTGATTTGTTTTTTCTTGTTTTTTGATTATAAAAATGTTTATTAAAATTGGCACAGAGGCATAACTTTAGATAAGGAATGAAATGAAATTGATGATGAAATTGAGTCGTAACTTTTTTTTTAACGAAACTTTTTAGAAATGTTGATAAAAAAACATGACGTGAACATCGTCTGTGTGTTAAACTTGTTTAAACAGTATTATTTTAAGAGTTTTCAAGAAAAACTCTATGAACAGTTTAGATTCTGGGTTTCAATTTTGACAACAATATATTAATATATTACCAAAAAATAAAAAAAAATCAACTTTCACATCCTGTATCTTTTTCCACAGCAAAATTTTATTAAAGCGTGCTTAGTCTAATCCTAATATTTTGGTCTAAATAACCTGCACATGTCTCGATAGTTATGACTCACCCTGTAAATACTTTGGTTGGAAAATTATCATGAAGGCAATCGTATTTTACAGCGCGAGATAAATTACCTCAAATGTAAATGACCACCAAACCACCAAACCTCTTCCTACAGCTTAAGAAATGTAACAAAATTAAATTAATTTGCATTTAAAAAAAAAATTCTCGCGACGAAAATTTTACGTGTTTAAAATGAAAACAAGCGTATGTATCATTATACATGCGTTTGTTTATAAAACACGTGTAAAAATATACTTCTCCAATTTCCGTTCAAATTCAAACCTCATTAGTTTTTATTTCATGGAAAATTTGCAAGTTAATTAAAAACGATCGCGTCATAAAAAAAAAATAACAAAATGATAACAAACATAAAAAGTTTCCTAGCCCGTTCGAAATTGCCAAACAGCGGCAGATTATTATTTATTGTAGCAAAAATATGAAAAACTTTTTGATTTTTTTTTTACTGAAAATAGTCGCAAAAAGGGTAGACCTATCGTGTTGGTCGCGGACGGCCCGTACTGCGACTATTAGAAGGTGGAGGGTTTATAGAAAGGAGATGATTGTGGACCCGCTTTTTGAAAAGTTGCAGCTCATAGTTCTCTGGAAAAACTGATCTTGAAAGCTTGTTCCATTCCGTGGCAGACCTATAAAAGAAGGATTCTTGATATAAATTGGTCCTTGTAGTGTCAATCTTGAGAGTAAATGGGTGAGACTGATCAGCGTGCCGAGTTCTTCGGCCGAATATGGCCAGTGAGGTGGTATAAGAGTTTTTATTTCTCTGGAGCATCTGCCATGGAAATACCTGTAGAATAATGTCTGGTCTGCAACTCTTCTTCTATGTTCTAGTGGGTGAAGGGTATCTGTAAGAGTTGAGCTGTTTATCAACCAAATAGCCCTTTTCTGAATGGAATCTAGAAGACGAAGAGAATGCCTTGGTGCTGAATCCCAAATGTGTGAGTAATACTTCAGTAGAGGTCGGATTTGAGACTTGTACGTCGTCAACAGTTGATCAGGAGTAAAAAACTTTTTAGCTTTCCACAGAAAACCTGACCTCTGGCTTGTTGACTTTGCGATGTTAGCAACATGGTCATGCCAAGACATATTATTAGACACCGTGACTCCCAAAATCGAGATAGAGGGACTTGATTCAAGGGTATTTCCGGACATTGTAATGGATTGATTTGAGGAATTAACTTTCTTGGAAAACGTGGCGCTTTGTGTTTTCTGAGCGTTGAACTGAACAAGATTGTTGGTTCTCCACTCGACGATTGCTTTAAGATCTTTATTGATGGAATCAACCTGTTTCTGCCTAAGTCTATTTGTATCATTCACCGAAAGTGATCGATAGGATGTGATAATTACGTATCAGTAGAATTGTTTGTTATTCTTCTTATTAAACCTGAAAAATCAACTTTAAAGTTTTATTTGCATAATAAACGCAAACCTATGACCTAAAAACGTTTATTTACCATAATTTAATAAAGTTTGCAGTGTCTGCACTTCCTGCCAAATATGATAAAGATTAGTCAAACAGTTTAAAAGTAATGGCAAAAAATCATTTTTAAATTATTACATAAAAAAACCATGTAACTTAGACAGGAAACATATTTTATCTAAGTCAATTGGGTTAAATCGGAACCTAAGATTCTACAGTTTCTATTTCCCATTATTAATAATTAGTTAAAATATTTCTAGAAAACTAAAATAAGGCTTCATAATCCTTTGTTTATGTTTGTTTACGTCCCAAGTTTTAATGGCTAACCATGTTTCCACTTTAAACATGGCGTAGGAGTGTAATAGGCATCAACGCAGCTCTAAACATCCGTTAACTAAAAAAAATTTTACATACATACATATAGTCACGCCTTTTTCCCGTAGGGGTAGTCAGAGACCACTTTCTTCCACTTGCTACGGTTCTTACACACATATTTTGCTTCCTCTATTTTCATCAGTGCTCTCATACATGCTCGTCGGTTTTTGGTACTCTTTACCTGGCCTTTCTTCAAAACAATGTTGATCTGATCGAGATATGTTCGCCGAGGTCGACCTCTACCGACTTCCGTCCATTCACACTCGCCTTATAAATTTGTTTCGTCAATCTTCCTTCATCCATGCTTTCTACGTGTCCAAACCATCTAAGCATTCCTTTATGTATCTTTGTAACCACATCTTCTTTTACACCACACCGTTCTCTTATCTCACTATTCTTTACTTTATTCAACTAAGTCACTCCGGCTGTACTTCTCAGACTACTTTTCTCCGCAGCATTAATCCTTTTTAATGCTTCTTCTGCCAAACCTAACATTTACTACCATTCATAAGTGTAGTAACCAACACACCTCTATTCACAACCAGACGTGCCTTTTTTGACACTTTCTGGATGTTTATTAAGCTTTGCACTGCCCCATTTATTTTTTTCCTGCCAACACCCTTCGCTTAATGCCACTGTCATAATTTCCATCTCTCGTAAACTTTGATCTCAAGTACAAAAACTCATTTACTTGTTCCACTCTTTCTCCATTAATCAGAACTCCACAGTTTGTCATGCTTTCTTCTCTTTTTAAACCATTACTTTTGTTTTGCTTAAATTTATTTTTATCCCTTTGATTTTAAACTGCCATGGCAAAGCCACACATCCCTGTCTCACACCTTTTTCGATGTTAATCCAGTCCATGTAAACTCCGTTTATCCTGACACAAGCAATGGAATCCTCGGAAAGTGATTTCAGTGCTCGTATTAAACTACCGCTCACCCCATACATAGACAATGTCGACCACAATTCACTCCTCACCACTCTGTCATAGGCTTTTTCCAAGTCTATATAAGTGTAATGGACCATCTGACTTCTAGCCACGATTATTTCGACTATACCTCGTAATGAAAAGACCTGTTCCATACATCTGCTTCCTCTTCTAAATCCTGCTGAGTAAAATAATACCTTGGTAGTTCTTACAGTCCTGCTGTACATTTGTAAAGCGGCACGATAACAGCTTTGCTTCAGTTGTCTGGTACGCTACCACTCCTCCAACAAAGGTTAAAAAAAAAATCCTAACTTTCAACGTCTGCCAGACAACTTACTTTACACCCAGAGCGCTATTGGAGTTGCTTATCGCACCAATAACTGGACGCAGTCCAACTAACGAACAGACCTCGTTCCACATTTTGAAATCCGTCTCTCCGTCACAGAACACCTTAACCACGTGTTTGTTTCGATATAATTTAAACTTAATCTCTCCAAACTGCCTTTCTTCATGTAGGATTGTGCCTGTAAAGTTTTTTCACTATATAATCTTTTTTTGCCTGTATTTAAAGGCTAGTTTTATTTTTATTTTGAAATCGTTTTAAACGAATTTTTCGAACGAAAATAAAATACAATTGCAATTTATTAACTATTATTTTATCATTATTTATAAATAAAATTTTAAGGTTGGGTTACGATCATTCACGTCCTTCTTCTTTTGCTAGATATTTTATATTTTTTCTAGGAAGTAATTTAGCCAAAAGTATGTAAGTCTTTGTTGTTACTAAAATAACAAAAGTAAAGCAAATTAGGTATAAAATTAATATCTAAATATTTCCGGCATGTTCTCTATAGAAAATATTGAAAAAAAGGTTAGTTACAAAGATGACTACGCGAAAACGTTTTAAATGTAACAGCACTTAAGGTCTGAATATTAAAACGAACTATTCAAAACACAAGTCTAGATATTTTTCTACCTCGCTGCCCAAAATATTAATAAGTATAAAAGAAGTATCAGAAGACTACATATCTGTTCTAAAATACTGCTCCCACATATGGAGTGCAGCTCTTAAACATACAATGAAGCTTTTGGATTCCGTCCAAAAACGTGCAATTCGTCTTGTCGCTAATGTTGGAAATATGTCTCTCCCTTAGAGATATTTTTATGACCGATGCTCTTCAGAAATATCCTCGGCCGTTCCACCGTTGGTAATTTCTATATTGACCCGACATTCTTAAGCTACCAAGTATGAACAAAGAATATTTGGGAGACAAAAACAATGGGTCAAAATATTTTTAAATTTTTGTAATCAACATTTTTTCGTAAAATAGACAAAACAAATTATTTACTGTAAATCATAACGTTTTTAATAATAAAATGCGTTTTACACCTCTTACAAAATACATATTTATCATCATGAGTGGGTAATTATGTCTCGTTGGACAAGCAAAAACAATATTTGTATAAACCAAAGTGCAAACAGCTGTAGATAATGAAGAGAG
The DNA here is from genome assembly GCA_950111635.1 of Agelastica alni. NCBI lineage: Eukaryota > Metazoa > Arthropoda > Insecta > Coleoptera > Chrysomelidae > Agelastica > Agelastica alni. The sequence goes on from OX467708.1 coordinate 24,548,799, forward strand.
CAATTTTTTGTCGGAACATGATTTGAAATGATTAGGAAAATAAATATTTATTAAGTAAAACAAATAAAATATAAAATGATGGTAAACGTTTGAAAAAATATCGGTGCTTTAAATTACCAATTATTTATTAATTCGTGGGGTATTATAAATTTTTTTTGAAAAATATTGAATAAATACATTTATTTTAGGCCTGAAAGAGATGTACGCGCCATAGTTGTCACAGACGGAGAACGTATTTTAGGTCTTGGAGATCAAGGTGCTTGTGGTATGGGAATACCCATAGGAAAATTGTCCCTTTACACAGCATTAGCTGGTATCAAACCGCATCAGTGTGTTCCAATCACAATTGACGTGGGCACTAACAACCAAGCACATCTCAACGATCCGCTTTACATAGGTAAGAACAACAATTATTATGTTATTTGATTAACAACTTTGTAACTCTAAAAAAATTCCAACTGGCAGAGTTTCTCATCGTGGTTTTTTTGAGTTCTTAGTATAACCCAACCAGTCTAGGTTGGCGGGTGAGATCTGAGATGCGCGAACACTGAGAATGTGAACTACTGTACCTACGAGCAAGGGACCTAACAAATACATGGCGATCCAGCACCACCTTATGCCGATGACTTAGTACTCTTAGCGGAAACAGAAGACGACCTGCAGAGAGAAATATATACTCTCCAAACAATCTGTCAAAAATACGACATGAAAATATCAACAAGCAAAACGAAAACCATGGCTTTCTCTGGTAAAGATCTAGTCAGGACAAAGATAGTCGTAAAAGATATAGTACCTACTGTAACAGGTAAAGCACTTTAAATATTTAGGCTGCGATATATCTTATGACCGAAGCAAAGACAGAAGAAAAACTTCATAAATTCACACATATCTGCGGAACTATCAGCAGAACATTAAAGAATAAAACACGAAAAGATACACAAAAAAAATTTCACAAGACGATAGCTGTACCAACCCTCTTATACGGTAGTGAAACATGGATAACAACGAAAAAAGAAGAAAGTAGAATACAAGCACAAATCTTTCTGCAACCCTTCTCACGGACCATCATTCTTCAATTAAAGTCATCAATCTCATTTTTTCTGTTTGGTTTTAAATAAGACAGAATTATCTAGGAAACTGACAGACACAATTTAAACAATGATAATTAAAAGCTTTGACTTTTTTTATTACCAGGTAATTTAAAAGACAGATTTAAAATGTCACAAAATATTTTCGGGATTTCAAATTCGCTTACTGTACGAATTAAAATTGTCGACGGAAATTGAAAAATAAGCTGCTGAAGCCGAATTCAATTTAATTGCTGTAAAAACCAGGCATTTATAAATCTTCGTCATTTTAGTGCATTCAATCAATTAATATTTATTTAAAACAATTTTCCCGTTTTAGTTGTTTTAAGGTAAATTTACACAATTTGATTAATTTGTTAATTTGACGTAAATATTGTTTATTGAAGCCGTTACCCAGCAACCTTTATACACACAGTGTGTGGTAAAGACCCGATTATGCACGCTTTTGCGTTAATTTGGGATTGTTTATGATGCATGCATACTAAAAAAAATGTTTTAATGTATTCAGGTTTACGGAGAAATAGAGTAAAAGGATTGGCATACGACGAACTACTCGACGAGTTTATGGAATCTGTAGTCAAAAGATGGGGTCAAAATACGTTGATTCAATTCGAAGATTTTGGAAACGCTAACGCATTCAGATTGTTGGAGAGATACAGGGATAAATACTGCACATTCAACGACGACATACAAGGAACGGCTAGTGTGGCCGTAGCTGGTCTCCTAGCATCATTAAGAATTACCAAAACTCGGTAAGTATTATACCATTATTTAATTAATTAATTTTATTTTAAAATAGTCTCGACATTACCCTTCAAGGAATCCTGCCAAAACAAACGAAAAAAACCTTTTTTTAGTAAATCTTTGTTCCTCCGTATCTTCATATTTAACATGTTAAAATCGCTCCAAAAAAAAAAATAAGCGACGGCAGAACATGGTTTTAAAAATGAATAAGAACATCGCTAATTAAAACTATTTGCTACCTATAGGTTGTCCGATCACGTGATAGTATTCCAAGGAGCCGGAGAAGCCAATCTTGGGATCGCTCAACTTTGTACTATGGCGATGGTTGCCGAAGGAACTTCTGAAAAAGAAGCCAGAGAAAAGATCTGGTTGGTCGACTCCAAAGGATTGGTCGTCAAAAATAGACCCGCAGGAGGTAGGCATTTAATAAAAAAATTTGAGATCTTCTGCCACAGATTAGTGGTCTTAGATGTTGTTTATTGTTAGTTTTTAATGAAAAAGCGAGAGTGTATACTGTATAGTATACGTTTTATGTTAAGTATTGTTACGATATTTACTCTTAGGGTTCGATGATTCTAAACACTTAATACAATAACTAAACAATTATCTTGAGAACAAAAAATGATATTGACGTGGGACCAATTGCATTCGACGCATAATTACGCTACTTAAAACTGTTTAGATTTTCAGCAAAATCAGTAGAGCTGTTTTTTATGAAGAAAAAAAAAATGGTAAACTTTCGGAATTGTTTTTCGTCTCGATTATCTCGAGAACAAAAAACAGGATAACAGTTAAAATGCTGAGGGTTGGAAAAAGCGTGGTAACTTAGTATGCTGTACCGCCTTTTTAACCTTTGTTGGAAGAGTGATAGCGTACCAGACGACTCTTGCAATGCCGTTATCGTGCCGCTTTACAAGGGAAAAGGTTCGCAGCAGGACTGTAAGAACTACCGAGGTATTAATTTACTCAGCTTAATCGGCAAACTGTATGCAAAGATAGTGATTAAAAGAGTGACGAATAAAACTGAGAAGGTGATATGGGATGTGAAAGCAGGATTTAGAAGAGGAAGGAAATGTATGGATCGGATCTTTTCATTACGAGGTATAGTCAAAAAATTCTTGGCTAGAAGTCAGAAGGTGTATTGCGCTTTTATAGACTTGGAAAAGCCCTATGACAGAGTGGTTAGGAGCGAATTGTGGTCGACATTGTCTATGTATGGGGTGAACGGTAATTTAATACAAGCACTGAAATTACTTTACGAGGAATCCACTGCTTGTGTCAGGATAAACGAAACTTGCACGGAATGGTTTAACATTGAAAAGGGTGTGAGACAGGGATATGTGGCTGTTTAACTTATACATAGACGATTGTTTAACAGATTTGGAAGAGTGTGAGTGCGCGCGTGTGCCTGAAGGACAGGACCGAGTTCGGAGATGGGCCATAACAGTACATTTCTTCAGGTAGCTGCCGTACAAAGTGATCTTTAAATTAACCGCATTTTGTACTTTTCGCACGTTAACTTTGGAAGCAGAGCTAGGGCGATGAGGTGCAGAGGTGAAGAGAGTTCTTTACGGAGAAGTTATGAGTCTGTTGGCTCAAGGTTTACTGTGAGACTCCTTGACCGATGTCAGGTCTACTCACTAAAAACTCCACCCCTATTTAGGTCCGTCTGACTATTGCCTCCGGTGACACCCCATTGTATCTTGCCTATGTTTTATATTGTTGTACCCAATCCAGTACTTTCGTACCTTGTACAAGTTTGTACTAGTTCTGTACTGGGTGGGTCAGGTCTCCATTATACAGTCCCATTTTGTCGAGGTGCTTCTTTACTGGTGCGCGACCGGTCAAGAGCCCCGTAGTGATTCTTAGCTGATTCCTGTTCATTGCTAACAGTTCTGCCGTTAGCAATGAACAGGAATCAGCTAAGAATCACTACTGGGCTTTCAGGTATAACGTTTGGCCCGACCGATGAAGAAGATCATTATTCAAAATTTGGTCAGTATCTCCAGATAAATTATAGATACAAATTCAATTTATTTAACCGATAACACTAGGACAACTAGAACTATATTAAATAGAAAAGACCCATGGTTTGGAAAAGTTAGTTTTGCTACGGCAATACTGTTTATTTTCGTCACTTTTCTACTATCTACCGGTAGTTCGGATCGCAAGTGTGTTCGTGGCATTAACGAACATGACACGAACAATTTGCGAGCGATTCATGGTAGGTTCGGCACGCACACGTATACGCTGCTAGATATAAAATTAAAATTATAAGATATTGAAATATTTATTTATAATTAATAAACAAAAATTAAACCATTAGGAATATTAAATAGGTGGCTAAAAGATGTTTAAACAATCCAAATCAAAAGAGTAATAAAAGTCGTCTAGGGAATTTTCTTTTGAAATTTTTTACGGAGTAATGTAATATGTGTATTCTTCAAGGACAAAGGATTTATTAAAATAATTTACAACATTTGCAGGCCAAACTTAATACTATTATAAGAATAGTCAGTTAGGATAAGTTCCTGTAAATAATTTTTAGCTACTCTCTTGTAGTTCGTCTCAGTTAAATAATCATTACATATAAATTACAAGGTTTGTTCCAACTGCTTGAAAATAAATATTAGTTTAAAAAAACTATGACAACACGCTTTTTAACAAAACCGAACTAAAAAATTAAAAATAATTTTATTTCAAAAGCGTGGGGTACTTTTTATGATGTTTACGTTTTCTTCTTGGAGATGTTATTTTTACCAAAATCTGTTTATTATCAAATAAATTAATTGATATAGCGCACCCCACGCTATTGGATTGTAAAATTATTTTTTAGTTCAGTTTTCTTTTAAAGCGTGTTGTCTTAGTTTTTTTTAAACTATTATTTATTTTTTATTTCTTAGTTCAGATTTTTTTTAATATCCTGATGATACTGTCCAGGAATTTTAAAAATTTTTACAAAATTATTGTATTATCATCGGTCCTTTAGAAGTATACAAAGTTTCAAGTCGATCCGATTTTTTTAAGTGGATGAAAATCATGTCGAAAGATTCCGTTACATAGATACAAGTCAAGCTAATATAAAGTGTATAAAAACGCGATGAGGTATTAATAAAACTGGGATTTAAAATGGTAATATGCGTTAGCGACATCTGTTGGAGAGTTGTTCAAACATCAAACATTTTTAAATTGAATTAGGTAATGGAGGATATCAGCCATTTTTAATCCATATAAAACACTTTGGCCAGGATCTTTGAAAAATTTATGAAATTATGGTATTGTCATAGGTCCTTTAGAAGTATACAAAGTTTCAAGTCTATCTGATGTTTTTAAGTGGGTGAAAATCATGTCCAAAGATTTCGTTACATGAATAGATAGATGCGAGTGAAGCTAATATAAAACGTGTAAAAACCATACAGTGAACGGTCTTGGTCAAGCGCAATAGATAAAACGAGTTCTAACTGTCCATAGACGGTTTATGGGACGATCCGTTTTTCCATTTCAACCAAACTCGGGATCATTTATTGTGAATCAGTTTCTGTACGGTAATTTCCATTCACGAAAGAATGTAGAAATTGTTTGGACTGACATGTGCATTGTGCATTTCATCAGCTGTCGCTGATACTTTTTTTTATTGGTCAATGTGTTGTTAGACAATTACACAAAACGGTCACAAAGATTTTCTACATTCCGATCTTCTAGTACTACTCGAGAGAGTATAGGTAAAGTTAACGCATGCGCATAAAATCGATTGAAGCGATCCCGAATAACGTACAAAAGCTACAGGTTGGAACAAACCTATAAAATAGCTTAATTTATAACATAAATTAAAACTTGTTGAATGTCCTAACGGATCCCGTTCATTTTGGTCTTTCGCCAAAGCTGAGGGAAGAAACTTCACTTCCAGCTCTTTTCCTCCCCTAACCAATGAAGATGGAACACTAGCAACGACTGCCCAGGAAAAAGCCAATATCTTTGCGCACCTATTTGCTGGAAATTCCACTCTGGATTCTTGGGGAAAACAACCCTCGAACATTACACCTATTGACAGTCACATGCCCGAGATCACCTTTCGCCAACGTACTATCAGAAAGATTTTGCTGGGTCTCAACACCAACAAAGCCTGTGGATCTGACGGAATCCCGCCGATTGTTCTCAAGAAATGTGCTCCCGAACTAACACCTGTTCTTTGCAAGTTGTTCAACCACTCTTACAATTTGGGAGTATTTCCGTCCAATTGGAAAATTGCAAGAGTACAGCCAGTCCCTAAAAAAGGCAAAAAGACCCTACCTGGCAACTACAGACCAATCGCACTGCTATCTATTATTTCAAAGGTCATGGAAAAAGCCATCAACATCGAGCTCATGAAATATCTGGAAGACTCAGGAATTATCAATGATAGGCAATATGGCTTCCGCCATCAGAGATCAACTGGTGACCTGCTCGCATACGTCTCACATATATGGCAGCTATCTATTGAAAAGTATGGAGAAACTTTAGCTGTGGCATTAGATATCTCCAAGGCGTTCGATCGAGTTTGGCACCAGGGACTCCTCGCCAAGCTTCTGCTTGCTAGTTTTCTCTCAAACAGGTCTCTCCATGTAGTGGTCGATGGAGTTTCATCTGACACTCTACTCATAAATGCTGGTGTTCCGCAAGGATCCATTCTAGCACCAACACTATTTTTACTTCACATCAACGACCTATTGAAAGCAACTTCATGTCCCGTACACAGCTTTGCCGATGATAGTACCCTCCATACCGCTTTCTCTTCCAGGGCCCCTATATCAGCCCGTGAAACCAGAAATGAACGAGGAAGAAATATTAACAATATAAATATGGACTTAGCAACAATTCTCGAATGGGGATCCAATAACTTGGTAGAATTCAATGCAAACAAAACACAAGCATGTCTTTTCTCTAGAAAAGCCGATCTCACTGTGCCTAACATAACTTTGTCAGGAGTAACCATACCACTGAAGTCATCCATATCGATGCTTGGTATTACTATCAGCAATAACCTTTCGTGGGAAAATCACGTGAGGTCCATTGCCAAAAGTGCATCCCAAAAACTTGGTTTTTTGTTTCGTACCAAGAGCTATTTCACCTCCAGTCAGCTGCTTATGATCTATAAGGCACAGATCCGACCTGTACTGGAGTACTGTTCCCATATTTGGAGTGCAGCACCTAAACATATCCTGAAGCTACTGGATTCTGTCCAAAAAAGGGCAATTCGTCTCGTCGGTGATGCCTCGCTTACAAACTCGCTCACTTGTCTGGAACACCGTAGAAAAGTTGGCGATTTGTCTCTATTTTATAGATATTTTCATGGGCGATGCTCTTCTGAAATATCAACAATCGTTCCTCCATTGGCAGTCTCTTCGAGATTAACCCGTCAAGTTCAGTCTTCGCACCCCTTCGTGGTAACTTTGGAGACCTGCAGAACATCACTTTCCAAAGACTCATTCATCCAACGAATTGCGAGGCTTTGGAACTCATTGCCTAGGGAGGTGTTCCCCGAGGCATACAACCTCCAAAAATTTAAGAAGAACACCAACTCCTACCTTCTTTCCCTTGGTTCCCACGATGTTCTCTGAACATTACAGGATATCCCTTTTCGTGGAACCAGAACATAAAAAAAAAAAAAAAAAGTTATTTTATGGGTTTTTATAGGTATTTATATTATAAAGTAACCTTCCAACATAAGTAGAGTAATGTTTGAAAGTGTTTATCGGTGATAAAAAAAAAAACAAAATCCGAAACGCATATTATACAGCCGTTAAGATATAATATTTATTTAATTTTATAGGTATCACCGAACACAAGCTACCCTATGCACATGCACTGGTTCCTATACAAACTTTAAGTGAAGTCGTGAAAGAAATTTCACCATCAATTTTGATTGGCGCTGCCGCTGTTGGGGGCGCTTTTACTACAGAAATTTTAGAGGAAATGGCCAAAGTTAACGATCGGCCCGTTATTTTTGCCTTGAGTAATCCTACCGATAAAGCCGAATGCACCGCAGAAGAGGCTTACAGAGCAACTGATGTAAGTGAATATATATCCATTAGTAAAAAACAAACAATAATTTTCATTGAGCTTTTTGATAAGTTTTAATAAATGAAATGCTGGTTTAATTTTTTACATTTTTATAGCATTTTTTTGTCTATGAGTAGTTTAATCAAACAAAACAAAAAAAAGGTGGATAATTATAGAAAGTTAAACACTTTAAATTTTTTAGGGCACTGCGATATTCGCTAGTGGCAGTCCTTTTGATCCAGTTACTTTAAACGGAAAAACGTATCATCCAGGTCAGGGGAATAATTCATACATATTTCCTGGTGTAGGCTTAGCTACCGTTACAGCTGGGATTAAAACTATTAACGAGGAACATTTTCTGATTGCTGCTGAAGTAAGTTTTCTCAACCATTTAACCACGCCTTTTTTTGTGGTATTTTTTCAAATTTATGAATTTTATATAGGGCCGTTCGCACAGGTTTACCTCAAAAAATAATCTTAGCTAAGTAGGTAAGGTATTTAAGGCGTACCTTAAATTTAATCCGGTTTGCAAATGTGGTTCTTGGAAGAATCTTAGCTAAGCCTAACTATGAGCTAACAACACCGCTGAAAACTATTAATTTTTAGAAATTTTGATGTGAAACATCCTATGTTGCGGGTGAGAGTTAAACCGGCTCTTGGCGTGGCGACCATCAGTCTTCCGTCCGACCCAAACTACCTTGGCTGTAATTACTATAAAATAAGATCTTAATATAAAAATGAAGAAAATTACTGATGACAAATGTCAGTTCGTTTGAAATTTTTGGTCACAAATTTACAATACTTTAGCACTTACATTTAAAAAATCAAAGAAAAATATGAAGAAAACGTAACATATTTATATTAAGTGACATTCAGCAGTAGTATTTGGTTTTTTTTAGTAAACCATGCATATTTTCTTAACAAAATAGGAAAAAATCAAGGAGTGGGCGACATCTATAATTTATCGTATAAATTTCTCGAGGTGTGAACAACAAACTAACCACCATTTGTTTCTATGGATGATAATTAAACTTTATATATTATTTTAAGCAATTTAAGCATTAAAAGTGTTAAATTTGAACGATATTTTAAGACTTGGTGTTAATAAACCACAAAATCCCTTATTGGTCTTGAAATATTATCTTTTTTGTGGACGGTAACAACGAAAAAAAAGCAAATAAATTCAATTTTATTTTACATTTGTAATGCCCTAAAAGTTTTAGACACCTTTTAAATGTATGTAAGTCGATTCTATAATTTTGCCGCCCTCGGCTCGGAACTAAGCCTAAATCCGCGCCTGTATATACCTGTGAAATATGCATCTTCGCGCCATCTAACGCAAACTGATGTCATTCTTTTTTTTTTATATCTTGCCTATGCTGTGTACATCTTTATAAAAAGTCTATCCACGCTGCTTAAATGTATCATTACACGAATTTTTGTTTGCGCGTGTGGCGGCCCCTCTTAGTACGAGGCTGCAACTGCTACAGTACACTCTAGCTACGCCCCTGAAAAAAACTTTTTTCCACATATTTTTCACCTCATTGTAAAAAAAATGAGCCGTCGCAGGAAGCCTGGCAAATGTGAAACATTGCAACTATTTTGTATAGAAAATATGCATAAAAGGATGGTTTATTAAAGGAAATAAATATGACATAATCATAAACAAAATATTCAGATTATATTTAAAAAATTTAGACGGCTCAATTCTTTCAATCAGTTACTTCTGTAATAGTTAATATTCGGTGCTGCCTGTGACGGTATTACTGTGATAATTGGTTGGTGATAACTGAAGTGTTGGACATTACATTAACAAGGTATTTTATAAATACTGCATCTATTGTTGTTCCATATCTTTTAGTACTATAATATCTTGGATTGTTGTTAAAATTCTTCTTGGAGGAACGTAATCAATGGCATTTATTTATCTTTTGCAAGATTTACTTTGGAGTCCCCAGCTAAAATCATGTTTATTGTTTTTAAAAATCATTAACCTCTGCGACTGTATGGTAATAATATCTCGTGTAAAAATAAAATAAATTCTTTTTTTTTTGTATTTGTACACAGCAACCATAATCAATTATTTGTATTTTCCATAATTTTCTTTATACGTTGATATTTTAAATGTAAGTGAGTGAATTGTGGTCGACATTGTCTATGTATGGGGTGAGCGGTAGTTTGATACGAGCACTGAAATCACTTTACGAGGATTCCACTGCTTGTGTCAGGATAAACGGAGCTTACATGGACTCGATTAAAATCGAATAAGGTGTGAGACAGGGATGTGTGGCTTCGCCATTGATGTTTAACTTATACATAGACGATTGTTTAAAAGATTTAAAAGAGAGTGTATATGGATTAAAAATTAATAATTTAATCGTCAAATGCCTTCTTTACGCCGATAATCAAGTCATATTAGCGTCATCTGAAGAGGAGTTGCAGGCGATGGTTAATGTTATGCATGATACCCTGAAAATCAGAGGGATGAAAATAAATGTAAGCAAAACGTAAGTAAATAGTTTTTGAAAGAGAAGATAACATGACAAACTGTGAAGTTTCGATCGAGAGAGAAAGAGTGGAACAAGTAAATGAATTTGTGTATTTGGGTTCAAAGTTTACGAGAGATGAAAAGTATGACAGTGACATTGAGCGAAAGTTGTTGGCAGGAAAATAAATAAATGGGGCACTGCATAGCACTATAAACAACCAGAAAGTGTCTAAAAAGGCACGTCTGGCTGTGCATAGAGGTGTGTTGGTTCTTACACCTATGTATGGTAGTGAATGTTGGGTTTGGTAGAAGAAGCATGAAAATAGGATTAATGCTGCGGAGATAAATAGTCTGAGAAGTATAGCCGCAGTGACTCTGTTGGATAAAGTAAAGAATAGTGAGATAAGAGAACGCTGTGGTGTTAAAGTAGATGTGGTTACAAAGATAGACAAAGGAATGCTTAGATGGTTTGGCGAGTGTGAATGAACAAGTCGGTAGAGGTCGACCTCGGCGAACGTATCTCGATCAGATCAACATTGTTTTAAAGAAAGGCCAGGTCAAGAGTACCAAAAACCGACGAGCATGTATGAGAGCACTGATGTAAGTTAGTAAGTGTCATTTGTCATCAGTAATTTTCTTCATTTTTCGTAAAGATCTAATGTTTTAATTAGTACAGCCAAGGTGCTTTGAGTCGGACGGAAGACTGATGGTCGCCACGCGCAAACAAGCGCTTTTACTCACTTATGGCATTAGATGTTCACATAAAAACAGCCAACGTTTAACATTTTGTTTTAATCAACTAAATTAAACTAGTTCGAATGTACCTTTTCAGGCACTGGCAGATATGGTGTCAGAAAATGATTTGGAGCAAGGAAGGATTTATCCACCTCTAGAAAGTATTGTGGATTGTTCTCTAAAGATTGCTACAAAAGTAGTTGAATATGCTTATAAGACAGGTAAGACAATATTTTAAGTGGGATAACTTTTTTTTAGTTATTTTAAAAAAAAAAGCTCAAAGAATTGTATTTTTATATTTAATAGAAATAGAATCATTTGTGTATTTATTATTGCATAAACTGTGTTACATATCATCTTTTAATTATAGTTATTGTTTTTATTACATATTTTCAATGCATATTTAATTAATGGAATTAAATATTATTTAACTTTAGTTGTTTTTTAACGTATGGGTATTTTTAGTGGTAGCAATTTTTATTAAACATGTTTTTATGATGTAAAGTTTAAATAAAAAATTAACTTTAGGTAATGCAACAGTTCTACCGGAGCCAGAAGATAAAGAAGCATTTATCAAAGCCCAAATGTACGATACAAACTACGAACCCACATTTCCAAACGAATACTCATTTCCTCTAAATTAAGATTTATTTGATAATTTATTTGTTACATTTTTATGTAAATCAGTTTAATTATAGCTAAATAGCGATTCGTAAAATACAGTATTTTGATTGTTCAATTCGCATTCTTTGTTCCTTTAGTAGTATCCTTCCCGTTTTATGCCAAATATTAGTTTTATTAACTGTTAGAATTTCGGTGTAACTAATGGCTGTGCCAAAAGAAGTAACATCCAAAACATCCAACGATACCAGAACAAAGTATCAAGGAACATCGTTAATGCTCCTTGGTACTTCAGCAATAATGATCTCTATTGAGACCTTCAGATAGACACTGTTGATCAGACGGTAAGCAAATTCGCAGAGTCATGAACAGCGACTCTCCAATCATGTGAATTTTGAGGCTATCCAGCTCATCTACAACACTAACCAGCTAAGAAGACTCAAAAAGTTGAAGCCTTATGAGTTAGTCAAGTAACAAGTGTAACATACATACATATAGTCACGCCATTTTGCCGTAGGGGTACACAGATACCACTTCCTTCCACTTGCTACGGTTCTTACACACATCTTTTGCTTCATCTACTTTTATCAGCGATCTTATACATGCTCATCGATTGTTGGCACTCGTGACCTGGTCTTTCTTCAAAACAATGTCGATCTGATCGAGATATCTTCGCCGAGGTCGACCTCTACCGACTCGTCCATTCACACTCGCCTTATAAATCTTTTCTCATCCGTCCTCTCTAGGTTTCCAAACCATTTAAGCATTCCTTTATTTATCTTAGTTACCACATATCTTCTTTCACACCGCATCGTTCCCTTGTCTCACTATTTCTCACTTTATCCATCAGAGTCACTCCAGCTATACTTCTCAAACTATATATATCCGCAGCGTTGATCCTACTTTCATGCTTCATCTGCCAAACCAACATTTGCTACCATACATAAATGTAGAGACCAGCACTCTTCTATGCACAGCCAGTCGTGTCTTTTTTTGACACGTTCTGGCTGCACATAAAGACATGCAGGGCGCCATTCACTTGTTTCTTTGCCAACACCCTTCTCTCAATTTCACAATCATACTTTCCATCTCTCGTAAACTTTGTATACAAATTCATTCGCTTCATGCGCAGTATTTTATACTGACGTCAAATACCTTCTTTACGCCGATGATCAAGTCATATTAGCGTCACCTGAAGAGAAGTTGCAGGCGATGGTTAATGTTATGCATGAAGCCCTGAAAATCAAAGGGATAAAAATAAATGCAAGCAAAACGAAAGTTATGGTTTTTAAAAGAAAAAAAAAGCATGACAAACTGGAAAGTTTCGATTGAAAGAGAAATAGTGGAACAAGTAAATGAATTTCTGTACTTGGGTTCAAAGTTTACGAGGGATGGAAAGTATGACAGTGACATTGAGCGAAGGGTGTTGACAGGAAAACAAATGAATGGGGCACTGCATAGCTTTATAAATTTCCAGAAAGTATCAAAAAAGGCTCGCCTGGCGGTGCATAGAGGTGTGTTGGTTCCTACACCTATGTATGTTAGTAAATGTTGGGTTTGGCAGAAGCATGAAAATAGGATTAATGCTGCGGAGATAAGTAGTTTGAGAAGTATAGCCGGAGTGACTCGGTTGGATAAAGTAAAGAATAGTGAGATAAGAGAACGCTGTGGTGTAAAAGAAGATGTGGTTACAAAGATAGATAAAGGAATGTTTAGATGGTTTGGACACGTAGAAAGGATGGATAAAGGAAGATTGACGAAACAAATTTATAAGGCGAGTGTCTCGATCAGATCAACATTGTTTTGAAGAAAGGCCAGGTCAAGAGTACCAACAACCGACGAGCATGTATGAGAGCACTGATAAAAGTAGAGGAAGCAAAAGATCCTATACCTTGTGGGAATTCGAAATACAAATTCTCTTCGAGACAAAACAATTAATGTCCGTCGTGGATGGCACATCAACACTGGAAGAATGCGGGACAGATACCAAAAAGATTGAAATGCAAAGATGCAAGTGCAAAACACATTATCTTAAGAACAATAAACTCAGAAATGAAGAGCCATGTTATGACTTCAAAAACTGCAAAAGAAATGACAGAAGGTGTATAAAAAAGATACTGAACTGGCAAAGAACCAATTGTTGTCACAATTCTACAGTTTCAGTTATGACAAATCAAGTGATGTTATGGCTAATATATCATGCCTGCAAAATATGTCAATAAAACTTAACAATGTTGGAGTTAATATCGATGATGTGATGCTGATAGCCAAAATCTTGCAAAGTCTTCCAGACAAATTCAAACATTTTGGGAGTGCATGGGAGTCTACTCCATCAGGAGACAGAACCTTAGCAAATCTCAAATCTAGATTGCTGAAAGAAGAGGATCAACTAAAAGAAAACTATAATCAGGACACAAAAGTATTGAATATTATGTGGAAAAAATTTGAGCAAGTTAGCACAACCGAAGCCTAGAAATTCATCTTCAATTCTCTGAACCAATTTATTCCTCAAATTAGTTATCTAATCAAACACTTCAAAACAAATTAAATTCCTATTTTCCAACTGCTTTTTAATATCAAAAATGACTTTGAGGATGTTGTGGAAAAATAACAAGTAGCCATTCTGTTATATTATTCTGACAATTCTCTGAAACTTCAGAAAAATAACATTTAAGTTTCATGGGACAATCTTCAATAAGAGACGTAAAATAGCTTTTTATAGCAGTAAACACTTGTAGCAATCTTTCAACAGCAGGAAAAAGTGACAACCATCTTGTTGGTACGTATTGATTTATATTTTAAATCAATGAATTCAAAAATATCTCTTAATTCTTCCACTCTTTTGGCTTGCGAAGAAAAACGGGCGTATACTTTAAGCACTAAGTTTTCAATGACAAAATTGCATTTATACAATCCATGTTTTATTTTACTAAAAAAATTTGGTCATTGAGTAGAATAAGTCAAAAATAATTTAAGCAGTCATGATTGTGAAGCAGACATTTGCTATTGTTCTTGCAATGTAGGCAAACTCGAAAAGTATAAAAAAAAGAATTACTTATTCAAACAGTGCTACTCACAGCCTTCAAATTATAAAATTTACTTCCAAATAGTTCGACGGTAATTTGTACTGTGCACAACCTTCATAAAGTTCACTATAAAAAAAAACGTTAGGTACCCTACATCAATGATGAAATAGTCCTTTGAAAGTCAAAGTACTCCGCTTTAAAAACTTAAATTGTAGTCCAAAAATACTGAATATATTGCTGGAAAAACATGTATTAAAGGTTTCTGTTTGGAATTTCAATCCAAAACAATTTGTATAGGCAAAGGCATTAGTTATTCAAATAATAATAAATTTGTTAACAATGGTTTAAAAAATTTTTAAGAGTTAAGATATTTAGTTAAATCCGGCAGTTCCACTATGTGAAAATGTACAAGTGGTCAGTAGATACATTTTGCAAGAACGCATATAGATATAAATTGTTTTGGCCCTTAATATAAAAAGAACTATGGAGAAAAAATTTTAGAAGGCTCTTTTAGTTAATACAATGAAAAAATAATGGGTATCGAATAAATTACAAAAAAAAGTTTAAGTGAACAAGAATGGGTAGTAACTACTTCTAATGTGATTACAAAGTATTTCATCTTGGTCACATTTAAATTTAGTTCAATTGTACTGTTATCCGTTATTACGGATCTGTGCTAAATGTATTAAATTATTTCTTAAAAATTTACGTTTTTATTCGGTATCTAAAATTCATTCAAATTAAAGACCAAAAGCGTAAGGAAAAGAAGACGAAAAAAAAGTTGTTGTTTTCTTGTCAATGTCAGGGAAGAGAGACAAATCTATTTTCTCTCTTCTCTGTCAATGTTTACCTATCAAGTGCTCTGTCAAAGTAGTTGCCTGGATGAGATGATGTAATCTTCATAACGATCGAACTACCTGTGCCAAGAAGGTTTTGTGTTGCCAGTGTTAATCTGTACTTCTAACTCGTGATTTTATCTACATTTTCGGTAGAGTGTATATGACAATTAAAAGATGTTTTCCCTTATCCCTCGGTCTTTAAAGTAAGTATTTTAATAGTTGTAGACATTAATTTGCATGACATAATTCAAATATTATATTTAAAGAGTGTTTGTAATAAACCAAAACACATAGTAACTTAGTGTATAGTTCAGTTAAAATTGAATATATATCAAAAAGTTAATTTGTATTCAAAATATGTAGTTACTTATATTATTATTACATATAATAAAAAGATTATAAAATTCACCTAACAATAAACTTTTCTTATTTTACTTTGTTTTTCTTTAATAATACTGAGGTTTTTATATTTTGAATTGGGTAAAGATGTATAATACACTTTTAAAAATTTATCTATTTTGTACCTATGTAAATTAAGTTTAAATTTTTTTTTATCAGAATTAATTAAATATCCTTAATATAAAATAAAAGTAAATATAAAATTAAGTTGCTATTCCATTTTTTGGGTACTTCACTACTTTTAAATATTAATATTTGTAAACAATGTAAAAATTTAATTTTAGACATAATAATTTTAATTTAAGGAAAGGGTGTACTAAGTTTTTTTTTATTTAGCAACTTATTTTAAAATATAAAAAAAATGACTAAAAGTTGCAAATGTGTAGGTTAATTATTGTTAAATAAAATGATACTAATTGTTTGCAGTGCCTTTTTATAGATAAAATTGCAGTAATAATTCTTTAGCATATAAAGTTCTGTGAAGAATACTACATATCAAGATAAGTTTTATCATAAGAGGTATAAATTATCCATTGCAGTAAATTTATTTTATTTGAATACAATTCAGATAAACATTTTTACCTAAAATAACAAATGACAAAAAAAAGCTATTGTGACATAGTGGTAGTTTAATTTGTCATGACAATGTTTCCCTTATCATTGCAATATTTTAACTGGTAATTGCTATATATTTTTTTGCTAAGCAGGATAGGTAACCAAAGCCCCAAATATTTAAAAAATTATTCTCCCAATTTTTAACAATATTGTGCACATTATTAAATAAAATATGAAGAGATGTTACTTACAACAATCAAATAAATATTTGCATATTTTATAATGCATTTTCAACAAATGTTAAAGCAATTAGATGCATTTACATATTTTGAAAGGAAAAAAATTATGAAGCAAAAAATTAAGGTAAGTAGGTATGACTGTTTTCAATAATGTATTTGTACCTACTTACATTATAGAATTTTAGGGAGAATTAGTTAAGTAAAAAGTTTCACAAGCAAAAGTAATGAAATTGACATATGTAATTTAAAGATAGTATTTATAAAAAAAAACAAAAGTATTACTTAAATGTGCAAAAATTAATTGGACTATACTTAAATATATTCAGACCTATTCTATTAAACTAGAATGTTACAAGATTTTAAATTTAGATAATGTAAATAAGATAGCACAGGGTAAAAAAATATAGTTTTCATTTTTTTACATAGCAAGTTTATTTACCTGTATATAAAAAATTTGACCATGAAAATGGTTAATTTTATGACAGGCCTACAGCCAAGAATCTGCTGTGTGTCATTGATTTTTAAATTAAAGGATATATGTACCTATAGTGGTTTTCTATTTTTAAATTGCATCAGCAATTATTTAGAATGCAACATTTAATTTGCATCTTGTAATGTTAGTCACTGAAACAAAACCTTTTAAATTTTTTGGTTAATTTGACAGAAACTGTATTAAATAAATACTTATGCATATTTGGATTTGTTAAGAACATGATCATTATAATTAAAGTTAAATAATAGGTACACTTTTATTTTTTTTAATGTAAAGAAATATTACACTTCTATTATATAAGAGTATAAAACGTAAGTTTGTTCCTGTAATACTCTCTATGATCCTGATTAAATTGGACATACCCACCTTCTTCAGAGTATAAAATTATTGCAATGAGTTTTAAAAGTGTAAGAATCTAAAAAGGTACCAAAAGCATCAAAAACTATATAGCCTACCTACTTTGTTGTTTCTGATTATTTTGCTTGTGCTGTTAGTTTTTTAGTATTATTTTAATATTCAGCTTGTTTATCAAAATCACAAAAAGCAATATGATTGCATCTAAGCACATTTTCTCTAATATAATCTTTAAATAAATGTAGTCTGTATATTGAGAAAGTGGTGTTTGCTTTATTATTTGGATTTAAATAAATCAAATTTAATAATATTAGTTAGGTACTTATCGTTATTGTTAGTTAACAATTTTCATTTTATTTTATTAAATTTATGTCCATTTACATTGACAGTAAGTCGGACTTTATATAACATTATTTGACTGAAATGTGTAACATGCAAGATCATAAAACTTGAGTCAGTAAAGGTACTGTTAAGCAATAGTAATTAAAAGTTAATTTGTGATTTACAATAAATGCGAAATTGTTAAACTTTGTAACAAAACATGTAAAGTGGAATTATGTAAATTAAAAGTATATTTTAATAATTTTTTTAACAAATTTTTTAAAACTAATGGTTCAAGAAAAAATACAATAGTGAATGTATAAAAACTTATATTTATTTACTGTGCTAGTAAGTATTTAGTAAGGCAACAAGCTATTGACTGATTTTTATTTCTTTCTCAGTTGTTATTTTTTTTTACTTGAAAAATATAACTATAAATAAACCATTCCATAGGTATAATGTTTTATGATTAATAGATTCCCAAAAGGATTTACAAATAATAAAATCAGCAATTCTCACATACAATACCTAAACACAAACTTATCTATAACAGACATCAATAACAACGTTTCAGGAGTTTAGTTTTAATATGAGGATAGTTCATTTGCTTATAATGCAAAAGGTAATAAATAAAACATATCATTACCAATGTTTAGTCACATTCTTCTGAGCCGCCAGCTAAATAATCTTTTGTAACCTAAAAAGTGCTATTTTTTTTTATTGCTCAATTTCTTTGCTATAATTTATGAAAAGTCCCATTAAATTTTCTTTATAGTTAATGTAACACATGTTTATTATATTATCATTGGTTACTAGCTCCTGTTCTAAAAAGCCATTAAGTGGTGATATTTCGCAGGGTGATTTAAAGGCACTTTTATGACACCCTTGTGAAATTATATACAAGTGGAAATAATTCCAGATTATTAATTGATATTTAAATATTATTAAGTTGGTTTATTAAATATATTACAATTTTAACACACATTGTATGTTATTGTAAGTCACTTTTTTAATTAAACGAGGAAAGACACCCTTTAAACCGCAAACAAAGGCTAAGAGCAATTGGTATGCTAGAAAACTACGCTCAACCAACAGATGTAGCACGAAGCATTTGGCACATCTCAGTACGTAATTTCCCGCTCGAATGCCTGTTATGAAATTGTAGACACACATACAGACATAAAAGATATACAACCAATATTAAAGATCGTTTTTTGCGATTAGCTACAAAAAGGAATCTTACGGTATCGGTACCTGAGTTACAAATGCAGGTGTTGCAAACACATGGAAAACACGTTTCTTCTATGACTATCATAAATCTTTTACACGAAGCTTAATTTATATCGAGAAGAACACCGAGATATCAGTCTTTAACGAGAGGCAATTGCGCTGCTCGTTCAGCTTGGGCTGAGAAACACGCGTTATGGCAAAATGTCCAATGGATTTCTATTTGTTTTCCATACGAGATAAGATTTGATCCTGATTCATGACATGTAAAAGTGTGAATAGAGAGTACCGGGCAATGAAGCACGATTGCAAAATGTACGGGAGGTTCATTCTTATAGAGGGGGTACAGTAATGGTTTGAGGCGTAATCAGCATAGGAAGTAGAATCAATCTCATTTTGCTGCAAAAAATTTTAAATACCAACAGATACATTGGTGAAATTCGACAAATTATGCTTCCATATACTGAAACCATTGAAGTTTACAGTTGTAGTTTAATATATTTTTTTTATCCACATAAAAAATGTATGATTTAAAAGGAAGTTTATTTTTTTTATCCACATAAACTTCCTTTTAAATCATACATTTTTCTTTAAAAATCTATACTATTCTGTTAAATTGTACTCGTATTAACCTACAAATTTATTTTTTACATTGGACAGATTAATTCACGAACTAATTGTTTCAATGAGCGATGTTGTAAAATGTAATTTTTATGCCATAACCTTTGGCAAAATTTATTCCACAATTATTAAAATAAATATTTTCTTCGTATAATTATTGATAGGATGCTTAAACAATCTTACCAAATTGTTCCTAAAAAGACAATCTAATGTTATAATATAACTTTTTTAAAATCTGTTTTTAGACTATAAGCAAAAATTGTTTAAAAAACACCAAAATCGAGAACTTGCCCTAAGAACCCATGCTAGCTATAGCTATTTTTTAAATAATATTTTTCGAAAAAACATACGGTAAAAAATAATGAAAAAAATCATGGAGTTTTTTCAAGTACCTACCCACTATATTACACTACATTAGTACACTTCAACATATGTCTAATGGACAGAAATTCTGAAGATAAATTCATAAAACCAACGGGATGCGACATACCAAAGTCCTTTTTAGAGGACTCTTTAAAGAACAAGGTCTTGAGTCTCGACAGAAATCAGTTGAGACTGATCATCGGGCTGATAATTGGCCACTGGTTCACCGCAAGGCATCTTATGAACATGGACATCAAACATGACGCTCTTATGTCCAAGATGCTGGATGGAAGAAAAAATTCCTCTCCATGTGTTGGTTAACTGTGAATTGCTCAGGAGAATCCGCAAGGACATCCTCGGGCTAGACACAGACAAAAACACCGACATCAAGGAGGTGAGGACCAGGTAGGCTGATTCGCTTTGCGCATGAGGTCGGTCTCCTGAACCCATTCCCTTTACATGAATTGTACTTCGTAGGGCCCGGGCACAATGGCTAAAAGCTGTGCAACCGGCTTAATCCCAAATTCAATTCAAAATATAACACTAAGTTTAAATTTTACAAATATCGGTACATAATTTTGTAATCATTAATGTAATCCTATACAATAAATGGATAACTTTATTTTGCTCGTGCAAACCAAATATCCAGGTCCGTATTTAAAAAAAATAAGTTGAGGGTGGTCTGGAGAATACGAAACGTTGGATGCGAAATCTGAAAACGTCAAAGCAAAGAGAATTTACTACTTATGAAAAACCTTTAAAAAAATTTCTGGCAGTTCTGAAAATAAATGGATAAAGGATAACCAAAAAACCGAAATGATCTAGTTTTGTTTTTTCGTCATATCTCAAGAACCGACCCTGATATTTTCGATTAGTTTTCACCGCTAGATGATGCTTCGTGATACGTAACTTTTTCTCCATTTAACCGACCTTCTAACTAGTATGGTTTGGAAGTTACCAATACAATTCCATTAAAAAAGTGTATGTATGGGGTGAATAGTAGTTTAATACGAGCACTGAAATCACTTTACGAGGATTCCACTGCTTGTGTCAGGATAAACGGAGCTTGCACGGACTGGTTTAACATCGAAAAAGGTGTGAGACAGGGATGTGTGGCTTCGCCATGGCTGTTTTACTTATACATAGACGATTGTTTAAAAGATTCGAAAGAGAGTGCGTATGGATTGAAAATGAATGATTTGATCGTCATATTAGCGTTATCTGAAGAGGAGTTGCAGGCGATGGTTAATGTTATGCATGATGCCCTGAAAATCAAAGGGATGAAAATTAATAAAAGCAAAACGAAAGTAATGGTTTTTAAAAGAGAAGAAAGCATGACAAACAGTGGAGTTTCGATTGAGGGAGAAAAAATGGAACAAATAAATGAATTTGTGTACTTGGATTCAAAGTTTACGAGAGATGGAAAGTATGACAGTGACATTGAGCGAAGGGTGTTGACAGGAAAACAAATGAATGGGGCACTGTATAGCTTTATAAATTGCCAGAAAGTATCAAAAAAGGCACGTCTGGCGGTGCATAGAGGTGTGTTGGTTCCTACATTTATGTATGGTAGTGAATGTTGGGTTTGGCAGATGAAGCATAAAAGTAGGATCAACGCTGCGGATATATATAGTTTGAGAAGTATAGCTGGAGTGACTCTGATGGATAATGTGAGACAAGGGAACGATGCGGTGTGAAAGAAGATATGTGGTAACTAAGATAAATAAAGGAATGCTTAAATGGTTTGGAAACCTAAGAGAGGACGGATGAGAAAAGATTTATAAGGCGAGTGTAAATGGACAAGTCGGTAGAGGTCGACCGATGAGCATGTATGAGATCGCTGATAAAACTAGATTAAGCAAAAGATGTGTGTAAGAACCGTAGCAAGTGGAAGGAAGTGGTATCTGTATACCCCTATGGGAAAAAGGCGTGACTTTATGTATGTATGTATGTAAAAAAGTGGCCATTCTGTATATATATAAATGAAAAAATTTTGTATGTATGTCCTTTAAAAACTCGCAAACGGCTGGGATAAAATTTTCAGAAGTTGTGTTAAGCATAACAGGGGCGGTTTAAGTAAAAAAAACTTTTTGTAGGAAGTGGCAATGGTACCTCCCATACAACGCAAATGAAATATTCGTAGCCAAACACCTGTCATTTCAAATTATTTATTCGAAAATATTGCCACGTCTTTTTCGTTCTCTATAGAGTACTCTGCCAGCGGTCTCTCTACTGGCAAATTATGCCCGAGCTCAGCCGTAGAGGGTAGAAGAAAAAAAAAGAAAATAAAAGTGAGCCGCGCCACCGACTTAGACGGTTCAAGCCGGAAACCCCTAGGTCTTATAGGCACTAGCAGATTATGGTGAACTAAATAAATAAAATTATAGCTAAAATATATTAAATACTTTACTCCTACAACACAGTTCAATAATAAAATTATAACAAATATAGTCAAAATTACCAGCCAACAATAAATCAAAGTACACAGTTCAATAATAAACTTATAACAAATATAGTCAAAATCAACAGCTAACAATAAATCAAAAATCCAAAGTTTACGATTCCATAAAATAACCAAAACAAAAGTAAGAGTAACAAACTTTACCAAGTTACACAAAAAAAAATGTATACAAGTCAACTTTTTAATAATACTTAATCAAACGTTCACATAAGGCTGCTAATTTACTCATGTTTTTACCATTTACATAAAGATTTACACTGTTAAAACAATCGAGCTTATTTAAAAATATTTCTTTTTACAATGGCTGTCCTTCAAAATATCAATATTGTAGGATATTTACAAATAAGTATGAAGAAAACATTTTTACTTGGACACAAAGAACTATTGAGAAGATTACTTTAATCAAAGTTCAGCCTTGGCATATTATCCAATGCAATAAATAGTTTTCAACAATGTACCATATTAATAAATTAAAACAAAACTTAATCGTGGTGTCAAAAATAAATCACGTCGTTTAAATATTCTAAAATAAATCACTTGTAACCTTTGGGTATACGAATTCACTACTCCTGTGGCCGGTTTGGTTATGGAACGGCACCTGCTAATTAACAATGGCTTCCCTCAATCAAATCCCGCATGCGGTTATTTTAACTCGACACCAAAATCCAAAATATCAACAACAAAGGTAAGATAGAATGGTCAAGTTAAACATTAAATGGCTTTTCTTCAAAATCCAATTAAGATGGCCCAAATACAGCCAGATATGAAAGAAAAACCGTAGAGGTTCTGCACACTTGCCAATATCACACCGTCCCAAAAATTCTCACCACACCACTCCCAAGACTGCCACCAAACGACTGACCTACTTCCCAGGCCGGATATCAAGAAAAATCACACGGAACCGACGTCAACCAACAATATTCGCAAATCTATGTTCCACACTCAGAATCGCGCTCGTCCGTGTTGATAGCCAGCCCCATCCACACAGAAATGCAAACCAAACAATAATATAACCGACAACACACAACAATCGAGGCCAAAAACCAAAGCAAAATCTAATAATGAAAACACCACAGCCATTAACAATCGAATCCTATCACAATAAGGTATGCAACACTATTTACAACGAATGATATATTTAAGTTACAACAAAATACGGCACGCGACACTATTTACGAGTACCTGAGGAATACAAAAGTATCAGAGACACAATTATAATGGAACTGTAGAAGGGAAAAAAAATAGGCACGTTACAATATTGAAGCTGCCAAACATTTATGTATTTGAGTTATTTTAATGACAGGTGAAATATATTTTCCACCCAACTTTTGCCAAATGCAGACATCAATTGAAAATGTTGTGCAGAAAGTTTTTTCCGATATTGGAAACAATTACAAAAATCATGATTGGCTTCTCTAACGAGCAATTTTGGCTCCCAAAAATGATGATGAAAACAACATTAACCATCAAATTCAATTGAAGCTTCCAGGTGAAGTTGTCAAGTATAAATCGATCGACACAGTCATAGATGAGGAACAAGCTGTTAACTATCCAATGGAGTTTCTTAACTTTTTGGAACCATCTGGAATGCCACCACACATCTTAAATTTAAAAGTTGGTTCACCGTTGATGCTCATTCGCAACTTAAATCCCTCGAAATTGTGCAACGGAACAAGACTTGCTGTTAAAAAATTATCGCCGAATTTAATCGAAGCCACAATCATCAGCGGAAAATTTACAGGAAAGATGTGCTGTTAACACGAATTCCAATGATTTCAATTGATTTGCCATTTAATTTCAAGCGATTACAGTTTCCAGTGCTTCTGGCTTTTGCTATAACCATCAACAAGACCAATCTCTAAGTGTTACTGGTTTGATCTTACAAAGTTTCTGTTTTTCGCACGGTTAATTATATGTTGCCTGTTTCAAAGTTGGAACACCAAAAAAATCTTTACGTGTTCACACCTACCGAAAAAACTGTAAATATTGTTTATCAGCAAGCATTAAAATAAAACAGTTGTTAAATAAATAAAATTTTAATATGAATTGGGCATCCCAGAAAAAATAAAATAAAATAATGGTGTGTATCAACGTACACCGGGTTCTGCTAGTATAATATATATTATCTGTATGGTTTATAGGCATAACCATTACGTATCAAAAATAATATTGAATACATTTTTGTTAAACAACAGATTCATTATATCAGGTTACGTATTTATTTTATTATAATTTATCGGATTATTTGTAATTTATGAATTAATAATTTATAACTCATTATACCTATACTAATTTTAAACTATTTACCGGTAGATTCTTCAATTATTATTCATTATTGTAAATATTATTTCTGTTGCCAATTAGTTTTGTTATAACTACAAATTCATATCGCTCCATTAACGATACATACATATGCTACTTTTGTTTAAATTCATTATTTATTGAGCTGTTTAAATATGTTGATCGATCAGTGCCGTTCCTGTTTTTCTGATGTTATCAAAAAATAATTTCGTAAAAAATTATAAATGGAATGAATAAATATAATTTAAAATTATTTTCTGAAAAGTTTTCGACCTTAGACAGTACTCGTCAATAAAAGCTAGGAAATGTGGTTGTGCATCTCTTGACAGATACTCACCAAAATTTTAGCCATTTTGGACGTGCGGTTGTTTGACAATCGTTTGAATGAGTCAACGTGAGTGTTTTTGTGCAAATGGAATAAATCAAGTCTCAAGATGCCATTAAATACTTGTCCGCGCGTTGGGTGCCGCGTTTCCTCATGTTAGACCAAAAAAGTGTTCGAATGAACATTTTCAACGATCTGTTGGCTCAATTTAGGCGCAATAAATCGGAGTTTTGGCTCCGATTAAGTACTGTGGATGAAACTTGATACACCATTATACGCCCAAAACATAAAAATACAGTAAAAACAGTGGACTGCAAAGGGGCAATTGGTTTCAAAAAAAGCAAAAGCAAAAAGTGTTTTTTGGTAGGGAAAGTAATGGCGACTGCTTTTTGGAATAGTCGTGGCGTTATCTTAATCGATTATCTTTAAAAAGGAAAAACCATTACGGGGGCTTGCTAAAGTCAGAAATTGCGGAAAAAAAACTCGGCGGTTGCCATGGCGAAAATCTACGAAATACGGTTTGAAATGCTTGACCACCCTCTTTACTCATCAGCCCCAAGCGACATTTTTATTACCTAATCTAAAAATTGCGCTCGGATGACAGGGATTTTCGTCAAATGAGTCTTCGCCTTCGTAAACAATTATTGTGCAGAGAAAGACGCCGAGTACTATTTGGACAGGTTAAAGAGATGGAAGCATCGCTGGGAGAAGTGTGTAGACTTACAAGGGGACTATGTAGAAAAATAAAAACAACTTAAAAGAAAAAATGTATTGTATCCTTGTTAGGTCGGTAACTTTTCAGACCACCCTCGTACATTACGGATCTTCTGCTAAAGTTGTAATTTTTTTAGTAGAACATTCTATGCCTTGCGTACTTTAAATTATTTATTTAAAAGAAATTTGTTTTCATTTTAATGTTGTTTAATATCAACGTGCTAATTTTTCAAAATTTCAAAAATTTTCCACGTTACAAATCAACATTAAAAATATTAATCATATTTTTAGATTGGTTTAACAATCGGTATAGGTACTAAAAGTAATCTAGTTTCTGATAAATATAAATTTTATATCAGAAAAATGATGTTTCCTTAAATAATAAACAGTATTGCGGTAGCAAAACTAAATTTTTCTACAAGCGTGCGTGATTCACCCTCTACCCGCACGCAATTCAGTTTGGAAAGTGTCATTTTCCCACAGTTGTGCGGGAAAAATTTTCCCACACTAGTGCGGGAAAAACATTTATATGATATCCTCGTAAAATATAAGTGGTGGGTGACAAAATATGAAAGTTCAAGCTTTTTTGTTGCAATACTAAGTGAGTTTGTTCAAAATCATCCATCATTTTGCACTATTTATTGAAAAAATGAACAAATATTGATAAATAAAAATGTATTGTTATGAAAATCATCCTATATATAGGCTTTGATTAATCTGATAACGAGTAGGTAACAATTGATGTTGTCATGCTGATCAATACACAAATTTGTTTGTAATTGTCAGAGTGACAGACAAAGCGTTACTTATATAAAATTTTTGATTCAGTGAAATTGCCACAATGGATTATTCATCTGATGAAGAACTTCCACAAGAAATCGTGCAAGCAGCTACAGATGCGAACTTAAGAGTTATTGCCAACGAAATCTAAACAAAGGTATGAGAAGCAATACACGAGTTTTATTGAATGGTGCAACAATAAAAAAGTGAAAACACCAAATAAAGAAGAAGTATTCTTGGCTTATTTTCTAGAAATGTCTAAAACATGGAAGCCGAACACTTTATGGGCAAGATATTCAATGTTGAAGAGTGTCTTCAAAGTAAAGCAAAATTTGGATATTAGCAAATTTTACAAAACAACTGCATTCATTAAAAGACAGAATGTCGGTTTTCGACCGAAAAAGGCCAAAATCTTCACTCAAGAAGACGTTTCAAAATTTATGACTGAAGCACCCGATGACATATACCTCATGATTAAGTTAGTAGCAATTATTGGATTAGCTGGTGCTTGCAGACGAGAAGAGCTGACAAAACTCACCATTGACGACATAGACGACAAAGAAAACCTGATAATTGTTAATATCAAGGATTCCAAAAATCATTCCTCTAGATCCTTCGTGATATCTGAAGAAGCAAATGATGGTTTTTTTTTGTACGTATACAGAAAGTATGTACATTTACGTCCAAAAGAGACTCCTCACCGTCGTTTATTCTTGTATTACAAAAGTGGAAAATGTACTGTGCAATGTGTAGGAATCAATACCATAGGAAAGATACCCTCCGAAATAGCAGTATATCTGCGCCTTCAAAATCCAGAGCTTTACACTGGTCACAGCTTCAGGCGTTCCTCAGCCACTTTACTTGCTGACTGTGGTATGGGTATAACTAATATCAAACGCCTAGGAGGATGGAAATCGACTTCAGTTGCAGAGGGGTATTTAGAAGACTCCACCAATCGAAAAAAAGAAATGTCCAACAAAATTCTCAATTTGAACACTACATCGTCTTCCGGGTGCATTTTAGAACCATCCACGTCTATATCGATCGGCGACGATTTGATGCCTGTGCCTGCACATTCGATTTCTTTCGATAATGTATTGCCCGAGTTACCTTCTTCTTCAGGAAATCAGCCATCTTCAAAAAATATGCTGGCTTCCGCTATAAATTTACATAATGCATCAAATTGTACATTTACAATAAATATTACGAATAATTAGTGGATAGAAAATGTTACTCTTGTTAGTTGTTTCCATTTGCATGAATAAATAATTGAAAAAATGAATTTGTTTCCTACGATTGTAGAAAAAGTATTGTTCCTAACTCATGCGGAAAGTGTCTTTCCCGCACTCGACTGCTTACCCGAACTCCACTCCGCGTCGTTCGGGTTAACGGCAGTCGCGTGCGGGAAAGCATCACTTTCCGCACTTGTTAGGAAAATTACTATTTCCAAAAAAAAATAAAAAAACATCGCCCTAGCTTTCCTTCTGAAGTTATCGTGCGAAAAGTACAAAATGCGGTAAATTGGAGGAATGTACAATTATAGCTCAACTTTGAACTCGGTCTTTTCCTTCGGGCAAAACTTCTACCCTGTAAGTTTTAGTGACATACCGCCTCTCTGTCTCAACCTACAAGATTTTACAACATACACACATGCACACACGCACGCGCACACACACACGCAGGCACACAAAACCGTCACGCTGCAAATGGTACCATTCGACGCGTGGGGCCATGAAACGTGCAGCGCACATGGTTTTGGGGGTAAACCAATACTTTTCCTTTTTTACCCTTCGGTTCGGAAAAGTAAAAATGACATAAATACTTATCTTTATGCATCTTATGAGGCGGGGATATTTAATTAAATAAAATTATTACCTCGTATGCTTTTTTTGGTTTATAAATACTTACCTTTCTGCATCTTATACAGGGGTGTTATTTAATACACTACCTCGCAACTGGAAAAAATCAGAAACCATGATGGTACGAGAGACGGAAAGTATGACTGACATTGAGCGAAGGGTGTTGGCAGGGAAATAAATGAATGGGGCTCTGCATAACTTTATGAGCAGCCAGAACATGTCAAAAAAGGCACGTCTGGCTGTGCATAGAGAAGTGCTGGTCACCGCACTTATGTATAGTAGTGAATGTTCGATTTGCCAAAAGAAGCATAAAAATAAGATTAATGCTGCTGAGATGAGTAGTCTGAGAAGTATAGCCGGAGTGACTCGGCTAGATAAAATGAAGAATAGTGAGATAAGGGAACGCTGTGGTGTGAAAGATGATGTGGTTACAAAGATAGATAAAGGAATGCTTTGATGGTTTGGACAAAGGATGAATGAAGGAAGGTTGACGAAACAGATTTATAAGGCAAGTGTGAATGGACAAGTCTGTAGAGGTCGTCCTCGGTGAACATATCTCGATCATATCGACATTGTTTTTGAAAAAAAGGCCAGGTCAAGAGTACCAACAACCGACGAGTATGTATGAGAGCACTGATGAAAGTAAAGGAAGCAAAAGATGTGTGTAAGAACCGTATCAACACCTACGGGAAAAAGGCGTGACTATATGTAGTTATGTATTTAACAAAATAAAATTATTAATACTGCGGTATTTGGTTTAACTATTTAATTTTTTGACAATATAACAAGTACCGGTACATTCCTTTCTTATTTAATAATTAATTAAAAGTTTGTGTTTATGATGTGCATAGAGAGGTGCTACAGTTATGTAGGGTAGTAAATGTTGTGTTTGGCAGAAGCACGAAAGTAAGATCAATGCTGCGGAAATGAGTAGTTTGAGTGACTGATGGATAAAGTGAGGAATGGTGTAATAACGGAACGTGGTGGTGTGAAAGAAGATGTAGTAACAAAGATAGATAAAGGAATGCTTAAATCGTTCGGACATTTAAAGAGGATGGTCGAAAGAAGATTGACGAAACAGGTTTATAAGGCGAGTTAGAATGGGCAAGTCAGTAAAGATCGACCTCAGCGGGCGTATCTCGATCAGATCAATTTTGTTCAAGTCAAGAGTACCAACAACCGATGAGCATGAATGAAAGTAGAAGAAGTGAAAGACATGTGTAAGAACCGTAGCAAGTGGAAATAAATGGCCTACTCCTACAGGAAAAAGGCGTGTCTATATGTATGTTTTATAATGGTATTAGTAATAATGATAATATTAAAAATTGAAAGGTTTGGCGATTTAATAACAGTTAACTTAAAAAAAACTATTGTTTTTTTGCAAACGTTTCGAATTTTATTAAATTCTTTTTCAGGTTTTTGTAACAATGGATTGACATAAAAAATAATACAAATAGTTTATACTTGCCACGATGAATCATCCTAACTAATTTATATAAAAGTAAAATGAATAAACAGGTACTCACTAAAAAGTAGTTTTTTCTTTGTTAAAATTTAAACATTTTAAAATAAATCGAGACTTTTTAACAATAAAACTTAAACGACGTGTCACAAAACAAACTGAACACTAAAAGAGTTTTTAGTAATTACAAGAAAAACTGGCGATAAACAATAATAATGAAATAATGAATTATTGCTGCATTTCACCAATCAAACTGAAAAAAGTATTTAACCCTTCTGGTGTTGACACTTATGTTGTAAGTATTTAAATCACTCTACTCAAAAGATATGGTTGTACACCAAGAACAGCAGGATTTGTGAAGTTTATTTACTCTAGCATGTTCAACTAGAGCCGTAGCGTTGTTAATGTTAACTGTTCTGTGTCTTTTTTATGTTCTGATATTCTCTTCTTTAAATACATTTTTGGAAAAAGTTCATTTTCAATTGTAAGGTATTTCGCATATTTATCATTTATGTAATGATTTTCATAAAGTACTTTTATCAGTTTGTTAGTTTTGCTTTGGATACTAGTACGGTCAGAGTACAATACCACAAATTCATTGATATACTCAAACAATTGGACATTTACCAGAAAGACACCCGATGTATAGAAAACCTCTACTGGCATCAAACAGCCCATGTAAAAATTGGTACGAGACAACCACCGCTATAAAGATCTACAGAGAAGTGATACAGGGTTGTTATCTGTCACTTCTTTTATTCAACCTTTATTTAGAATATACATTTCTAAAAGCATTTACGGACTTAAAAGAGGTCTAAAGGTCAACGGTACATGGATAAACAATATTAGTTATGCAGACGACACAAAAATTATTGTCGAAAATATAAAAGACCTTCAAGAACTTGTCAATAAGGTAGTAGCTCAGAGCCAACTTATGGGATTATATTATGTACATATTGCGAAGACAAAATTTATTATTATTTCCCGAGATTCAAACATAACAAAAGATACTGTAGTAACGTTTGAAAACCTACCAATAGAAAAAGTTAGCAAAAGTATCTGGTAACATGGTTATCAAAAATTTTGGCATCAGAAACTAAGATTAAATGCAGAATTGAAAAAGCACGAAACGCATATATGAAATTTATAAATGTCCTTGCAAACATTGAATTTGATTTAAAACTTAAAAAAATTTAAATGCTACGTATGGTCAGTATGGTCAGTGCTCCTGTACAGTATGGAAGGATGGCCGATGAAGGTAACATCCATGAACAGGGTATATATTAGGGTGGGTAAAAAAAAAGGAAAGTTAAAGGAAAGCGAGGAGTAGGAAAAAAAAAGATGTCTTGGCTGTGAAATATAAGGCAATGTACTTGACTTGAATCTGGTTCATACAGCCAGAAATCGTGAAGAAATGAATCATATTCTCACGAACATCCATTAACGGATAGTGCATAAAAAGAAGAAGTAGGGTCTTTCTGTAGCTTTGTCCATGAAATCATGTTTATTAAGGACTGCTGTGATCTCTTTATCCGCTTTTGTTATTATTAAATCCGTTTTTGAAATTGTTGTGTAGTTTTGATATCATAAAAAAGTTTTTTATTTGTTATTCTGGTTTAAAAAAGTTTGTTAGACATTTTGAGGGTATTTTATGACCAGTTATCTTAACCGATTCAAATCCCAACTAACCTTTTAAGTTATTAATAATATTGTTGTATATAAATATATTTTCCTGTTTTTAAACCTTCTATAAACGAAGTCCTTCACAGTTAATTAGGATAATAAAATTATATTAATAACATGATTAACATTACTTGTATATAAATATTTTTAAATATGCCCTTTCGAACGAATGGTTTAGTTAATTATTAGATTAATTGTAATAAAACGTTAATTTGTTCATTTGTTTCATAATTATATAATTTGGTATACTTTATACGAACTCAGTTGGGCAACGCAAAAATCGGGGAAATTTAAAAAAATTTAAATGTTCAGCTAATAACATAAACTCCCAGACCAATTTAACGCACACCCATATTTTCATTTGTGTTGGAAATCAGTACTTCCAACTGTACAATTTCTCTTTGAGAAATTCCTTGATTTTTAAAACTACTCAGTACGGCCCTGACGCGAACAAAAATCAACTAAAAGCCACGCATCCATTACGTGGAAATTAGCTTTTGTATAAACAACCGTGCAATTCAAACATCTAAAATAAAAGAACACGTGCATTTAAATCCCTCCGAAATCGTCACGCGCATACGATCACGTGATAAAAGACAGTTAACAAAAGCCACGTTGTTCCCTTTCGCTTTCCGAACTTCAAGCAATGAAGAGCACAGCTCTTCGCATATCTTCAGCCGAGATATAACCTCTAGCGTTCAGAGCAATACTTTAAAAAACACCACGTGGTAAAATGCATATAACTATAATCAAGTAAAATACATCAAACAAAAGCTAGTAACCAGTGAAATCATTCTAAAGATACAGGAGGCTTTAAAACTGTAAGCTCCATGTATTAAAATTAACAATATATTATCGATGATACGTGTTTGTTTCATTTACTGTGAAAATACCAATTCCCTGCGTTAAAAGGCAGTAAACCCGTTAGCCTACAGTAGTAAAAAGACAGATCGAGCCAGCGATTACTGAGTTATCCAAGGATTCAACATCTCTACGCAGTAAAACGACGCCGTCCTAGAGCAAGTATATCAGCAGGCAATAGAGGTTTCGGCAGGGAAGCTGTCCATACCTCATCACACAGCATACCTACAAGCCCTATTACGCCTGGTGCTGCCATAAAATTTACAATTATTATAAACCGTCTCGAACGGTTAAAAGACGTTAACATGAAGTAGAATTGAGCAACAGGAAACCGGCCAAAAAAATCCTTGCTTACCAGAGAACACTAAGTTCAGAGATTGAATTTTGCAAGGTTACATCAAAATTGGACCATCAATGATTGGAAAAGGGTTCTGTTCTACGATGAGACTAGAGTTAGCCTAAAGCTCCAGATGGTCATGAGCGTGTCTGGCGAAGGCGAGGAGAAAGGTTTGCCAGCTGCAATATGTCTCCTAAAGTACCTTTTGATGGTGGCTCTATAATGTGTTAGGGGGAAATTTGCTTCGAAGCTTGTAGGAAGTTGGTCCCTATACGTACGAGGTCTATGAATGCCCAATATTACTTAGACAACATTATTTTCGAACATGTAATGCCTTTTGCTCCGTTTGTTGGACCTAATTTTTTATTCATGCAAGACAACGCTCGTCCCCACGTGACTAGACAGGTTATTGGCTACCTAAATGATGTTAATATTCCTTTCTTAGAGTCGCCAGCCAACAGTCCGGACATGAATCCTATAGAGCATCTATGGGACTATCTCAAAAAAAAAAAGATTGTTGCTAATCACAACCAACTCATTGAAGAATGGAAGAATATTCCGCAAGCTTTTGTTGAACATTTTTTTATCAAGCATGCCTTGACACATAAATGCAGTGAAAAGAAGTAGAGGAGGGCCTACACGGTATTATTGTTGACCCAGATGGATTTATCCTGTTTACCGATTTTTTTTCTTTTTTTAATTTAAGAGTTATGCTAACTCATTTATGCATTTCCAGCAAAAACAAATTTTTACAGAAACAATAAGGCAAATAAAGTTCACGTTAAGGTTATGCTGGACTTATTTGTAGGTGTTTATTATTATTTTAATGTAATTTTAATGTTTTATTTTGTGTTTATATTCTAAATATTTAGATTAATTAAAATGGTGCGTTAATTTTGTCCAGAAGTTTATTATAGAAAAGTTAAACTATTAAAAAATTGTGGTCTTGATTTTAAGTAAAAAAAATGATAAATTGCAATAAATAAAATAGTATAATGGATATTAGGCTGTAGAATATTTTGTTATATTAAAATTAAGTTAACGTATATATTGTTACGATATTTAATCTTGGCTTCGATGATTTTAAACACTTAGTACAAAAACTAAACAATTTATTCTAATCTTTCTATACAATAAATTTTTACTTGATAAATCACTTAAATATTCACAAAACTTTATACTTTCTATAAAAATCTTTTCGAAACTATACATACATACATATAGTCACGCCTTTTTCCCGTAGGGGTAGACAGAGACCACTTACTACGGTTCTTACACACATCTTTTGCTTCCTCTACTTTCATCAGTGCTCGTCGGTTGTTGGTACTCTTGACCTGGCCTTTCTTCAAAACAATGTTGATCTGATCGAGATACGTTCGCTGAGGTCGATCTCTACCGACTTGTCCATTCACACTCGCCTTATAAATTTATTTCGTCAATCTTCCTTCATCCATTCTTTCTACGTGTCCAAACCATCTAAGCATTCCTTTATCTATCTTTGTAACCACATCTTTTTTTACACCACAGCATTTTCTTATCTCACTATTTACTACTTTATCCAACCGAGTCACTCCGGCTATACTTCTCCGACTACTTATCTCCGCAGCATTAATCCTATTTTCATGCTTCTTCTGACAAACCCAAACTTCCTTACATATGTGTAGGAACCAACACACCTCTATGCACAGCCAGACATGCCTTTTTTGACACTTTCTGGCTTCTCATAATTTTATTCAGTGTCCCATTCATTTGTTTCACTACTATACCCTTTGCTCAATGTCACTGTCATACTTTTCATCTCTCGTAAACTTTGAACCCAAGTATACAAACTCATACATTTTCCACTCTTTCTCTCTTAATCAGTACAAAAATCCATTAACTTGTTCCACTCTTTCTCCCTCAATTGAAACCCTTAATCACTTTATAGTTTGTCATGCTTTCTTCTCTTTTAAAAACCATTACTTTCGTTTTGCTTACATTTATTTTAATCCCTTTCATCATGCATAACATTAACCATCGCCTACAACTCCTCTTCAGATGATGCTAATATGACTTGATCATCGGCGTAAAGAAGACATTTGACGATTAAATCATTCATTTTCAATCCATACGCACTCTCTTTCAAATCTTTTAAACAATCGTCTATGTATAAGTCAAACAGCCATGGCGAAGCCACGCATCTCTGTCTCACACCCTTTTCGATGGTAAACCATTCCGTGCAAGCTCCGTTTATACTGACGTAGATATTATAAAAAATAAAATCCCACCTCAACCAAATTCATTCAGTAAAACTGAAATCCTAGTCAAAAACCAACAGGCGCTCCACTAAATGCACTTTTGAGCCATGAACCAAATGACATCTTTTAGATTCTCATTGTTATTCAAGTTTTAACTAGTTCCAACTTTTTGTACACGAGTTAATTTAGCTTCCAAAATTTTCCAATACAATTATTTTTATGAAAGTTTGACAATAAAAGAAAACCTTTGTATTGATCTTTATATTGTGCACTTAGACATGTGTTACACGTAATAAGTTTGACATTGCCAGATTCAAAATAAATAATTCATGCTTCAAGATTATATATTTTAAAGTTAACTTGACTTAACGTTTTGATTCGTGTACGTAAAGTATTTTCTTTATTTATCTGAGAATTAGTCGTCTCTAGCCCAGTGTTGGTATAGATTAAACATACACCTTTATACCAGTAGCGAAAAGTTTTCGGTCAAAATGTGTTATGGGAGTCCTATTTACCCGTTGATAAACCTTCTAAAAACGCTTGCGCCTAGGATTTTTAATCGATTTGTCTTGCCAGACTTTTGTATAAAGGTGTCCTTCATTCAACCAGGTTTCATATAAATAGAAAATTCGTATTCCATCTCCCAATTTTCGTATTTTTCCTTAAATATTGTTTTCTCCAAAAAACTATCTCGTGTTTTTTATAAGTCCTGACTTACGATCCTGTTTTTTCCATAAAAAATTTAGTTCGTGTAAAATTGTTCATAATTTTGTTCTCTTTATTATTGGTAAATTTTCGTCTTTTATAACTGTTTTAAGTATTACTCTATTTAGGCATTAACAACATTTTCGTAAACATATTTTATTACTCGTGTGGACAAGATCTTAAGAGTTCATATTTTCAGTATATTTAACTTCCCAGCGGGAAGTTATAGTAATAGGTAAGATTTTGCGAATCCCCTAATTTTGGCATATCTCCACATTTCAAGGTCCCCAGAGTCGAATACAATACAGTTTTTAAGTGGACGTCTGTGTGTGTTTATGTACAGTGCAACAAAAGTAGCTTGGCGGGCGACTAGCCTCTAAAATAAAAAATATTCGGCTGAATATACTTCACATTCGTAAACTTCTTCCTCCGATTGTACTTGAGACTCACGATTACTGAAAATTTCGGCATCGCCGATCGTATCGGTATTGGAATGTTTTCGTTGTGCGCAGTTTTTTTTGTTTCTTCGCCCGCCAAGCTACTTCTGGTGCACTGTACATATGTGCGTATGTTCGTATGTGCGTTCGGAATTATTTTTCGTCTCGATTATCTCGAGAACAAAAAAATGATATCGACGTGGGACAATTGCATTCGACGCATAATTACGCAACTTAGAACTGATTGATTTTCAGCAAAATCGGTCTAGCTGTTTTTTATGGAGAATAAAAAAACTGAAAAAATGCAATTTATAAATTATACTATTTTTAATACAGAATTTTAAGATCTTTTAAATAATATGATTATTGCATGTTAGGAATATTTGTATGAAAAATATTTCATAAAGAGATAGTTTTAGAAAACAAAAATAGGAATTGGAGAATTTTAAACTTGTGTCAGTATTGAAAAAATAGCATTGAAGACGCTATAACAGTAAAAAATTATTGTTAGTAATAATCAAGGATTGTTTATAACAATTGAATATTGTTACTTACAAATGATTATTGATCATAATAATTGAAAAAAATTTCAATTGTTATAAAAAATTGAAAAAACCTTATGAAATGATAAGATATAGTTTGAAAGAATATGATTGACATAAACGGAATATTGTTAATGACAATTATAATTTGTTGTAAAACAATTTGAAATCGATTTTTATAATAATTATAATTATAACAAGAAAACATATGGTATTTTTTCATTGTTTCCATTGGGAAGTTAGTCGTGTGGACCTCTCGTTCTCGTTTAAGTTTAAGATATACTTTTTTTTGCTGCTCTGCCCCTTGAGGTTTACAGTTCAAGCTTAACAAGACGGTCATGGTTTCTGAGAATGCAACTTATCTTTATTGCTAACGTTCAGGTGCCATTTATCAGAAAATTTATTCTTTTTTAAGCTTTAATCATTATTTATGATTGTTTAAAGATTTTTATTTTTTAAAGTGGTTTTATCAGTTTTATAATTCCACGTGTTCTAAACACACTTTAAAGTATAAAATATTTATTTTGAAGTGAATTGATTTTTGTTATAAAATTGTTTTATCTTGATGCAAATTTTTTTTATAATTAGGCATACCTCTTATTAGGTATGCTTAATCTCTTAATGATTTTAGTTAGAAACCTATTAAAATTGATAATTTCTCAATAAAGATGTTTTGTGATAAGACAGGACAATTTATGTAAAGATAAAGTAATAACGAAAGAAACGTCAAATGCCGTCCCTACTTTATCTCTAAAGACGCGGACTTCGAGTGCCAATTTAAACCGAATTGGTTACCAATGGCGTATCGTAAATATTTTGCAACGGTTGTCGAATATTTATTTATCCGAAAATGTATTGGAATTAAAAGTAAATATATATATATATATATATTCATATATATTCATATATATATATATATATATATATATATATATATATATATATATATATATATATATATATATATATATATATACGAATACTAGGTTTTCTGGATAAACCGCGTTCAGAAAATTTGTTTTCTCGACGTTTCGGCTCCCTCTTTGGAGCCATTATCAAGAGCTAGGTTAGGGTTAGGAAGGGTAAGGTTCAGTACGTTTTCGTGGTCTCAATCTGCCTACTCCTCAGGGACAACTGACGAGCACCGCGACGTAGCTGGGTATTTATAGGACTGGAAATGGAGGGAGGTAGAGGCGGGTGATTAGAGGGCGGTTGATTAGAAGGTGGGAAATCGGAAGGCGGTAAATAGTAGTTGGGAGATTGGCGGGTAAGTAAAGGTTTCCATGTCGGTGGTAATCGTTGGCCGTCATCCCTTTTGTTCATACAATTGGGACGTTTCTCTATTTCTATTGCTTCTATGATTATACGAGGTTTAAAGGATCGGATTGTTGCTATTGTTCTTGTTTTGGGAAAATCGATAGTGTGGCCTGTTTGGATTTTGTGTTGGGCTAATGCATTGTTGGTGTCTAAATGTTTGACGGATAGAGAGTGTTCAGAAACTCTGTTCTGTACTCGACGGTTGGTTTGACCTATGTAAGTATTGTAATGATCATCTTAACAGGGGCCCCTTTTCTGGTAACTGCTTTGAGGAAACTGCTTATTTTGTTTGATTCTTTCTTTCACTTTATGTTAATATAGGATATATAATTATTTAATATTTTACACTTGATACAAAATTTACGTCTATATCTTTTTGTGATATTTTTTATACTACTAAGTTTGATTACAATTTTTAACAAACAACTTTCTTTTTTATCAATAATTCTCTTTGAAACACGATTATACAATGTTTTAACAAAATTTTATACATGCCAAGATCCTACATTTTTATAAAGAAATTTAGTTTATAAACTTTTCTGACTAAACTATCTTTACAAGACCGGACTTATAACCCCAAATACATCTCATCGTTTCATTTGTCTAAAAATTCTCCTTTTTATTTTTATAACCAAAATTATTATTGTCAATGTAAACTAATTTCTTTTTTTTTAAATTTTATTCTTAACACATTTATTAAATTTCAAAATATTATTTTTAATGAATTCTCATATCAAAACAATAATATATATATATATACTTTTGAGAACATTAGGGGTTGCTCTTTTTTATATCAAATATGCTACATAATTATTTTACAAATTCTAATTCTATTTAACTATTTATTGGTTTATATTAATTCAATGTGTAAAATAATAATTACTACAAGGACCAATCTCCATCAAGAATCCTTCTTTTACAGGGCTGCTACGGAATGGAACAAGCTTCCAAAATCAGTTTTACCAGAGAACTATGACCTGCAACTTTTCAAAAAGCGGGTCCACAATCATCTCCTTTCTATAATCACTCCCCCTTTTAATAGTCGCAGTGCGGGCCGTCCGCAGCCCACACGATAGGTCTACCCTTTTTGCGACTATTTTCAGTAAAAAAAAAGATAAATTTTGTTTTTATCGGACAATCTCTTTTTCACAGGACACTATATCATCCGATAAATAATTCTAAATCTATGTAAGTAAAAATAACATGACGGCCCGTCTTCTTCTTCATCTTCTAGTACTAGTATATGTTCTTTTTCAGCGTATTCAATCTTATATTTGTTGGCACCTTTGCATACACGTCATCACTTATGTGCAGCCATTTCATTAAATTTTTTATTACACATTCCCATTAACAATATTCGCGCGTACTTTGTTTATCGTTAAGCACGGTTTTATACACGTGTTTTGTAGATTTTTAATCCTACTCGGTCAAATATAGCCATGTGCGATCCCTTTCAATATTAATTTATTTTTATTACGGATTTGGTGATCTTAAATGAAGTATCAAATAATGTACTTTTAAAAAAAAATCTGAATTTCCCGTTTTTGACTGACATGTCAATATTCGTAATAAAAAATTACCCATTTTTTTAATAAATATTCAGTGATAATCTCATTACTTTTACAAATGTGCAAATTAAAAAACCATTATTAAAACTGCTTCACAAAAGTTAAGAAAGTTCATAAATTCGGAGATTGTGTTTTAAAAAATTACTATTTTTGGTCACCAAGCGTTTATATGTTATAAATTGAATGTTTTTTCTTTTATGCAAGCGTTTGTTTGCTCTTTTGCAGTTTTAAACAACAAAAACAACAATTTGGGGTGTGTACCATTTTAATTTTATTAAAAATTACCTTACTAATGAGTATGCTTTCCTCTAATATCAATTACAGTCAAACCACGCATATGCATACTTTCAATAAGGTCGTTGAAGTAGCCTTGATCGATTTGTCTCCAAAGTTGAGGTAAAAGCTGTCTAAGTTCTCGAAGTGTCTATGGGAGTGGTTGATGGGAATTCAAGGCTCTTTGTAGCTGGTCCCAAGCATGCTCGATGAAATTGAGGTCGGGTGATAAAGGAGGCAGTGCCAAATGCAGAATATCTTGAAAGTTCAAAGCGTCTTCGATGGTCCCAAGCATGCTCGATGAGATTGAGGGGTGATAGAGGGGGCAGTGCCCCGTTCTCTACGGGTATACAATCTTGTGCGGACGTGGTAACCCTTGGTCATCCACTTCTAGGTCTTTCTATCACATTTCTAGTTGCTCGATATCTACGGAAAGCCGCGAAATAACTTTTTCACTGACTTGGAAAACGTCCGCAACAATTACCGATGTAAAATTCTTAAAAATACAAAAGAAAACAACTTGTCTTAAATATAAAAACTTGGAAACAAAAATACTAGTCAGATAAGCAAGTAAACATTTAATATATTACAGACAGAACCTTGGTGAATAAAACAGTTAATAATTTTTAACATAAATCCAATATTTGTATACTTCCCTAATGGTAGGGGAGCCCAGGATGCTAAATTTGCAGTTACTAGAGCGTCATGGGGAACTATGGATTGTGAAGATTAGGTTCTAAAACGAAAAGAAGTTTGTTAAGTTTTCGATTTTATTGGGGAGAAGAGGGTGTAAATTTTTTTTAAAATGCTAAAAAAAACAGTCACATGAAAATACTCGAGCGCGTCAGACATTAATAGTGTATACTTGCTTTGTCTTCCTGATAACCGATAGATATTAATCTGACGATTAGTGGGGGGTGCCTGAGAAAAGCGGTAAAAAAACAAAAAAAGTGTGTCAGACATAGAAAGGGAATGTTTAGTGAATTTAAAAGAGTGTTTGATTTAAATTACTGACTATTTGGACTTGACCTAAACTCATGACTGATTTTTGAAAATGTTAACATAAAATACTCGAGCGCGTCAGATTTTTATACAGTGGGTTCAACTCGATGTCTGAGTCACCCTTAATGATA
The DNA here is from genome assembly GCA_950111635.1 of Agelastica alni. Lineage (NCBI taxonomy): Eukaryota > Metazoa > Arthropoda > Insecta > Coleoptera > Chrysomelidae > Agelastica > Agelastica alni. The sequence goes on from OX467708.1 coordinate 24,589,946, forward strand.
ATCTGACAATTATATAGAGGGATATTGGTAATCTGACAATTTGAAAAAAATTTAATGTGACAGTTTTTAAATAAAACAATTTTTTTTTGTTCCTTCTGTTTATTACTGGATGTAATAAAAAAATTTACATACATACATGTATAGAAAATTCAATCATTGATTAATATAAAAGTGGATAAAAAATATTAAAGAAAAATAATTTAATCTTCATCCTCACTACAACTTTTGTGGGGCATTTTAATGTGAAATAAATTTATCAACCTTGTTGCATCTTCTTGTCGATTAAAATATTTATCTAAAACTTCTTTCACTATTATATTTCGATATATAGAAATTCCAAATGAACAATTTTGTTTATTTTATAACATATTGTTAACATCTACGATAACATCATAATGAAGCATATTTGCGGCAGAATAATTTTTGTTGATATTTAATAATAAGTTAGTTCGATATTTAGTTTTCATTTTAAAATAACTTCGAAACGTTTTCGACGGGATAGCTGCCAATTTGAGCAACTTTTGATGAACTAAAATGTAAAAGGTCACCAACATACATTAAAATAGTGTCTGCCAGAATAGAAAATTAGCAAAAAATCATTAAAAAAACAAAAAACAAACGAAATATGCGCAGTCACAACTCAATGTTTGTCAATAACTGGTTTAGATTGGCTATATGCGTGAGTGATGTAACAAGAATTTCGCTATCAGTAACACATTTTTTTGATAAAAAAGGGGCGTTTATACGTATAATTATTGCTAAAGTTTCACTAATAAATAAAAAATTGTATAAGATGTAGTCATTTCAGCTGTAGATATGTTTGGAAATTTATTTAGTTTTTTAATCATCTACCGTGTGCCTCATTATAAACCTTTTTTAAAATTTATAAAACATTGCAAATTTTTAGTTATTTCAGTAAAATTAGAAGGCAATAATGTTGCGTTAAAAACAAAACGTAGCTAACAATTAGATTGTTGATGTATTGATGGAAATTTCTGTGATTTTTCATTAACCAAATTCAACAAATATGTTTATTTACCTTACCAATTTTATGTAAAATATCGCCCTGTATGGCATAATTGGCTTATTAATAAAAAATATTTATTTAAAAATATGTTTTTCTTTAAAATGATTGTTTTAAAAAATCATTTTTCTTATATTTTCGAAGAATCTAAATTTTACAAATATAATTTGTGCGTGGCAGACACATCCGCAAAATAAAGAGGGGGTATAATAATTATAATAAACTGGGAAAGGGGTTTCTTCGAAATTCCTCCAACGGCACTCAGATAGCAGTCAGCAATCTAGTATACCCGTCTTCCTCCAAAATAGAATCGGGTCACCAATCGGTAACTGCTTTAGTTGCTCGGGCTCAGCAAAGTCAGCCTTAGTGTGGCATATACCGAAGATTGGTCAAGGTTGGTTTTCTTCTGTTCACACAATCCACAATTAGGGATGTTGGCCCGCCCCAGATTGTGCATGTGGTATCTAAGGGTACTAAATTTGAGCGGTCAGTCTGGCATCATTCCTACTTAGTGACGTAATGCATCCTCTTAGGCACTTCAACGTAAGAAAACAGAGCAATTTCATCATTATAACTTACTGGGAGTATCTGCCAGATGTAAATCTAAAATCCCATGTAAATTCCTAAGGTACAACTGAAAAGAAGAAAAAACGTATAGGTATTAATAAAACCAAACTCTGACTCAAAATTGTATATTCTTGCAACGTTGACAAACTATTTTCAAATCGTTTGATGACAGTCAGATCAGTTTGCGTTTTGTTTCCAAACTATTAGTTAGACGTTCAACATTTTACTAAAAGCTAACAACAATTTGAGGTTATGTACCATTTAAATTTAATAAAAAATTAAAGTATTCATACGTTAATAACGAGTATGCTTTCCTCTAATATCAATTACAGCCAAACTCTGCATACTTTCATTAAGGTCGTTGAAGTAGCCTTGATTAATTTGTCTCCAAAGTTGGGGTAAAAGCTGTCGTAAGTTCTTGGAGTGTCTGTGGGGGTAATTCATGGGAATTCAAGGCTCTTTGTAGCTGGTCCCAAACATGCTCGATGAGATTGAGTCGGGCGATAGAAGGGGCAGTGCCAAATGCGGGATGCCATTGAAGTCCAAATCGTCTTCGACTACTCTTGCACAATGCGGTTGAGCATTATCGTCTAAAAAGAGGAAAGTTGGTCTAATAGCAGTATAAAACAAACATTGTTAATAACTTGCTGTACATAAATCTGCGCAGTCATGTTCCCATCAAGCACTAACAATTATGTACGCCCATTAAAACAAATGCCTCCCGAAACAGCAACTGTACCACCTCTGAACGGATGAACTTTTTGCACTGTTCTTCAACTTCTGGGCACTAGAGGAAGAGTCCATACACGAACACACCGACTATCAGAAAACCGTCCATGCCTCGACTCATCTGTGAACAATGCGGACCTCCATTTAGAATTCCAATTCACATGTTCATTAGCCCATACCAATCGAGCACGCATATAAATTTGAGTTAATGGAATCCTTCTCAAAAGTTGTCTTGAGCGTTTAGTGAACCTCGCGTAATCTTTGACGTACTGTTCCAACTGAAACCAAAATACCAGAAGCATTCAAAAGACGCTGTTTTATGATCCGACAAGTACTCAGAGGTTCGCTACGGGTATACACAGTCAGATAACGATCTTGTGCGGGGCTAACCCTTGGTCGTCCACTTCTAGGTCTTTCGTTCTTGTTTTTAGTTGCTCGATATCTACGGAGAAGTCGCGAAATAACACTTTCACTGACTTGGAAAACGTCCGCAACTTCCCTCAATCATACTAATAAGCCCTATTAGCTTCATCCGCACTAAGTTTACGTCTAGGCATTGTTCAAAACAAAATTCTAAATTTTTAATCACAGTTGACTGAATAAAGTGAAAACAATCAGTGATGTAAAATTCTTGAAAATACAAAAGAAAACAACTTACAATAAACTAAAAAACTTATTAACTTGGAAACAAAAAACTAGTCAGATAAGCAAGTAACATCAATATATTGCAGACAAAAAATTGGTGAATAAAACGGGTAATAAATTCCCTAACTTTTGTGGGGCAGTTTATTTAACAATACTCACTAATTTATTTGGAACAATCGTGGAATTCCTCTTCGGCGGCTTTATATTTTTATCTCGCTTTTACTAGAAGGCTCGTGTATATTCCTTTCACGTTCTCAATCATGCGAGGAGCTTTCGATGGTGGAAACTTAGCGACGTTTTATAAGATCACCTCGTCGATAATCGAGACATACCCAGTCAACGGCGTGGCTTCGGGGTTCAAGTTTTTATGCCAAATGTCTACCTGGGGATAAAATATAGGAGCTTTATATACCAGGGTGACTTAAGAAATTCGAGCGGGGCCAGGTTGGTACAAATTAGGAAGGCCCGCACGACATTATAGTTTTTAAAGTCAACTGTAGGCCCTGATCATATTTTACTTTTTTTTTGTTTCAAATCAGGTCAGACAATTTTTAATCCGAAATAGATATATTTATTAAACAATGATAAGCAAAAATTGGTGAATCACAAAATCCCCATTATGCCGTCATGTGTTAAAATGTTAAAAATATTTAATGATAAAGAAACAGTAAATTATTTTTGTATTATTGGAAGTGTTTTCCGCTAACGTTAATTCCGCAATAACTTGCATTCTGGTTTTAAAATTCCAAGCATTAATTAAAAACCCAAGAAAAATGTTTCGATGAGTAGGCGGAAATGAAATTAAATTAAATGAAATTTATTTGATTGTTTAGAAGTTAATTGAATTATTATTTATAACTGTTATAGTAATTGTTAAAATTTCAACAATGACATTAAATTGTATTCTCAGTAGAGCATTTTTTTTACTTTCTTTTCAATGATGTTTTACCAGAAGGTGATTGCTACTTTTTTTAGTTGGGGTGTCGAAAATTAATGGTGGCGGTTTCTTTTGTCATTTTAGGTTTATCGTTAAAACAATTTTAAGAACATACCTAGTATTAAAGTATACAGTGTGAAACAGGTAAATAGAATAAATTCATTATATCAATTATTGTACGTATTTGTAAAATATCCCAAAACATCCTGCAACTAAGAAATTTCATCCCTGCATTGAACCAACTTTGAGTGACATCTTGTGATATTTAAAATGTATCTTCATTGTCTATTTAAAAGTGTTGTTATTGATTCAAATTTATTGCATTACATTACATTACATTCTTGCGGTTGGGCCTTTGGTATCGGCACCTATGTCACCTAGATCTTTTGATCATCTGTGACTAACTGACGAAATTAATAATAATAATATAATTTATTGACCAATCAAACAAAAACAAAGTAAGTGTCCATATAATATAATCGAAAACAGGGAAAGGTCAAAAGGCGCATGATCAGTAGGGTACTGGTCTTCCTCAAGCGCCTGTAATTTGAATGAATGTAATTAAAAAAAATTAACAATATTTCATATGATAATATGTACATATTTCTTTATAAGGTTGTGGCATACCACAACATTCGCTACAAAAATCTAATAAAATTATCAATAATTGTAAAAAGAAAAAGGAAGGTAAAACTGATACACAGGGTGAACTATGACTTTATATGTTTGAGCACTGGTCAGTGAAGATAGAATTAAATAATTGTTTTTTAAAACTGGTTAATTCGCTAGAACACATTAAACATTTAATAAGTAATATCGTTTAGTTCTTGATAATGCAAAAAACAAAATATGTGTTTTCAGTTCGCACGCAAAAACTTCAGAAAACTGAACTTCGAGAGAATGAAATGAATATACACATTCACTATACGACGCTTACTCTCTCGGTTCTCGGTTTGGCTCGGCAATATACTGGCGCACACATATCTACCATGCTTAGTAGACAAGAGTGGGAAGGCTACGAAGCAGTGCACAAAGAGGAGACCGAGTGGTATGAAACGCTGTATAATTTATTCTATCTCAATTTCTCGCAGGATTAATCGTATAGATTTATGTGTTTGTTTCTTTTAAGTGTCGCTTTTTCGTTTCATTAAGTTTCAAATCACAAAAAACTTATAAATCTTAAATGTAGGAGTTGTTTAAAATGTTTATTTCGAACGTATTGGCAATATACTAATCTTAAATAAAATTGTCTTCTAACGTTATTCAACAACTGTGGTGTGTAAGCGTTATGCTTCTTCTTAAGTAAGCTAAATATAGTGATTTAGTTTTCACCTATTCCCATAAGAAGTCAGGTGATACCGCCCCGTTACGTAGTCAAGAAAAGATAGCCAGCAATAAATAGATAATTGCTATATATGAAATGTGTCGTCCTCTCCTGAAAAATGTGCGTATTGTGTTACTAATCCTCTGCTAACGTCATGTTAGTCACAAAAAATAAAATTTTATCAGTTTTATTTTAATTCTGAAAATCCATTCGTGTTTAATTTTATGGACTAGCATTATATTAACGTATATAATTTACGTTTATATTTAGTTTGTTTACACTTTATTAGGCCAGCAATATTGTATTTTGTGTTAACATAACTTATTAAATGAAACAGTTATTATACATGGTGGCCCATTAAAAAGTGTCCACCTTGCATATTCTCCACGGAAAATTTTTGTTCAAACGGGATATGTTTGTTTCTAAATTTTTGGATGTAGGATCATCCACGGGATGGCAACCCTTTCAAGAATATTGAATAGCACTAGGGGTTAAGTGAGACATTATTTAATAGAGCGAGAGCTCGCTGCAAAAAAACATGGCCGAGAATTATTAAGTGGTTGGCAAAACTTGCGCATAGCTTGTTTGTATCCTTTCTTTGGCAAATTTTCGTACCGTAACTATACCTATGGAGTAACAGCTTGAAATTACTCTTAAAATTTAGTTTAGAGTAAGTAAAAACAGAATATATACTAGTGCCTCATTAAATATTGTGCTAATGCCTTGGCACCACACTTTTTTTATTTTTTTTGGTGCATTCATATATATATATGCCGTTCAATTATTAGAAAGGTTGTCGCTCCATCTCCAGCGGGGCCTTTCAACGCTTCGGCGCCCTAAGGGCGACTTGTCTAGTTATTTTGACCATTCTGTCGTCATTCATCCGGTCTATGTGTTCCACTCTCTCTTTTTTCCCAGTATCCATTCATTTACATGTTATTCTAATGTCCTCGCTTCTCTCCCTGTCAAAAAGTGTTTTTCCAGCGATCCTGCGCACTATTTTCATTTCGGTGGTTTCTAATATTCTTTTTGTGTTCGATGTATCTGGTATAGTTTCCGCTGTGTTTGTTAATATAGGTCGGATGACCGCCTTGTAGATTCGGGATTTGGTCTTGATTCCGATATATTTGTTTCGGTTGCTTTTGCCGCTTGGTTTCTTACCTCCGCCTCGATGTCACTTTATCCCTGATATTACTATGCCTAGGTATTTAAATGTTATCTCCTGTTGTATAATTTTATCATCCACAACAAGTTTGCATCTGATAGGTGTTTTTGAAGTGGTCATGCATTTCGTCTTTGCTGCAGATATCTTCATTTTTAGACTTTTTGCCATTGTGCTAAATTTGAATAGTAATCTCTGTAGGTCATCTTCGTTTTCTGCAATCAGAAAACAGCATAGGATTTTGACGTCTTTGTTCCCCATTTTATACCCTTTCAGGTTACGAGTGCTTTTTATTATTTCATCCATAACGATGTTGAACAATAAGGGGCTAAGGGAATCTCCTTTTCGAATACCACTATTTACAGGAATTTCTTCGATAGTTGTGCCATTACTTTTGGCTTGTATTTTGTTTCTCTGGTAAATATTTTCGATGGTTTTTATGATGTTGTATGGGATTTGCATGTTGTATAGAAGGTGTACCACGTCCTCCAGTTGTATTCGGTCAAATGCCTTTTCCAGGTCTATAAAACACACGTGGCTGGTTTGTTATACTCGATGGATTTTTCAGTTATTTGTCGCAGGACAAATATCGCATCAGTACAAGATCTTCCTGATCTGAATCCTTGTTGTTCATCGCCCAATGTGGTGAGTTCATTTATTTTATTTGTTATAATCTTTGTTACTAGCTTTAAGGTTGTATTTAGCAGGTTTATGCCTCGGTAGTTTGCGGGTATCTTTTTTTAAACAGTAAGATTGTGGTACGTAGGCGCCATTCGTCCGGAATTTTTTGATATAAAAGGATTTTGCGAATTATGGCTGTTAGCTGCTGTTTCAGGATTCTCCCGCTGTATTTAAGAAGTTCATTTGGAATACCGTCTGGGCCTGGACTTATTCTGTTCTGATTTTTCATTAACGCCGTTTCTATATCCTTTTCTTCTATTTCAGTTACTTCGTTAGTTGCGATTTCTGGGGTGTCCGGTATGCTTTCCGTATCTTCTTTTTTATATAGTTCTTTAAGATACTGGACTCAAGTTATTAATTATTAATTTCTCTAATATTATTCAAATTATCGAATACCTCTTGAACCTGTTTATTTTTTTGCAATTCTTTAAAAGGCTTAACTTTTCGTTTTATGTAAAAGTTTGCCGTATATGCATGAAAACCGGGCAATGCACGGCACAGAAGATCACCTAGTGTTGTAGCTACTTTAGTGCAATTGATGAAATTTATAATATTAGACTTTGATCTTATTGAACTTAAATTCTTAAATTGCAGCATATCTGTGAAGAATACTTTTACAGGTAACAATAGCGTAAAGCTCTGAGAAATAGAATGATTCGTTCCAGTATTTTGAGCAGAGCGTAGACATGGCACTATTTTTTTTTCTAATGGAAAAATCTTTGAAACTTCATTTGATTATAATGCGGTGTTACTCGGTAGGTACATGAATAAAAATTAACAAAAGTTTCGTGCCAAGGCATTAGCACAAGATTTAATCAGGCACTAGTATATATTTTATTTTTACTCACTCTGAACTAAATTTAAAGAGTAATAGTTACGGTACGAAAAATGTGCCGTAGAAAGGATACACACATCATGTGCACGAGTTCTGCATAGGCACTTAATGATTTTTTTATTGGTTGCTATGAGTACTAACATTTAAATAATATTTTATCCTGTTACTCGATCGGTCAGGTTTTTTTGATGTGTAACATCTTTCCTCTCGTTTTCTTGCAATTTGTGGAAGTGATTTCGTGAAATGTGTAACAGGAAGTCGCGGAAGCACGTGCTATTTGATTTGACGAATGAGCGCGCGGTGGTAGAGTTGGCCGTCAGATAGCCGTCAATCAATTTTCCGAGAGGTCGGTACTGTCAGCGATCAGCTGTGCACTAAAGTTACAGTGTTGTGTATAAAGTTTGCTGTTATAGGCGTAAACTATATAAATAAATATTTACTGTTGATAATAAGTCTCAATAAAGTGCAGATCATTGATAAAAAATTCAAGTTAGTAATAATAAATAATTATTTGAATAAAATATTTTAGTACATAGCCTTTTTAAATTTTGAGGTTGATTTTTGTCACTGTCTGTGTCAATTAAATAAAATACAATTTTCATTAAAAAGAATTATTGTTTGTTATGAAAAATCATTTCAAATAATACCTGACCCATTTTTTTTAGAATATAATGTTAAAATTGATTATTACTAAGGTAAAAATATTTAAAAACGACGATGAGATTGCAGAGATTGACATGTTTTTTCGACAGGATGGCGTTTCGCCACACTATACAGCGCCTGTACGTTACTTTTTGAATTAACATTTTCACGAATACTGGATTGGTAGAAGGAGTAGTATACTTTATACGAACTCAGTTGGAGAACGCAAAAATCGGGGTACGGTCAATAATGCCACGTCGAGCATTAAGCTAAACTGAACCGTTTGTAATTGATTACTCCCGGTATTGTCCACATGGACTGTCGGCGAACCTTTTGTGATTCTATGCATCTTATTGGATAGTACTTAACCCTAACTGGCCAATTTTTATCGGCAGTTTTCCCACCGCAAAAGTCGATGCCGGCAAAACACAAATCAGTGTTTACACAACTATTTACCAGTCACGTGTTGTTATAAATATATATTTTTCCGTTTTATACATACCTAATATCTTGTTTTCTGTTTTATTAGAGTATCTATTATATAGTTAGTAACATAGAAATACCTTTTAAACACTGCACACAAAAAATTTTTTGGAACTAATGAAACAACAAAATTTTAAGAAAGAATACGTCATAGACAAACTGTTTGAATCTTACGGTCATACAGTTTTGCGTTTGCCTCCATGTTATTGTGTATTCAACCCTATTGAACTGATCTGGGCTGCTTTAAAAAACAAATTACAAAAGTGTAATCAAGCTCCCCAATTAAGCTATTCTGTTCTATCAAATATAAGAAAATTAATTATGAACTCGCCGAAACTGACTTATGGACAAATTGTTTTTACCACGTCAAAGAAAAAGAAAAACAATATTGTGTATTGCCACAAATCGAACCGATAGTGATAAATACCCAAGAAGACTCAAGTACTGATAAGTGTTTCGATAGTGAGTAATGTATAATAGTGTTTCGTTTAGGGTGGTCACCTTATCACGTAAGTCAAAACAATACTTACTTAAAGTTATTGAAAATATTTTAAAATGAGTTTAAAAATACATGCCAATCTACGAACCCAATTAAATAAGTTTTAAATTTAAATAGGTATATCCAAAACCCCTTATATTCATAAAAATACATTTCAAAATATATACTTTATTGAGAACATTGTTAACCCAATCATTATTTACTGCAGTAAAACTACTATTAAAATATCTTTTGTGACGCCAAAGTTCGGCAAGCCGCCGGATGAAATATTGTTTTTATACTGGTCCAACTGACTTCGTAAGAACTATACCATTGAATAGCCCCCATATCGTCAGATTTAAAACCACGAACATTTTTTTGTGGTCATTTTAATAGTGCTATTTACAAAACGAAACGAAATCCATTTAGAAGACTTTCCTTGCTGTATACTTGTAGAATGTGGTGAAATAACCCGGAAAATACTACAGAATATTCAAAAAAAATTTGAATAAAGATTTTATTATTTTGTGGAAGTAAATTCGAACACTTAATTAAAAATTTACTGAACTTATTTTTTCCGATTCATTTCACCAACAGGTTTTTTTTTTTAAATTTTGAAGCAGAATGGAATATGTTTAGCACGTTTGTAAAGGGAATTGAAAAAACCTTATAAAAGATGTGCCACGTGAGATTCTTGAAGTGGTTGCCACCCCGTTCAGAGGGATAACCCTATATCCATGAATCTATGTTAGAAAATAAATTTTTCATGAAAAATATTCGTGGTGGACACTTTTAAATGTGTGTAATTTACGTTTATATTTAACTAACAGTTTTTTTGTACTTTATTAAACCAGAAATATTGTATTTTGTGTTCACATAATTTATTAAACATTTTGTAAAATTAAACAAGTATTATGTGGTATATAATTAATATTTTTAGCAATTATTTATTGTGGATTTAAGAGGTCCGCTTCCCTGTTACAAATACCGTTTCTTGGAGCGTTTGTACCATTCTAATGGTAGTACAAACATATAGTCACGACTTTTTCCCTTTTTCCACTTGCTACGGTTCTCACGCACGTCTTCTACTTTCATCAGCGCTTTCATACATGCTCGTCGGTTGCTGATACTTTTGACCTGGACTTTCTTTAAAACAATTTTAATCTGATCGAGATACATTCGCCGAGGTCGACCTCTACCAACTTGCCCGTTCACACTCGCTTTATAAATCTATCTCATCAATTTTCTTTCATCCATCCTCTCTACGTGTCCGAGCTATCTAAGAATTCCTGTATCTATCTTTGTTACTTACTACATCTTCTTTTACACCACAGCGTTTCCTTAGCACACTATACCTCACTTTATCCATCAGTCACTCCTTCTACACTTCTTAGACTACTTATCTCCACAGCATTGATCTTTCTTAGTATCCATAAAGTATCGTTTTTGAAGGGTTCAGAAGATTCTAAATTTACACGCAACATCGAATGTATTCCAGATATGCTTCTAGTATTAAGCGGCATGCTGATTTTCTTTCAATTATATTTTCAGCAGCATCGATGTTTTTCAGAGCACATCAACTCGAGCTGGAAATGATCATGACAAGGATGCGAAATATAAGCAAAGAGTACGGCTTAAAACTAAACATCAGTAAATCCAAAGTCATGAAAGTGGACCGGAAAAGAAACGGCTCTCCGCATATCCGACATATCCTGGTCGATCAGACAAGCGAACAGAAAGAAAATAAAAGCATATGGGTTTACCGACGAATGCTCCGAATATCATGGACGCTGCACCGCACCAATGTATCGATCCTAGAAGAACTGAAAATTGAGGACAGAATGACCAAGATAAAAAACCGTGGTATTTCGGGCACGTCTCCAGAAGACCGGATGCTTTAGAAAAGCTGGTGGTTCAAGGCAACGTCGACGGACGAAGGTCACGAGGAAGATCTCCAACTCGATTGGTAGACGGAAACACACGCTTGAATGGACTTTCTCTGCACGAGGCTACAGAACTAGCCCAGAACAGAGAGGAATGAAAAATTGCAACAAAAATCGTAAAAGTATAGTGCCACCAAACCCTTGTGATGGTAATAGGACCGATGAGAGAGAGTGGTAGTCAATCGTGAACTTGACTAGTGTGTAGTACCTTACCATAAGTCAGTTGACACTAGCAATGTGAGGTTATGATGTTTTTTCTTAACTGAGAACAATAAATAGAAAGTTAACTAGAAAACAGCGTGTTTTTAAAATGAAACTTCTTAGGGGACACTACACTAGTTCTGAGATAAAGAGTACACTCGTCGACGTCGGTTAGATATTTTCCTCAAGGTTTTTTTTTTAATAATACGGCGGAGGTTCAAGAATTTCCACAAGGAAAATTTTGTATTTATGGTAAATCATGTTACTTATTTTTCAATATTTCGGGGGAGGTTAGAGATTTTCCGTAAGAGATTTTTTTCAATAATACGAGGGAGGTTCGAGATTTTCCGCAAGGGATTTTTTGTGTTTTTTAAAATTTTTGTACACTCATCGACAGTTTTTGCATACCATGATAAGTTTTACTTCTGACGCCGTTAGTTTTTGACTGACGCATAATTCTTGTTTTTGTTTTGCAAATATTTAACCTCTATTTTGATAAGTTATTAATAAATTAAATTTAAGATTTGATCAGACTAGGTTGGTAGCGAAGCTTCCTCGTTCGGGTAGGCCAAAGTATGTTACTACAGAAAATTTTTTTTATGTTGTCGCGCAGTGTTTTGTGCAATTACCCACTAAATCTCAAAGAAAATCATCCAAGAAGTTTGGAATAGTAAAAACAAGCCTACGAGGGATGCAATTGACACCATATAGACCTACTTTATTGTAAGGCCTAAATGAAAATGATACGGACAAGTGTATGGGATTCTGCAAGTTGTACACAATTCAACAAAAAACCGATCCCAACTTTAAAATCATCCTTTGGAGCGTCGAAGCGACTTTTAAGGTACACAATAGGAAAGACTACTAAGTGATGAAATAATTCCAAACCTCTTTCAATTGATAAATAATGATGCTGGTTCAGTGTACAAACAATTCTCTTCTTAGTCTAACGACGTGTAGTGATCACAAGTTAATGTCAGGTGTTATTACTCATAACTCTTCTTACAGTCTCTCGCCATCTCCCATGGTCAGCAGCAGTTATAATGGCTTTCACTAGTGGACGCTCGGTTACTTTTGATACAATGTGCCGTCCACGGTATTCTTAGCATTCTTCGCCATACCCACATTTTAAAGACGTCGACTCGACGCCTGTCGGCTGCCTTCATAACCCATGTCTCGGAATCGTACCAGTAAATGTAGAACACTAGGGCATGGACCAGGTATTTTTTGGTATATTTGGTATATATATATATATATATATATATATATATATATATATATATATATATATATATATATAATATCACATACAAACAATATCATGAGTCAAAATCTCAGCAAATGGATTCTTCAGCGTTTTAAAATCAGTACATTAATTCAAAATTAAAAAAAATCAGGTGGGCGGTGCTATGACGTAATAATCTACCTGTCTCTGTCAGACAAGGAACCTCAGGACCACGGATGTGCATGGATTTACTATGATAAAACAAGTACCTACGATTGGTCAGCTCAAGGTCGGTGGAAGTGTAGGGACTAGCACGTCACACTGCATTACACCAATAAGAACAACCTATGCAAATGGCGCATAAACGTTTATGTTTAAAATGGAAACTATGTAATTGATACTACAGAACGAATAAAAAATATGAAATTACATTATTTTTAAGCATGAAGGTTATAATTATGCTATTTTAAGTGATGGGCTAATCGGGCCTTTTTTTTATCGGTACTATCAATTCTATAAAGTACCGAGATATGCTTCAAAAAGTGTTATTAGAACTGAAAAATAGTCCACTTGAATATTTGCAGACGATTAAAAATAAGTTGTTATGGTAACAAGCTACAGCACTTCCGCATTATAAAGTTATTGTGAGAGATTTTCTAAATGACTTTGATGAATGGATTGGTGGAATGACCTTCATGATCCCCAGATATCACACCCATATATTTTGTAGTTAGGGTATAAGAAAAAATAAGGTTTATTCCGACACGAATACAATCAGAATTTAAAACCTACAGTCCCGGAAGATTTGCAACAGATTTTTTAAATCAGTGTTAAAAATATCATTAAATAATTTGGAAAACAGTCTGAGCATCTTTCGTAGGTTCATTGAACTGTACTAATATTTATGTGTTGATAGCAAAGTTGTATTTTTGACAAGAACTGTATATACGTAATATTAGAAATCTTTAAAATCATTTAGAAAAATGACTCGATTCATTTGAAATAATCCATTGTTTTCAATGTGTTTAAATCGGATCATAACTATTAATATTTGAAAATATGTTTTTTAATTTTACACTTATTTAAAATTAGTTTAATTTATATTTTACGAAAATGCATCTAATGCACAAAACTTTAACTGTTAACAGTTTGACTACAATAAAACCATGAAAAAAAACAAGGTAATAAAAATATGAATATGAAACATTTACAATCATTGATTGTTTCTGAATAATAAATGAGTGATAGCCGAGTTATTTGTCATTTTGCAAAAATTTTAACTGAATAATCACTTCGGAATTTTTATGATAAATTTGCGATTAATAAAAATGATTTTTAAACAATTTACTGTCGTTACAAATAAAACCGGATGAATTATTATAATATAAATAATATTTATATTAAAAATATATTTAATGCAATCAGGGGCAAATCTGGAAAAAGTACTGGTACACAAACGGGCTTAAGATCAGAAAAATAACTTCAGTTGGATTTATATAGATCAAAATATGCACAGATAATACGTTGTCACTGAAAGTCCTTGAAAGTGTAAAAGTGACATGGGAATGCTGTGAAAAAACTCAAAACCCTGACAAAAAAGCTATGGACAACTCGGGAGACAGTGGCTTCGAAGGTAGCTAAAAAGCGGATGACCAAAAAAAGCTCATCAGTTTCATTCATTGGCCAAGAACGTGCGTGGCAAAATCTTCTCTTCTTCTTCTTCCGTAGCCTTACAACTCAGGGTGGGTTTTTGCTGCCTGTACTACTTGCCTCCATCTGCTACGGTCCTCTGCAATTTCCTGCCATCTATCTACTTCGATTCCCAGAGATCCTTACTTATGTTATCTCGCCATCTCAATTTAGGCCTTCCTAGCGGCCTCTTTCCTTGAAGGGCCTCCTCCCATACAGATTTAATGAGTCTTGTGTTCTGACTCCTTTGTATGTGGCCAGCCCATCTCAGTCTATTTGCTTTTATTTCTTGTATAATGTCCGGACTATTGTACAACTGGGCTAGTTCAGCGTTAGTTCTTGTTCTGTAATGGCCTGTTTCTGGGTCGCGGTAGGGACCGTTTATTTTTCGGAGTATCTTCCGCTCAAAACGTCTTAAAATTAGAGTATCATTTACGGTCATGGTCCATGTTTCACATGCATATGTTACAATAGGTCTGACGATGGTCTTATATAAGATGATTTTTGTGGTTCTAGAGAGGTGCTTGGACATGAAGAAAGATCGTAAGGCGAAGTAGCACTTATTTCCTTGTGTAATGCGATGTTTGATTTCTTCATGCATGTTGTTGTCCGCTGTTAATATTGCTCCAAGGTATTGGAAGTTTTGTACATGCTCGAAGTTAAATTCGCCGATTGTTACGTTTTGACGCAGTCGATCACGTGCAGAGAACAGTAGAGAGTACATCTCCCTGTTTTAGATCTGTGTTTATGGCAAACACCTCGCTGTATTTTCCCTCCACCTTAACGCTGCTTCGTGAACCCTCTATACATGCTTTATTTATGCGCACTAGTTTACCGGGTATTCCCAGTTCTAACATTGACTCCCAGAGTCTTACTCTGATGACGCTATCGTACGCCTGTTCGAAGTCTATAAATAAATTGTGAAAGTGTCTATTAAATTCCCATGACTTCTCTAAGATGTTGCCTGATAGTGAAGAGCTGGTCTATTGTTGATCTACCACTTCCGAAGCCGCATTGGTATTCGCCAAAATCTGCCATACGAGAATTCTTACGGGACTGGGCCAAACAACAATAAAGGAGCTAAACGTTCCTCACATGCATTAAAAAAAATCTTTATCAAAGAACAAAATTGAAGAAGTACCTTACATAAAGAGGAACAAGGTACGAACAAATTATAGGACTAATCTGTGGTCGCAGTACAATAAGAGGACACCTGCACAAAATGGGCTATACAATGAAGAACTTGTCTGCAAATAATAATTTAAAAGAACATAATAAGAGCCGAACATTTACTTACCTTTGGGTCGCAAGTAATATTCGGACAACCTAAGCTATCCCTAAATATAACAGCCAACAGGTGCAGAACCTACACAAACAAGTACAGGAAAAAATCTTCGGCAGTTTTAACGTGTACGAAAATATTATTGTACAATAATAATCCTTGTTGTTTATTTATACACAATTAATGGTACAGTTAGTTAAATTTACCAAAAAAAGTTTTCTTGCATAGGGTATGTATTAGATGTGTGGATCGAATTTCAATATTAAAATCAAGCAAAAGCGTTATAGATATTTTCTACAATAATCTTTAGTCTGTATGCGTGGCATTTTAGGTATTTTAATTTATTGTTGATATTGATTAATGTGTCTACATAATATGTAGACACATTCCCTATATATATTGCATCTCCCTATAATATAGGGAGATGCAATTGAAATGACATTTTTTCGTAGTAAATCATTAAAACATTATGATTTGTAAACCCTGATTGTATCACTATGAAAAATAGATAAAAACTAGGTGGTGTATTGTACAAGAACGTTCAAAATAAAACGCCATTTTACTAAGTTTCTATTGTTCAATCTTCAGAATATGTCGTGAAACAATGATATATTGAATATTACAAGAATACGGATGACTCACATTAAATTTTTAATTTATAAAAAGTAAAAAATTAATTTTATTAATATTCCACATTCCATAATTATATTGATTGTATATTACACAACATTGAATATAAGCATAAAACAAAATTGTGTGAAGTTATACTAAATATACTAATTGTATTATAAAAATAACTTTTGTATTGGAAAATTTCTAGCAACATAACCACGCCAGAAATGTATTACTATAGACATTGTGGTTTCATAAAATGAACGAGTTTGTATCAATAACAATAACACCTTATGTAACAGTTAAATTTAAAAATGAATTTGCCACTTTTTATACGTCATATTATATCATTCTTCACTTATCATCGTTTATAAAAAATAACACCTTTTTTTTAACTGTCGAGTTCTAATAATTCACTCCATAAAATAATTTTTAAGACAACAAAAATTCTACTGACTATACAAATAAATTTTGGTTACCAGCCAAACTTTCTTGCCGTTGATTCGTTTATTTCTGATCCATTTAATAACGCAGTCAATGTGTACATAAAATAAATTTAAAAGAGCAGGTGCAGCTCGGTAATGACAATCATAAAAATATTGAAGATTATTTCTTTAATATTTTTATGATTTTATGATACTTATTGTTATTATTAAAGAGTATTATTATTAAAGAATAAATTTAGTACATAGCGTATCTAATCACTAAAAATATTTCCACACTGTACAACATCGTTACACGTAAAAAAATTGTTTACATTTGCTTCGAGAAACACATTCCAAGCTTTCTCAAATGACATACTATTTGGTGAAAAATATTCCATACATGTTTTATCTTATCCAGAAGTAGTTATCGTGCCATTCCATAAAAAGTTAAATGATTCTTTTCATAACTGCTATGACTGTTGTTTTTGCAACAACAGAAAATTAAGTTCAATAAGAACAAAGTCTCTGAGTAGGTAACCAGCTAGGTAGTTTGTAATAGTTCAAATACTAAATTAAGGTTTATCGCTAAGGTCGTTGAAAAAGTTCATTTTGGTTGTTGAAGTAAGTACATTTACTAATCATTTTATTTCTATTATTTCAGGTCGGCACGCAATGGTCAAAAGGCACTGTTAGTTCAAGCTGTTAAAATGGTAAATGGGGAGGATCAATCCAAAAGAAATTTAACTGGTGACGTTATTTCACCCGGTCAAGTAATGGGTATTGAACATCTAAGGGACCCACGTTTGAATAAGGTAATTAATTAATAAGGTAATTTATTATTATTAATCATTGTAGGATGTAAAAAAAAATGTAATCAGTATTTAAACCATTCAAATAGATGAAACCTGAAATATTAATATGGTTGCAGAAAAAAATATGTCGGCCTTTTTTTATTACTGTACATCTCATGTATGTCTGTTTACCTTAGGTTTGTTCCTACAGCAGTCAGAATAGTCCGGATAAAAGCGTTCCTCCTAAATATACTGCGCACAGTACGGACTACTGACTGTTTCTGACTGCTGTGGGAACAAACCTTCCTTCAGTGGAGTTTTATTAACTTTTTTTTTAAATCTTAAATAACTTTCACATTCCGAAAGCCTGGTTTTAAGTTACGACCATATATTTAAAAATATCTTTGCCAAGCCCATTGGTCTACGATTAAAATGGCGTGAAACAAAATATATATTAAATTAAACAAATTTTTTTGTAGTGTTTATATTTTAACTATATAAATTCATTTTCTTGCACTGTGGATAGTCACTTAGCTACTTTGAATGTGGGGAGCAGATTAAATGGTGAAATTAATGAAATTTACACGATGGTAAAGGAAAGATGGATTGATGTTCTTTATGTGAATGAGACCGAGAGAAAAGGATGTGAAACTAATACATATGGTCCTTATACAGCCTACTGGTCAGGAGTTACGGAAACCAGCAGAGGTTGTCAGGGCGTTGGTGTGATACTTTCTGCTACAATGAATGAATTTGTGAGCCCAAGAATCCTATGGGTGAGGTTCTAGGTTGGTCTTAATCGCATCTTTTTGCTAGGGGTTTATGCCCCACAAGATGCGCAGTGAAAGCAGTCTTCGAAAAGAGGCAGGAGTTTTGGGATCGTGCGACAGATATTTTGAATAAGTGTAACCAGAATGAAAGAATAGTAATGTTAGGTGATTTTATAGTTGGGTAGGAGTAAAGCGTGATGGATATGAAAGTGTTCTGGGAATGTACGATGATGGCAGAGTGAACGAAAACGGAGAAAGTCTGCTTGAAGTATGTTTGGAGTGCAACCTTGTGGTAACAAACACAATGTTTAACCACAAAAAGATCCACTTGTACACAAGACAAGAAGTATGCCAGAGAAGTATAATTGATTTTGTGATTATGGATAAAAGATTGGAAAAGAAAGTGATGGACACTCGGGTATACTGCGCTGCAGGCATTGAAATAGACCACTTCTTAGTAATGAGCCGAAATAGAGGTCTCTTTAAGCGGTGGAGGCATGTATAAGTTGTAAAAGAAGAGTTCGTAAGTAAATTGATTAAAAAATTTGACAGATTAAACGAAGCATGTGAGGTTAAAGAATTGTGAAGGCTATTCAAAAAAGGATTCGTGGATGTTGCTATTGAAGTGTGTGGTGTAAGTAAAAGAAGAAAAGGATGCAAGTTCAAGAAAAAGAGCGTAGAGGTTTAAAAAGCAGTGTCAGAAAAGAAGAAAGCCTTGCTGGATTGGTTGGCTACAAAAGCCAATCAAAGAACGCAAAAGGCAACGATTAAGAATGTAAACAAGGCATGGAATGAGTATAAATGGTTGAAAGGTATGGCAAGAAAGAAGGAGAGTGATAAAGATGAATTTGATAGGTTATCTGACGATTTCCAGAACAATATTCAAACACTTCTGGAAGTCCATAAGAACAGTCAGAGGTAAAAATAATACATCGCATCTGGAAAAAATCCGAAACCAAAATGGTAGTATGGTAAAAGGAGAGAAATGCGTTTTAAAAAGATGGAAAGGAATACTTTGAAAATTAATTTGAGAAAGAGGATACACAAGCACAGGCCCCACTCGGAATGAATGTTGCAATATAAGTAAAATTAGGACGACAGATATTGTGGAAGTGTTAAACATTATGAAATTGGGTAAAGCTGCTGGGTATGACAAGATAACAGTTAAAATGCTGAGGGTTGGACAAAGCGTGGTAACTAGTCTGCTGTACCGCCTTTTATACCTTTGTTGGAGGAGTGGTAGCGTACCAGACAGCTGGTGCAAGGCCGTTATCGTGCTGCTTTACAAAGGATCGCAGCAGGACTGTAAGAACTACCGAGGCATTAGTTTACTCAGCATCGTCGGCAAACTGTATGTAAAGATAGTGACGAATGAAACTGAGAAGATAATATGGGATGTGCAAGCACGATTTAAAAAAGGAAGGAGATGTATGGATACGAGGAATAGTCGAAAAAATCTTGGCTAAAAGTCAAAAAGTCTAATGCGCTTGTGAAGACTTGGAAAGGGCCTATGACAGAGTGGTAAGGAGTAATTTGAGGTCGATATTGTCTATGTATGAGGTGAGCGGTAGTTTGATGCGAGCACTAAAATCACTTTACGAGAATTCCACTGCTTGTGTCAGGATAAACGGAGCTTGCACGGAATGGTTTAACATCGAAAAAGGTGTTAGACAGGGATGTATGGCTTCGCCATGGCTGTTTATCTTATACATAGGCAATTGTTTAAAATATTTAAAAAAAAGTGCGTATGGATTAGGAATGATTGATTTGATCGTCAGATGCCTCCTTTACGCCAATAATCAGGTCATATTAGCGTCATCTAAATAGGAGTTGCAGGCAATGGTGAATATTATGCATGGCTCTAAAAATCAAAGGTATGAAAATAAATAGATAAAGAAAGATTGACGAAACAGATATATAAGGCAAGTGTGAATGGGCAAATCTGTAGAGGTCGATCTCGGCAAACATACCTCGATCAGATCAACATTGTTTTAAAAACAGGCCAGGTTAACCGACGAGCATGTAAGAGAGCACTGATGAAAGTAGAAGAAGGGAAAGATGTATGTAAGAACCGTGTCAAGTAGAAGGAAGTGGTCTCTGCCAACCTCTACCGTAAAAGGGCGTGACTATATAAATAGGGTGTTTCAAAATTCAGTATCAAGATTTTATAGGCGTATTTTTCAGGTTAAAATAAGACGTTTTTGTTTATAAATATGTGTCCGAAAACTCTTCGTTACCGATCTACAGAGCGTTAAAGTTTCAAGATTTTATTTTTTTCTTCATAGCTCTTTCACTTTTTGAGATATTAAGATCAAATTTGAAATATAGGTTACGTTTTAGGGCTTACATCATCCAGCATGCCGAGTGATTTTAAGAATCTACGGGCAGATATTCTTTTCAGGGGTCAAGCCCTTTTTTGCCCCATAAACTTTTTTGTAGTGCGCCGCTGGTGGATTCTAAAATATGAAATGAATTATTTGTTTTGTTTATAAATTTTTTTGTCTCGTGTAGTTTTTACGCATCTGCGACCGTTATCGAGGAAAAAATTAAAATCTTTTTTTGTAATTCGCTATATTTAGATGTGATGTATTTACAGGGATTGGGATTCACACTAGAAGAACGACAAGCACTTGGTATACACGGTCTGCAACCTGCACGTTTTAAGTCACAAGAAGAACAGTTGGAGCTATGTCGGATATCCATAGAACGGTATCAAGAGGATTTGAATAAATACATTTACCTCACGGAGCTACAAGACCGAAATGAAAAATTATTCTTTAGGCTTTTGTCTGAAAATATCGAGTCTTTGATGCCTATAGTTTATACACCCACTGTAGGCTTGGCGTGCCAGAAGTTCGGATTAATTTACAGACGACCAAGAGGACTTTTTATAACTATCAATGATATTGGACATGTTTACGATGTTATTAAGAATTGGTAAGGAAATGGTTGCAGTAAGAATTATTATTAAGTAGATTAAATGAAGCGCTATTAAATCGTAATATTTGTACTGTACTCTTAAAAATAATGTTTAATATTTTGGCTTGTAAGAGACCTTGAGTGGATTCTTGATATTTACAGAATTAATATAATATTTGAATACCTACGCAGGTTTAAAAATATTATTACTACGTTTGTCTCTCATTATTTTAATTACAATATTATAATTTCAATATTAAATTTTAATAAGCTTTTAGTGCCCAAGCGTTGACAAGATGGTAAATTTTGAAGTGAAACTTCTTATGGGAGGGCTTTAAAATTCTGATCCGCAACCTTTTTGTGTAACAGTAATTGGTGGGGATAAACAGGGTGTCGATAAATAAAATTCAACTACTAATTCAACAAATTGAACTGCACGCACACACACACACATTCTACTGCGTGTGAACTGCACGCGCGCACACAGACACATTATTTTTTTCAAAATTCTTAACATTTAGCTTTAGATCATGTTTACATATTCGAGCTAAAAAAGCGGTGGCTTTCGTACGAGGTGAACGAAGCTTGCTCAGTAGTTCAAGTGACGTTCATTGAGGCGAAGGGTAAAGAGTAAACACCTGCATTATTTTGATCGGTTTTGGGTACCTGCAATATTTCCTGATAGGTATCATTCATAAATCCTGATTTATTATTTTTATTTAATATATTGATGTGAAGCTTTGATTGATAATAAATGTTAGAACTTTTATTACTAAAACAAAAATATATCCTTGGAAATTAAGACTCGTATTAAACAAGTACAGTGCAACAGAAGTAGCTTGGCGGGCGAAGAAACGCAAAATCTGCGCACAACGAAAACATCCGATCGGCGACGACGAAATTTTCAGTAATCGTGAGTCTCAAGTACAATCGGAGGAAGAAGTTTACGAATGTGAAGTATATTCAGCCGAATATTTGTTATTTTAGAGGCTAGTCGCCCGCCAAGCTACTTCTGTTGCATTGTACTTACATTCAATTAAATATCTACCGATACTTTTGTGCGCATAGGTGTTGCTTTCATGAATCTCATTAAAAAACTAATTTGAAAGACTGTGTAAGTACTAGTGTTTCTGTTTATTTGTATAAATTTCCTCTCACGACTACTTTCTGTAAATTATTCCTTAATTCTTAAATTGTAGCTTCTATTAATCAATTAAAAAAAGTTTACACTTACATATTTAAAATTGTATCGATTTTTTAAATTTGAAAAAAACTAATACATTAAGGTGATAATTTTAAAGAACATTGACATTAAGGGGGCATTGTACAACTTAACTTCCAGTGCAATAACACGGGCATTAGTAAATCTGCAGTTGGACGATCCAGCTGTAAAATTAATAAGCCATATATGCTATGCACTAGAGAAATCAAAGCTGAAATCTCTGGATGCTTCATAAGGAGATTCGTCACCAGAGGGACCCCACAGGGCGGGGTACTCTCGCCCCTACTATGGAATCTTACACTCAATGAGTGTCTACTACGAATGGAAATTTCTGGCTGCAAAATCATGGCCTACGCTACGCTGATGACCTAGTTTAACTAATCTCAGGAAAATTCCCGGAGATACTGTCTCAGATTATGCAAAATGCACTTAATGAACTAGTTCAATGGAGCACAGGGCGCAGTCTGGGCGTAATCCCGGAAAAAAAACG
Organism: Agelastica alni; assembly: GCA_950111635.1. Lineage (NCBI taxonomy): Eukaryota > Metazoa > Arthropoda > Insecta > Coleoptera > Chrysomelidae > Agelastica > Agelastica alni. Next base: position 24,613,022 of record OX467708.1, read on the forward strand.
GAACTAGTACTTTTTACGAGAAGAAACAAAATCCCGTCTTTCCCCTCCCAAAAATCGGAGGACAAACTATTAACCTCTCAAAACCAGCTAGGTACCTGGGCCTGATCCTAGACCGAAAGCTGTTGTGGAGAGAGAATGTGGAGGAAAGGGTAAGGAAAGCCACTGTGGAGACATACACCTGCCCTAGGCAGAAAACCGCTTTCTATACCAGGGCAACTGAACTTTGATGATTTATCTGATCTCACACTTATTATTAAAAGTTCCGACTGGTTCTCACGATAGAGGAAGAAGGCACCACGGTGCATCACGGTATCACAACGGGCCAAAAAGCCTAAGTGGGTTTCCTTCGAACCGCCGTTTTAACCTAACCTAGCATTATTAAAGTTAGCTATGAAATTGACAACTATAATATATGATAAGTGACATTTCTTTATTAAAATAATCAAAATGATATACAGTAAAGATAAAAAGGTGGGTAATTAATTGTGAATATCCCTGTACAATTTAAGAAAAATTCAATTTGTTCCGGTTATTATAGGCCTGAACCTGATGTAAAAGCTATAGTTGTTACCGACGGGGAAAGAATTTTGGGTTTGGGTGATCTTGGAGCATGCGGAATGGGTATTCCCGTAGGTAAACTTGCTTTATATACTGCTTTAGCTGGAATTAAACCACATGAATGCCTACCGATAGTATTAGATGTTGGTACCAATAATCAGGTGAATATTGTAGTATTAAATACTAATTTATATACATTTAAATTTTTATTTTAATTCATACTTTTAAAACATGGGAAAATACAATATAATGTTGCAAATTCACGTTCGTTTTTAAAGTTATTATTAACTCTTTTAGAATCTTCTCGAAGATCCTCTTTACGTTGGTCTACGTCAGAAACGCTCTACGGGCAAACTTTATGACGATTTCGTGGATGAATTTATGGAAGCCATCGTTACGAGATACGGTCAGAATACTCTCATCCAGTTCGAAGATTTTGGTAACCACAACGCTTTTAGATTTCTTCGTAAATACCGAGAACAGTATTGCACATTTAATGATGATATTCAAGGTACTGCAAGCGTAGCAGTATCTGGGTTACTGGCGTCGAAAAGATTGACACAGAAAAAACTGAGTGATAACAAATTTTTGTTCCTTGGAGCCGGTGAAGCTGCGATAGGTATGCTTACTAGTTTTTATGTTATTGATGGTCAGTCTAACGTCTAAGGTTACACTACGTTCGAAATTTTAAACCAGTAAACAGCATTGACAAATGACTACCTAAATACTTTTGATGTGAAACATCTATTGCCGCAGGTGAGAGTTAAAACGCCTGCTGGCGTGGCGACCGTCCGTCTTCCGTCCGACCCAAAATACCTTGGCAAACCTTGGCTGTAGTAACTAAAAAATGAGATAAAGAAAAAACATAATTTTTATTAACGTATTTAAAAAAATATACCATTCTATCAGCAAATCTTTCATTTAATTAGCAATACTTTAATATACTGTAAAGCAGTAGCAGATCTTTTAGAGACATTTCCTATGCTCTGAAAATATATGTTGTATATATATTCAGTGACTATCTGAAATGGTTATCCATTAGGTTAGATTAGATTTGTGGGGGGATTATGGACTAGGAGCCTCTCCACTGCGACCTTTGCAAATCTATTGTCTGCGCCCACATGTTGTGTTAGAGTTCCCTGTCTAGACCCGTCTATCATACGTGACTCCATCGGCCAGAGCTTAAGTTCTCCTTTTTGAAAGAGTTGTGGTTTTTTCTCTCTATCGTCAAAAACCTTGCCTTGTGTAGATGTTTTCTCACCTTTGCAGAACCTTTATATGGTTGTGTATGTCAGTACGATGTTGTTTATGTGTTAGTCGAGTCTACAATGTCCCTCTAGGAGCTCGACCATGATTCTTGTTTACGCCTATTCTTAGTAGGTACTGCGCGAATTTTGGCAATGATTCTTAAATGACATCGGCCTGTCTCATTCCCGGCGCCTTGTTTTACCATTCTGTTCAATAATTTGCAAGCAGTAGTTTTTTATAATGCCAAAACTCTGAACAGAAAATCTCATCGGTAACTTTTTCAAGGTATTGCCGATTTGACCGTAAGCGCACTACAAAATGAAGGTTTAACCATTGAAGAAGCCAGAGATAAAATATGGATGGTAGACATTGACGGTTTATTAGCCATAGATCGTCCCGAAGGAGGTTTAGATGGTAATAAAAAGTATTATGCAAAGAAGCACGCACCTATCAAAGATTTCGCAGCTATTGTTAATGAAGTTAAACCTTCAATATTAATAGGTATGTTACTAATATTTTCTTGTTGTTCCCTAATTATTTGCAATTACTTAAATCTTTCCAATAATTAAATGCACTGTACTCAAATCTTAAAGTTTTAATTAATTAAAATAAAGAAAAAGATGTTTTATTCTTTTTAAAACAAAAATCGACCATTAAACAAACCGTTGACAGATGTTATCTAAACACGTAGCTACGTTTTACATTATTAAATTAGATTTTTATTTCTTTAGGTGCATCAGCTGCTGCTGGAGCATTCACATCTGAAATCCTCCAAAATATGGCATCTTTTAATGAGAGACCCATCATTTTTGCCCTCAGTAATCCAACTAGTAAAGCTGAGTGTACGGCTGAACAGGCTTATGTTCACACTGAGGTAATCTTGTGATAGCAAAATTTATCTCAAAATATTGATTAAGTTTCTTTTGAAAAAGAAACTAAATTGGCTAACAACTGCATAAGTTTAAAAGAAAATGCTAGCCATCCAAGAACGATCAGATTCCATTTAGTTAAACACATAAATCAGAACTTATTTCAAAATTCTTTAAACAATCCTCTAACTTAATATAAACTTTTTTCTCAGGCGGAATTAAAGGTATTTGAAAGAGAAGAAAGCATGACAAACTGCGAGGTACTGATTGAAGGAGAAAGAGTGAAATAAGTGAATGAGTTTGTATACTTAGGTTCAATGATTACGAAAGACGGAAAGTATGACTGTAACATTGAGCAAATGGTGCTGACAGGAAAACAAATGATTGGGGTTCTCCATAAATGTAAGAGAAACCAGAACGTGTCAAAAAAGGCACGACTGGCTGTGCATTGACATGTTCTGGCTGAGCATAGAGTGTTGGTCCCTACACTCATGTATGGTAGTAAAAGTTGAGTTTGGCAGAAGAAGCATGAAAGTAAATCAGCTGCGGAGATGAGTAGTTTGATAAGTATAGCCAGAGTGACTCTGATGGATAAAGTGAAGAATAGTAAGTGAGAGAAGATGTGGTAACAAAGATAGATGAAAGAATACTTAGATGGTTTGAAGACGTAAAAAGGATGGATGAAAGAAGATTTACGAAACAGATTTATAAGGTGAGTGTGAATGGGCAAGTCGGTAGAAGACGAACTCGGCGGACGTATCTCGATCAGATCGACATTGTTTTGAAGCAAGGCCAAGTCAAGAGTACCAACAACCGACGAGCTTGTATGAGAGCGCTGATGAAGGTAGAAGAAGCGAAAGATGTGTCTAAGAACCGTTGCAAGTGGAAAAAAGTGGTCTACCTCTACGGGATAAAGGTGTGACCATATGTATGCATGCAAACTAATTCTCTCTCTAATTATGTTTGGATATAATTGTAAATTTTTATTTTTTTAACCCAATTTCAAATTATAGGGTCGTGCGATATTCGCCAGCGGTTCACCATTTGGTAAAGTTCATTATGGCGATAAAGTATTTCAACCTGGACAGGGTAACAATGCTTATATATTCCCAGGTGTTGCATTGGGAGTAATTTTAGCTGGCATCCATCACATTAACGAACAAATCTTCCTGCTCGCTTCGGAAACCGTAGCTGAGAACGTATCCGATGACGATTTAAAAAGGGGTAGTTTGTACCCACCTTTGAGTTCCATTAAAGATTGCTCCATACAAATAGCTTGTCAAATATTGGAATACGCTTATAAAGAAAGTAAGTAAAATACTACTTTATAGAAGGGTTCGAAATATACATGTGGTTAGGTTTATTGAATTTAAAAATAATAACGTGGGTTATGATTTACTTAAGTATTTTATTTTAAAAATATCGGTATAGTATTTCATACAGTTGCTATTTAAATAGATACATAGCGGGGTGAAAACATTATTTTATCTAGGACGAACCTAAGTAAACGAAGTTTGTGAGCTTCAATAAAAATCTCTTTCGTTTTATATTTAACAAAAAAAAGGAGTCATAAAAAAATAATTTAGGAGAGCAACATTTATAGAATAAAATTATTATTGAAAGGCACACCACGTGAATAAATTCGACGAAGTGGGATTACAAAACACGACGATTACCGAAAAACCTGCTTGATAGTAACAATTTAATGTAATAAAATTTATGAAAAACGACGCAAAACAGGGCCATGAAACATGCAGCGCACATGGTTTTGGCGATTTTGATTTTTGGGAGTAAACCAATACTTTTCCTTTTTTACGCTTCGTTCGGAAAATTAAAAATATTACGTTGGGTTATCGACCCGTGCCTATGGCACTACACGCTAGAAGTGTGCCTTTCAATAATGAAACTATTTTAAGTTATTACATAAATAGAATTTTAGTTTATAATGATACATGTAACAATGTTTATATAAATATGCCACAAACAACCAGGAATGTTATTTGCACTGAGATGTTAAGAAAATTGCTTTTAGTTTTACGATAACCCAATATTGTTTGAGAATTTATGTTTTTATTGTTGTTTCAGGGATCGCCTCTGTATATCCGAAACCAAAAGACATGAGAAAATACATTGAGAACCACATGTATAATTATAACTACGAACCATCTTTACCACAAATATGGCCATGGCCCAATCCACCATACATAAAAACTAAACCCATGGAACCGACGAAACTTAAGGCATAATCAAAATTTTAGACAAAAATTCTCTCCTTCATAGATTTAAGATAAATTATTTTTTTTTTATGTATAAATTTTATGTTTTATATTTAAGAGTTTATTTATTTTTGTTGGCAATTGTACATAATTATGTATGATAATGTCTGTTTGTCACTTTAAAAATGCACTCTGTATAATATATGACAAAACCTAGTTTGTATGGTTCTTTTGTCAGATAAAAAGCGCGGCAGTGTCTACAGAATGCGTTTTGAAAATTCAAGCAGATTTCACTTTTTTTACTTGCACAACTTTCGGTTAATCCAGCTGAGCAATTTAAAATGTGAAGCAAATGAAATGTAAATGTGATTTAAAAGGGATGTATGTAGAAATCCTTGAAATATATTATGCAGTGTTATTGAATTAATTGTCAATTCTGAGTAAACACATTGTTATATCAATTGTGGTTGTGTTTATGCCATTAAATACATCTTACAATGAACAGAAATAATTTTAAAAAAACAGTTAAAATCGTAAAAACAATTTGAGGTTAAAAATACGACATTAAAGTAAGAAATAAATCACAAATATAAAATGCCAAAATTAAAATGTTTAAGTTCTTTACCAAAATTTTATATTAAAAAAAATACCGACGAATTTAACAATAAAATATAACTTTCAATTACTATGTAATGGGTGTCTAAATTCACGAAAGATTTCAATATTGATTTAACTTTGTGAACTGTGAAGAGAGTAATTGAAAAATTTAGGAAGACTGGATCAATTAGTGAAGCTAAACACACTGGCCACCCAATAATAAGCCGTTCAAATATTAATATCTAAGCAGTGGGTGAAAGTCCAGGAACATCAATAATATTTAAGTGCTGCGTTTCAAATATTTTTCTCATGTAGCATCCAGTGCCAAAAATAGTCGAATAGACTAATGCAAAATGCGGCATGTCACTAGAGTCAATATCCTTAAATTAATTTACGAAGTCAAAGAAGAACCTGAAACAAGCGATCAAAAACAGCAAGAAATAGAGTTGGAAAAAAACTTTGAGCGTAGCTGGATAACGACCCCTGGTAATGAGCCTACCAGATTGTGACGAAAGGAAACAATACCCAGTCCCCTCAATGGAACCAGATGTCATTGAAATAAATCGTAAACGATCTTTTTCCGCGCATTTACCCGGAGCACCAAAAGAGACTAAAGTAGTTAAGGATACACCGCTGCCCACAATAGCAGAGCTCCAATCGGCTGCCAAAACTCTGAAAACTAGCAAAGCACCTGGTCCTGATGGCATTCCTCCGAAGGTCATTAAAGTGATTGCGGAAAGATGCCCTTGCATACTTCTGACGATATGAAACGCTTGTCTGGCAAAAGCTACGTTTAACAAACGGTGGAAACGTCAGCGCTTGGCAAAGGCAAAGGCCCACCCCGGTGACCTCGTTGTCGTATAGGCTGCTCTGTACGCTGGATAGCGCAGGCAAGTTGCTGAAAAAACTAATTAAGGGACGCTTGATGGCTTCTATTGAACGGTCTGGTGGCTCTTTAGGAAACCAGCACGGGTTCAGAAAAGGGCACTCGACGATTACTGCTTCTCGCGGGAAGGGCAAAAAAAACTAGAGTTTATTGTTATAAACATTACTTAATGCTTACACGCTTTGTGAATCTCTAGGCAGGTTGTAACAAAAATTGGTTGTAAAAAAGAACTTTTAACGTCGTAATCGTTAATATGTCTCTGGTCAAAATACTCTCATTTGATAACGAAATCGATCTTCGTATGGGATACAATTTTTAAAAAAGTTGGTACCTGCAGTAATACAGGTGAGTAAAAATTTTAATTTTGCTTTTTTTTTAAATTATCTTCCGAGAAATAAGATAAATCTAGATTAAAACTGTCAAACATAACGTTTATAGTTCGCCGCGCTTACAAAAAATGAATAATTAAAGAGAAATCAATATTTTGTACACACACATACATACATTCACTCTTTTTTTCCGTAAGGGTAGACAGAAACCATTTCCTTCCACTTGCTACGGTTCTTACACACATCTTTCGCTTCTTCTACTTTCATCAGTGCTCTCATACATGCTCGTCGGTCGATAAGCTATACCTAGATAACTATGCAAAGACAATGTATAGCTGTTATAAATAATCGAGGAGAACACTCTTAATTAGTCTAAATCATGGAGGAAAGCACCACTTATTAATTTATTTTATTTTGGAATAAAATTGAATTTAAATTTTTTAATTAGCTATTTTAGATTATTTTCAAGTTCTTCTATATCTTTGTTAAAACATATTTTTTCGTAAAACTAGGTAGTGGTTTAAATAAAATTTTATCAATTGTAAAACCTCAATTTTGTTGAAAATTTTAATCTTGGAATAGATTATCATTGGATTACTTCCATATATGTAGTTTTCTCTTGCTAGTCTAGAAACAAAAAGAAGCAGTATGTTTGGTGAAATTACAATTGTAAGTTTTTAAATTTTCACCCCATATTATTTTCAATATACAGGTTGGCCAACCGAAAACGAAACAGAGCCATTTGCAGGAACCTCGTCAACATTTTGGAAAAACGCTCAGACCTGTCGATTTTTGATTAAAGGAGAACATTTTTTCCGGTATTTTTGACTCCACTACTTTCAACCACAAGCGAGGGTAAGAATTACCCCAAAATTTTTAAATGGCATTGGGGGTCGAATAACATGTTTTTCAAAAGCTCCTGCAATTCTCTCTATACAATTGTTTTTAAACTTTAAAATTCCGCCCATTTCTTATTGAGAAATTAGATTTTAAATGTGAAACTTATCTTTGAAAATAATACATATTGTGACGAAGATCATTTTTATTTTGCGGCAATTGTTCGTCAGCATTTAGACCAACGTTTTCCACGGCATTGGATTGGGAGAAGAGGCAGCATTGAATGGCCTCCACTATCGCCAGATTTATCGCCCCTCGATTTCTTTTTGTGGGGACACCCGAAAAGTAAAATCTATTAAAACACAACCAACGTAGTTGAAAGATTTGCGTCAAAGAATCGTTGACAAGTGCCGTTGAATTACTCCGGAAATTCTTTGGAATGTGCCTGAATGTTTTGAACAAAATTTTTATTATTGTATGGAAGTGGGTGGTCATCAGTTTAAACATTTAATCAATTAAGTAATAAGGAAGCAACTAAAATAATTGGAATTTTAACACGTAATTTTTTTCAAAGTTTTGGGAGGAAATGAAAATTTAAAGACTATTGTAAAGAGAATTGTAAGAGCTTTTAAAAGACATCTTATTTGACCCCCATGCCATTTAAAATTTTTGGAATAATTCTTACCCTCGCTTGGGGTTGAAAGTGGTGGAGTCAAAAATACCGGAAAATAGTGTCCCCCTTTTATCAAAAATCGACGGGTCCGAGCGTTTTTCTAAAATGTTGACGAGGTTCCTGCAAATGGCTCTGTTTCGTTTTCGGTTGGCCACCCTGTATAACGAAATACATTAGGAAATTATCAAGCTGAAATGTAGTATAAAAATAAATTTAAAAAAAATTGTTGCAATATTAGTTTGTACATTTTTTGTTCTTAACGGGGCCCCAAAAGACCTAAATGGTGGGTCCATTGCCACCGTGTTTTTCAGAGCGCCTGGTGGCGTTTATGAGCTAGGGCTTCACATTTAAAAATAACGTGCTTAGCTGTTTCGTCTTTCATGTTACTTAATGTAGGTATCAGTTTCCAGTAGGAAGGAAGACCCTTATCTCTTGTCTACTCAATGATAGTCTTATTCCTAATTTTTTCAAGTTTCGCTTAAACTTAAATTTGCATTTTTTGTATCCATACGCTTACCTTAGTGCGCTCACTCCCGTGGGAAATGCTGCAGGCAGGTTCTGGTCCTACTAGCACTGTCTCCGACCCTTTGCGGGCTAGTTCATCTACTTTTTTAATACCTACATGGTTCAAGTGGCCGGGTATCTACGATATTGTTACATTTTTGGACCTGGCCAGCCTCTTTAAGTTATGTTTGCAATTATTTACCACTTTCGATGTGGATCGGAACGTTTTAGAAGCTTTTACAGCCGCTTGACTATCAGTTATGACTTGCCATGTTATTCTTAATCCATGCTTAACTAAGCGCACTGAGCAATGGCACATACTTAAGTCTGATACACAGTGCAGTATTTACCTAGGCTTATGACAGTGGATCGTTCCGGGTTAGTCCCGAAGATCCCAGCACCTGTACCTTGCTTGGTTTTGGATCTATCTGTGTACCACACTATGTCTCTAGGTTCAGTTAGCAGTCTTTCCTCAGTCCAACCTTGCCTTGTAGGGATCAGCACATCAAAAGAAGGTCCTTTGCTTAATTTTTCTTTCGACAATGTTTTTAAACCACTTATTAAACGTCAGTGACTTCTGTGGAGACCAGCAGACACTCCGTATAGAAAGACGTTACATATGTTTTACCCAATTCTTGTTGATATTATAGTAGTAATTATAGAAATAAAAGTGTTATTTCGTAACTGTTTCAGTGCTATAAAACACAGTGAGTCACCACAACTTAAATTTTAAGAATTTTTTCTGTTTCAGACGTAAGTACAAGCTTATATTTTCTTACTACATGTTTTTAAAAACATTGGATAATTTGAAACAAGAAATATTATAATCGTCTGAAATTTATTAAACATAATAAGTACATTATGTACCTACTTGACTTTGCAAAAAAATTTCTTCAACATATATTTTACTTTTTCAGTTATTACTACTTGATTAGACTATAAAGTGAATGACATTAAAATCTTTAATAAACAAACAAAATTTATTTTTAAATATTAAAGGCATTGATGGGTTTCTGATCAAGATTCAGCAATAACATGCTTTAAAAAATATTAATTTGCCATTATTATTTTTTATAGCAGACCTTGGGTGAATATATTTAAAAATGTGTGAACAAAATTTCTAAATATGACAACAAAATTAGCTGCTACTCTTTATTTTAATTAATTATTATTCGACTCCAAGTGAAAAGACTGACTTGCATTCGGTCTTCGCAAATTTGAGTCACTGCCATTTAAGTACATAAAAAAAGCAAGAATAGAAAACAAGTAAATAAATTGACAAAAAGTGGTGAGTTAGATGTTTATATCGGAGTGGTAGTGACTTGGTATTATTTATCTTGATGATTACGCATATTAATCAAATAAAAAACAATTGTTGTGACATTGGAGTTATTTTAAGAAAAACATTGTAAGGTCTGTAAAACGTTATATTTTTTAATAGAAATGTAGTTAATTGCAGTTATTACAACTCTACTTTATATATTTAGTACAATTTTCTAAACTTTTTTTATTCATTATTTTAAAACTGAATGTAATTGTTAATTAAACTTAAAACAGTGGCAGCTAATTCTTTCAAACGGTTGCTGAGGAGAGCTCTATCAAGCTAGCAGAGGAAAGTCAGTAAAATTAAAAAAATAACACGGGTAGTTGCCAAAAAACGATTTTTTCTACTCATGCATATGAAAATGATCATATTTCAACCGGCTACCCTACAGGAAAGTGATAGTTTTTTCTCTAGAGATCAAAATGAAACAAATATTATTATGCGACCCGATGGGAATATAGGGAAAAATCACGGAGTGGGTGACATCTACTATTGATCGTATGAATTTCTCGAGGTGTGAACAACAAACCAACCTCCATTTGTTTATATGGGTAAAACGTGAACTTTATATATTATTTTGAGCAATTTAAGCATTGACAGTGTTATAGTTGAACGATATTTTGTGAAGAAGTGGTGTTAATAAACCATAAAATCCCAAAATGCAAAGAAGTTAAAAAGGTGATGTGGAGAAAAAATTGCTAAAAATTTGCTCTGCTCTACAATGCTCTACATATGGCAATTCGATTATATCTTTGCATAAATTTCTTTAAAATTCTGAGGCAGCTCAGAAATGAAAGAAGATCTTAAAGATAGGAAAACCAATCTCAAAGTTTATGTTTGTTTGCAGCAAGCACTTTGTGAAAGATGATTTTTTTCAGTGGTAAGTTTGATATGTCTCATCTACCTTAATGGTGGTTTCATGAGGGGATTGTAGAATTGTAAAGGATCTCATGCATAAACTGTTAATGATTTTTTCATTAAGACCGTCAGTTCCACATAAAATAATGCCAGCCTTTAAAACCTCTTCACCTTCCATAATTGATCGAACACGTTCACCCACATAATACAATATTTTGACTTTCATAGGCATTGCAACAAGAATTCCAGAGACAAATGAACTGAAAAACTTCGAAAACAAACCAAAATTGATACCTGGACACACCTGGTCTTTACTGGCAAATAACAAGAATCCAGCGACAATAAAACTGAAACGTCGAAAACAAACCTTAAATCCAGCTTCAATCCAATAGTTTAACACAAAAAATCAACTCAAATCTCTGAGATAACCATAATTGCCATCAATAAAAACTGGTTTAACAAGTTATTAAATGACAGAATATTTGTTGCTCACACCTCGATCCGATATTTTGTCATTGACAGCGTCATCTCGCGTTACGTGATTTTTCCCTAAACTAAAAACAAATTGATGGATTTTTGACACAATGACAATTAATCTCACTACTTGAATCAGCAAACGAACGTCACTTCGTTTGACAGTTTATAACATTTTTACGATTATATTTGAACTTCTCTCTATAACTATAATTAATATGGACTCTGATAGCAAAATTGGTGAATCATGTACACCACCTAATGTATTTGAAGCAGCAAACTCAGTTTCCAACAAATTTTTTGCCAGATAAATCCCGAGAAAGGTATGAAATTGTGTACAGAAAGTTCATGACTTGGAGAAATGATAACAGGATAAACTCGTTCTCGGAAAATGTTCTTATGGCTTAACGTTGATCGAATATCTGAAGATTTGAAACCATCAACAGTAGTTTGGAGTATGTATTCTATGTTACGTAGTACCATTAACATCAAACATAATGTGAATATTTCGAAAGCTCAAAGCATTTTTAAATTCAACAGGATTCAGAAGCAAAAAAGCTAAAGTTTCAACGTCACAACAAATTTACACATTTATTACCGATGCACCTGACGACAAATTCGTGTTTACAAAGGTAAATTTACGTTATTTCATGTTGCTCATATAGTAGGTAAAGAATTGTATTATTTATAAGTGGCACTGATTTTTGGTATCGCTGGAGCTTGTCATTCACATGAGTTACGAAATGTAGAAGTGAATAATATTGAAGATTTGAAAAAAGCTTTACTTGTAAGCATACCTAATACAAAAACTTACATCCTCGTTCTTTTACAATTACAGGCAATTACTATAACATTTGTCTGTATATAAAACTGTATATAAAACTTTGTCCATCAAGTGTGAATAATACAACTTCCCGATTCTTCCTAAATTAACAAGATGGCAAATGTACAAAGCAAGTAATTGGAATCAATAAGTTTGGAAATGTTTCAAGGTAAGTAGCGGTATTTCTTAATTTGTCGGATGCCCAATTGTATACAGGCCATTCAATAAGAAGGTCTTCAACAAGTAAAGCGAGCTGCCAATCTTGAGCCAACGACCACAACCACTCTGTCAAGAGTGTAGCAACTACTAAGAAGATTAAACTACCTCTCACCCCATAAATAGGCAATGTCGACCACAATTCATTTTTCACCACTCTGTCATAGGACTTTTCCAAGTCCACAAAAGCGTTTTCATTATCAGATAATTATATTGTAATAAAAATTATAAATAGTAATTATATCAGGATTTACATGTATATATATAAATTTAGTATCGAAATTACGAATTCTGTCAATTGTAATATTAATAAAATATTAACACAGAATTTTTTACTGCATTTATCCACTTTATATCATTATCAATTTTTCAGACGCCTCTGAAAATTTCACCAATGAATCAAATCGTCAACGTGATGTAATTGAACATCCACAGTTGCAACAATTTTTTTTTGTAATGATATTACAGTAACAATTTAGATTAAATTGAAAATTCCACACCAGTAATTTTAAATCAATCAAATTGGGTTTTTTGACAGATCACCATGGCAACTTATGTATTTTAGCTGAAATTTTTTTCTTTTGGGGACTGGAAATTTTTTGACGTTTTAATGAAAATTTCACACCAACATTTTTTAATAAGTGATAATATACCTGGCTTGACAGCTGTCACGTGCAGATGCCAGAATTTATGAAGGCAACAAACATCACAGCAATATAAACTCCTGCTAAACTGTCAAAAATTGTATTTTTTTTTTAAATAATTTTTGGTATAAAATTTTCGTACCAAATCTCCCACGAGCTTGAATTATTCTCCGTAAATTATTTCTTGATTGCGAATTTTTTTAAGAAAATTTCTGAAATTATTTAAGCTCTAGGGAGATTATAAGTGATAATTTTTCTGTCCAATGCACAGCTCTCTACACGCTTTTTAAATAATTATTGTTACCTTTATCTGTCTATCTTTACAAAGGAAAAATGCTATTAATACACTCTTTCTTCACTCACTATAATGGAAAAGTATAAAAAAGACGTTTTTTTTCTTATTTATATTTCCTTTTTAAATTACTTGCCTTACATAATTTAAATGTTGCAGAAACTCTGCTAGTACTTCTTCTTTCTTCAATGGTGAATAACATCGACTAGGTGTTAGATGTCTATGTTTTATAACATGTATGTATGTATATAATAGACACAATTTTGTTAAATTTAGCCTTTGATATAATTATGAGCATATGATCCATCAATTTCCAGTAATACTTCACTAATTTTTTTGAATAACATATCTTGCAATAATTGAACACAGGGTTCAAGTAAGATAAATTTATCAATCAAAACATTTAAAAAAGTAAGGTCATTGTGATAATTCCATAGCCTCCTATTTATTTTAAACAAAAATATTCATTATTTTTAATGAATACCTGATGAACAAAAATCGTAAAAATAAAGCTTCTGTTCACTTTAGTAACACAGCTAATAGTATACATTATTTTTAACAAACAAAGAAAGATTTGTTTTCTGCAACTAAAATCCTAGGAAGGTGTTTCTTGGATATAGAAACCCTATGTATCTAATTACAAAGTAAAACAAGAAATGTTTCTATCAGGAATATTTTGCAAAAAATATATTTTTAGCAAACTTGAGTAGTAGAATTTAAATAAAAATAAACTCTTAAAGTTCTGTTAATTTATTTTTAATTATTTAATGTAACATTTGTGCCATAAATATCTAACGAATTCTTTGCAAAATATAGTAACCTGACAAACAAAAATTATAAAAATCAGCCTTCCGTTCACTGCAAAGAATACACTAGCATAAAATGCGCTGGAAAATTGTGTATTTGCCCCTTCCTTAGCAAGGCAGTCTGCTTCCTCGTTGCCTTTAATTCCCTTGTGACCTGTAACCCACATCAAAATGACCTGGTTGTTTGCTGCCAGTTGTCTCCGGGATTGTTTACAGTCCCAAGTCAGCTTAGACTCACAAGTGTATGACTTCGGAGCTTTTAATGCTGCTTGGCTATCTGATAGAATATAGATTTTTGCCCTTCGGGTGCCCCTTTCGAGGCACTCCTGGGCACATATCTCTATAGCATATACTTCTGCTTGAAAGATCGTTGTGATGTTACCAAGGGGTTTTGAGAGCCTGAAATTCGGCACTGTAACGCCCACTCCAACCATTTCATCCATCTTGGATTTATCAGTGTACCACACTAAGGCATCCCTTCCTAGTTTAGGTCCGTTCTTGTGCAAACTTGGTGGTTGTTTATGACCACTTCAAACTGCATTTCGAAGTCGTACCTAACTGGCATTAAATCTGTTGGCTTAGACATGGATTCTAGGGAAATATAATACGAATATAGGGAGTATTTTTTGTTTTAAAAATATAGTTTTTTCACTGCCCAAACGATTAATAACTCTTAGAAACACCCAGTATATCATATCTTTAGAATCCGTTTTCATGTTAAAAAATATCACTTTAGAAGCGAACCAAACTAAGTGCTTTTCAATTTTGATATGGATCATCAATAATATCAATAATTTTGAAAATGGATGGTGATTTGAAATCAATAGATTTTTTTTAATATTATTACTTTTTCTTTTAGACCAACGTAACAACATTGCAAGCCGTACAATCTGCCAAGGGATTGAAGAATTGTAGAAGATGAACAACACAAAAAGGAACTTTTAAAATTGCTTAGTATCTTCTGTCCACATGCATAGTATAATATGTATTTATGTAGCTACTTGTATTTTTCATCTGTGAATTATGCTTCTGTTCAATCCACACTTGGACGAAAAAGAATATCAATGGATAAAAATTTGATACGATCTTAAATTGCCCTTTTAAATAATTAGTTAATTAATTTTATTTTCTGTTGCTCTTTCTATTAAATTGTTAAATATTTTTTATTTTCTGTTTTGTTCAATATAACTATAACTTGTCACAGAGCCAAAACTTAAGTCTTATGATACAATCAATCTCACATGACCTGCTTGGTAGATCAACTGTCCTGTTTCACAAGAACCAAATAATATCGGATATAATTATATTTAAAACAACTTTTTAATAAATGTTATTATAATTAACATATACATACATACATAGTCACGCCTTTTTCCCGTAGGGGTAGGCAGAGACCACTTGCTACGGTTCTTACACACATATTTTGCTTCCTCTACTTTCATCAGTGCTTTCATACATGCTCGTCGGTTGTTGGTACTCTTGACCTGGCCTTCCTTCGAAACAATGTTGATCTGATCAAAATATGTTCGCTGAGGTCTACCTCTACCGACTTGTCCATTCACACTCGCCTTATAAATTTGTTTCGTCAATTTCCCTCATCCATCCTTTCTACGCGTCCAAACCATCTAAGCATTTCTTTATCTGTCTTTGTAACCACATCTTCTTTTACACCACAGCATTCTCTTATCTCACTATTCTTTACTTTATCCAACTGAGTCACTCCAGCTACACTTCTCAGACTACTTATCTCCGCAGCATTAATCCTATTTTCATGCTTCTTCTGCCAAACCCAACAATCACTACCATACATTAGGGTAGGAACCAACACACCTCTTCACGGCCAGACGTGCCTTTTTTAACACTTTTTAGCTGTTCATTAAGCTTTACAGTGTCCCATTCATTTGTTTTTCTGCCAACACCCTTCGCTCAATGTCGCTGTCATACTTTCCATCTCTCATAAACTTTAAACCCAAGTACATAAATTCATTTACTTGTTCCACTCTTTCTCCCTTAATCAGAACTTCATAGTTTGTCATGCTTTCTTCTCTTTCAAAAACCATTACTCTCGTTTTACTTACATTTATTTTCATCCCTTTGATTTTCAGGGCATCATGCATAACATTAACCATCGCCTGCAAATATAATTAACCATAGCAGATTTTATCATCTAACAGTATTTAATCGATTTTATTTAGTGTTGCTATTTTAACTTAAGTATTTTTTATTTTCTGTTCTGTTCAATGATTGTATCCACAAATTTTCCTATAACTTCTTGTAGAGCCAGAGCTAGTTTTGTAAAATCAAACATGACCTGCTGGGTAGATCAACTGTTGTTTCACAAGAATCAAATATCGGATACATTTTTAAAGTGGTTTGTAATTGTCTGTTACTTTCTTTGTCAAAACAGTAACTATCAAAAATTATTCACCGACCATCGGTTTTAAAATTAGGAAATTTTTGAAAAACAATACATTTTATTAATATTTTATTATTATTTTATTAATAGTTTTTAAAAAAAATTGACAGATAAGCGCTTTGCTCAATAGAGAAATATACATAAATACACAAAAACATTATTCTTTTTATTTTATTAACAAGTTGTGCACTCAGCATTAGAAGAATTTATTTTATTTTATTATATACACGTTTTTAATAGTTAAAATTGTACATTTTTGATATTGATCAATAACTGCACTTCAATGTTGCAGTGAGTGTAATATATGGAAACTTCACTAGTCATTTGTTCTTGTTTGGTTTACTATCAATAAAAATGTAAATATATTGGTTAAAAGTGTGTAATTAAAAAATCAGCAAAGTAAAACGTGTTGCCTACATCGCAGGCTTCTCCGGAATTTTCACTTTAAAAATTATCTGCGAATAAATGACTTGAATTCATGCGTTTTGTAAACATATTACATTAGAATTCATTAATCGATTTTTAAATTATAACATTATTGACCAATAAAACGACGTTCACAGTTGTTTTTGGTAGTAAAACCATTGTGTCTGAAAATAATTTTTTATAAATATTGTGTACTTGTATTACTGCTCTGGACAAAAAGTAATGAGACTGTATTTTTTAATAATACGCTCGCTATGAATACATTGATGTGTATATTTATTTGGTAGTTTGGTATGACTTGTAATCTTGGGAATTAACCTCAAACAGATTTACTGGATTAATCAAACAATGATAATATCTATGGTCACGTATGGTTCAGTAGTCTGGTAAACCAAAGGGTCACCACAGACAGCTAGAGCAAAGCTTGCTGGCCTTCAGCGGCTGGCTTGCCTGGCCATAACTGGAGCTATGTCCAGCATACCAACGGCAGCGATGTAACACCTCCTAAATCTTCCTCCCCTAGATATTCTCTTAGAGAGGGAGGCCAGGATAGTCTCCTACAGATTCCTGTCGTTGGAAAGACCTTTAGCAAACAAAAACATGAGTATAATATCAGACAGTCAGGCTGCATTAAAAGCACTGTGCTCCAACAAGATAAATTCTAAACTTGTATGGAATTGCATCGAATCCCTAGAGTACCTTGGTGCGAACAACAGCCCTGATGTGGGTACCTGGGCACCAGGGGGTGGAGGGAAACGAAAAAGCCGACACCCTTGCAAAACAGGGGCCGAATCTGCGTTCACTGGACCAGAACCGGTTTTTGGAGTCACTACAACTGCCGCCAAGACAATCATTTCGGACTGGGCGGAGAGGAAAATACCCACGTACTGGTCCGATATACCAGGGTTGACTCACTCGAAGGCGTTCTTACCTAAACCCTCGAGAAACACAACTAAGCAGATCCTAGAATGGAGCAGATCTGACCTACGAATTCTAACGGGACTGCTTACAGGACACTGTCGTCTAAGATACCACCTCGGAAAGATAGGTCTGAATCAACAAATGGACTGTCGGTTTTGCTGCGTGGAAGACGAAACTGCTGAACCTATACTGTGTTCATGCCCCAGACTGGGAAGAATAAGGTTCAACATATTTGGTTATACCAACCTAGAACCTACCGATTTCAAGAAAATCTCACCCCATACAACCATAAGCTTCGTGAGAAGGGCTGGATTGTGCGGTGAATTGTAACCTCTAAGGGTGAGCCACAATAGAGCTACTAAAGGTCGCAGTGGAGGGTCGACCTACGCCCCACTCACATGATACTCAACGTAACCTAACCATGACTTTTAAACAATTAACATACATTTGACATTGCAGCGATTTTTAAAACGGAAATTTATTTATCGTATGGCATACATCACATAAAATATTGTATAAGTTAACAGGACAACATATAGCACAATGTACAAACAGTGTAAAAATGTAAAGTATAAAAACACAAAAACATAGCATAATTACAGTTGAATGTCTAAGTTGTTAATATAATCAATTGATTCTGGTGTCGCTGTCAGGAACTCATTTGGCTGACCTCCATATGCCCTCAGGTTGCAATCTTCCGTGATGTGGCGGATCGTCTGCCTTTCAGCGCCGCAGTCACACTGTGGGGAGGGTATTATGTTCCACTTGTAGAAGGCATCGGCACACCTGCCGTGGTTGGTCCTAATCCGGTTAAGTGCTACCCATGTCTTGCGTGGTAGTTCAAAGCCGGCTGGGGGAGTTGTTATGCACGGCATGTTGAGAAATTCCGGTTGGGCTGCTTCGGTCCATTTCTGCCTCCACTCATTTATTGGGTTAAAATGGAAAAATCTGCGAACAAAGAATTTGCATCAAATTTTGTATAAAATTGTTAAAAGAGAACAACAATTATCTTCTTTTCTCTCAGTAAAGAAAATAAGCATCAGTTGTGTTATTCTCTAACACTACTGCTACTCCTTGCCAAGTTAGCAAGATAATGAGAGGGAAGGAAATAAATGTGTTTTTTAGCAGTGACGGCCGTGGTTTTTCTTACTTGCCGCGGACTTTACCTAGTACAATTGTCCTATGAAATGCATTGTTAAATTGTCTATTTAATAGCAACATTTATACGTTTTTAAAAAATTACATTTATTTTAAGTAAAAAGCAAAATAACAGTTTGTTAAAAAGATGTTGCTCAAAAATAGAAATCCATATTGCTGCAAACAACATAATTATTGTCTTGGATAGAAAATATATAGTAACAAAGATTAAGATAACGGATACTTTGAATGCATTGGTAAAAAGAGTGTCGTCGAACTTTATTAAAATTTATTTATTAAACAAAATCCAATGCAACTACTTTAAATTTTGTGTATTATATTACTAAATAAGTTTTCTTTTCAAAACGAAAGTATGTTCATATTTAAAATAGCCATATTTTCAAGTAAAAACAACTTTAAATTTTTAAAATTCATAGATACTCCCTTAATAATAAAAATTTGTTAACGTTTGTGCATATGTTGTATTAACTATATACCTATCAAATTTACTTACAGAGCAACTCATGGTGTTGCATTATCATACATACGTATAGTCACGTCTTTTTCCCGTAGGAGTAGCCAGAGACCACTTCCTTCCACTTGCTACGGTTCTTACACACATCTTTTGCTTACTCTACTTTTATCAGTGCTCTCATACATGCTCGTCGGTTGTTGATTCTCTTAACCTGGCCTTTCTTCAAAACAATGTTGATCTGATCGAGATATGTTCGCCGAGGTCGGCCTCTACCGAATTGTCCATTCACACTCGCCTTATAAATTTGTTTCGTCAATCTGTCTTCGTCCATCCTTTCTACGAGTCCAAACCATCTAAGCATTCCTTTATCTATCTTTGTAACCACATCTTCTTTTACTCCACGTCGTTCTCTTATCTCACTTTTCTTCCGAGTCACTCCGGCTATACTTCTCAAACTACTCGTCTCCGCAGCATTAATCCTATTTTCATGCTTCTTATGCCAAACCCAACAATCACTCCCATATATAAGTGTAGGAACCAACACCACACCTCTATGCACATCCAGACTTGCCTTCTTTGACACTTTCTGACTGTTCATAAAGCTATATACTCGAGAGTCATTAACATATAGTGCGTATTCTACGACGATTGACTTATATTTTAAAAATCGTAAAACTATATTGTTTCCTCCGCATTATGCGGCGATTGTTCGTCAGCCAAATGTAATAAATTAATTATCTAAATTATTATGCATATGCATAATATATATTATAAAAAATCCCGATGTACGTCAATTTTGCATTATAACATGACATCTAGAAACGAAAAAATTTCATCTACATTGAACGTCCTTCGAGTGAATTATAACCCCCAATTTTTTAAATGGGAAGTAGGGGCTTTAAAATGATGTATAACAAGCGCCTATTTCCCATTTAAAAATTTGGGTCTTATAACTGTCATTCGAAGGGATGAAATTTTTTTCGTTGCATGTTGTTATTTTTTCATTACCCAAAATTGACGTGTTTCGGGATTTTTTTATAAATATGCACATTAATTGAAATAATTTATTGTTTTTGAGTTTTCCACACTGTACTTAACAGCACTAAAAATTAAAGTTAAATGGAGAAAACATTTTCAAAATTTGTCATAATTGATATTAAATTCAATTAAATATTTTTATAATTGTTAATCAATTTTATTATGTATGGTTATATTGTAAACATGAATTTTAAATAAAAATTGAAAATATATCTGTTCTTTTATTTACTTCGTTTTAAAAACATGTTGCAGCAATAAAAGTTTAACGAAACTGTCGTAAGTTTCTTAATAGTTTCAAATCCGTGTACTTATGCAACACAAAATACGCAAAAATAAAATTGGTGGCGCCATCTAAGAAATAGTAGCTAAACTTATTGATTTCAAAAGTATTAAACTAGTGTATATTTTTATTTCTTAAATTTTATTTAATTTTGCACGAATTAATATTTATCAAAACTAATGGGCGCCATCTATTGGACAATAGCCAAACTTTCTATTTTTAAAAGTAGTAACCTGTCGTATATTTTTAAACAAAATAACAAAACTATCTTATATTTTCGTTATATATTAAAGAATAAACATTTCTTGAACAAAATACGGGGGACTTTTCACCCCCTTCTTCAAGATTTAAGACAGTGAGTTGATTGATGTGATTTGTTTGTCAAAACCCGCCCGCCCTTTCCTTTCCCACCTTTTCGAATACTTACTTTTATATCATACAGTTACTTGAAAAACAGACACTTATAACTAGCGCCATCTTTTGGAATTTACAGAAACTTAAAATTTTGTTACAAATTATTAACATTTAATTTTTTTTACTCAATACTCAAAAACTTCTTGGCTTATATAAATAGTAAAAATTTTATCTCGTAAATTTTTGTTAGACAAAATAAAAATTAATCAAATCTGTTGCAAAATTTAACGACTTGTCATTTTAACAAAAGTCTTTAGTAATCACTTTTACACCTTTCTTTTATTTTTTTACCAATTTTGCTAGTGATCTTTTATGGATGATCGGAAGAGTAATAAAAATACCTATTTATTTAAAATATATTTATTTAAACAGTACAAAAATATAACAAAATACATATGATCAACACCAATAAAATGACAATGAAAAAAACTTACATACTGCAAGTTAAATGGCTACAAAATGTTTTATTTTTAATTTACCCTATGTTTACAGAATGGAAATTTATGCAGCAGGGGATGTTTATGGATAATTGTAGAAGCATTTTTCATTAAAGCCTCATTTAGGATTTCCTATACAATATTCCATAATCTGCACTAAACTAACTAAGAATTAAGAAGAATTATGCTACTGGACAAATATTTTTTTTACATATTTGTAAATTTTGATCAAGTTAATTTGTAAAAAAAATAATAATTCGCGTATAAAATTTTTATGCATACTTATTATTGTATGAGGTTCAATAAATTTACAATTATTTATATACTTATAAATTAATGATATAAAAAATGGTTGTTAACATAAAATAATAATAATTAAATCAATGATACTCTGTCATAGAAATTATAGGCTTGCCTTGCTTGCTTGTCTTCCTAATAAGATTTTTAATTTGAATAATAATAATAAAAAATTAATAAATAAAAAAAAAAACAGATTGGTCTTATATTTTTTCTTCCTAAAAATCTCTAAAAATTATTTGCACCATGTCTCGATCTCCGATGCGTTGTTTTCGAGTTATTTAATAATAAATGTGCTGTAGTCCGATTACTTTCTCTTTCTCTGCAGGCAGCAAGTGTAGAGAAAGAGAGATAGCGACTAAAACATTCTTGTTACGCACAGTTTTTGCTGGCTAGCCCAGGTCTATGCAAATTACAATAAGGAACTTCGTTCCAAAAAGAAGTTTTTGTATTAAGTGTATATATAAATGTATTGCAGAGCTTTCAAATCTCGTCATCTTCAGTGCTTGAGATATGAAGGCATTTTGATTTTTTGATATAATGGTTAGTGTGAGAAATAAAATTAAACATAAAAATTGAACAAAACACAAATACCAACATGGACATTTACTAGTAACAGACATGTTTTTGTGTTTTGTTCAATTTTTATATTTTATTTTATTTCTTACACTAACCATAATATCAAAAACCAAAATGCCTTCTTATCTTATTCACTATTTGGTAATATGTTATATATGTTTTCTCTCCTCTAAACATTTACCATTTCATACATTTAACAAAAAGCTGCGAGGTTCGTCCTCAAATAATAGAACTATTGAACATTTGAAAAACATAACTTTCAAGAAATACCTTTTGCCATTGTAGAAAATAGAAACATCTACTACTCAGGAAACTATAACTCATTCAAATTTTGTTTAAAGTAAGATAATTTAGCAATAAATTTAATGATTTAACAGCACAATACAATACAAAATTTTAATATTAAAAAAAAAAGTATAGTAGCGTTTTTAAAAAAGTATTTCAAAATCACTGGACTATGTATTTGATAAAACTAGAATGATACAATAATAAAAGCATACTTTTACAATTACAAATAATTGAAACATATACAACAGAATCTGTGAAGAGTAGGTCTATTTGAAGGCTAAAAGCTGTTCTTCCAATTTTCTTTTGTCCAATACTTCCTTTTTATCCACAAGAAAGTTCATAATCTGCATGTTTCACCAAATTCAGGTACAGGTAGAAGATGTCTCAACACATTTACACTTCGTCAGACAATCTCCTTTAATTTTTTTTAATCGATCATCAGTCAGTCCCATTTAAGTCCCAAAAGTCTCTAATAATTCAAAAACACAAAATTATTAGCTGCTTTAATGCAATAGAATAAAAGAAAGTAACTTAAAACACAACTAGTTTAATTTTAACATCCTTTCAACAAATTGTGCATTAAATTCATTCATAAAGATGTAATAATATTCTAGCAAAATACAAGTGATACTATAAGATAATTTTATTTTTGAGCAAAACATAAAGTAAATCCATGATCAAATAAAGTATTAAGTCAATAATACGTACACTAACCTTTTTTGGATAATTATCTGACATTTCCATTAAGTATTCTCAGTTCTAAATAAACTTCCCGATAATTTTTCTCTCTTGATATATTTTTTTTTACTAAATTCTTTGTTAAGCATCATAGTCAGTTGGATATTTACTTTAAAGTAGAAAATTTCCTTTCAAAACAATTGAAACACAAAACCAATTAAGAAAGATTAAATATAATCAATTCCACAAATTATCTAGATTTATAATCAAATCCCTGTCAAAACTGAATCTTATTTACAAATTGTGAATTTTATTTTTTTGGTTATAAATAAACATAGAACTAAAATTCAGTGTCATTGTGTTACTTGCGTCATGGAACAATAAGTTTTGTGGAAAAAAGATTTTGTGACTATTCAACCAACAAGAAGGTTAAGCAGTTTGGAATAGCAGTTAATTAATAATAAAAGACTTCTGCTATAAATTTAAAACTTCTTTCGCAAGAAAACAAACGTCTTTTTTATTGCTAATAGCAATATTTAAGTGGATGTGTTAATCATCAATAACATTTATTAGTAACTCTAAACACACACCTCTATTTTTCTGGCGTAAGTGTTTGCTATAAAAAAATTGCAGTAAATTAACAATATTAGGGTTAAGTAACATACTAAAAGAAAGAAATGCACGTCAACGCTATAGTTTGAAAATATATTTTATGGTTTTGGAATTAACCACCAGATGGAACTATTGCCGTCGATTCCAAAGTGAGCTGCCATTGTATAATTTCTTTGTTATGCTTCCGTTTCGAATAAAAAAAAATAGGTATATCTTCATTATTTGTAAAAGAACTATAAAAGCAGAATATTTTTTCTGCAAGGGTTTGCTTTTTGATTACATGTTGTTTATTTTTGTTCTTGTAGACTTTTATTATAAAATAAAAAGGAAATTTATATATAATCAGAAATTAATTATCTTTTTCAAAAATTACTTTAGAATGTCTACAAATTATTATATTGATTAAAAGAGTGACGAATGAAACTAAGATGAAATGGGATGTGCAATTAGGATTTAAAAGAGGAAGATGTATGGATCAGATCTTTTCAATACGAGGTATAGTCGAAAAATTCTTGGCTAGAAGTTGGATCTATTGCGCTATTATAGACTTCGAAAAGGCCTATGACAGAGTAGTAAGGAGTGAATTGTGGTCGACATTGACTATGTATGGGGTGAACGGTAGTTTAATACGAGCACTGAAATCACTTTACGAGGATTCCACTGCTTGTGTCAGAATAAACGGAGCTTGCACGGAATAGTTTAACATCGAAAAGGGTGTGAGACAGGGATGTGTGGCTTCGCCATGGCTTATACATAGACAAGTGTTTTCAAAAGATTTGAAAGAGAGTGAGTATGGATTGAAAATGAATGATTTGATCTTACGCCGATGATCAAGTCATACTAGCGTCATCTGAAGAGAAGTTGCAGGCGATGGTTAATGTTATGCATGATGTCCCGAAAATCAAAGGGATAAAAATAAATGTAAGTAAAACGAAAGTAACGGTTTTTGAAAGAGAAGAAAGCATAACAAACTATGAAGTGATTAAGGGAGAGTGGAACAAGTAAATGAATTTGTGTACTTGGGTTTAAAGTTTACGAGAGATGAAAAGTATGACAGTGACATTGAGCGAAGGGTGTTGGCAGGAAAACAAAATAATGAGGCACTGTATAGCTTTATGAGCAGCCAGAAAGTTTAAAAAAAGGCACGTCTGGCTGTGCATAGATGTGTGTTGGTACCTACACTTATGTATGGTAGTGAATGTTGGGTTTGGCAAAAAAAGCATGAAAATAGAATTAATGCTGTGGAGATGAGTAGTCTGAGAAGTATAGCCAGAGAGACTCTGTTGGATAAAGTAAAAAAAGTGAGATAGGAGAACGCTGTGGTGTAAAAAAAACGTAAGTATGGATGAAGGAAGATTGACGAAACAAATTTATAATGCGAGTGTGAATGGACAAGTCCGTCTCGATCAGATCAACATTGTTTTGAAGAAAGGCCAGGTCAAGAGTACCAACAACCGACGAGTATGTATGAGAGCACTGATGAAAGTAGAAGGCACTATACTATTAGAGTCTTAAGGTATAACGAGCCTTAAGTAACAGCATATATTTATACTGTTGTTTTATGTGTGGATAATTTTTAAGTATTAGCCTACTATAATATAGGCAACACTTAATACGCCAATGACGTTTTATGTGCAGATTATTAACAAATATATTTGCATTTTTGTTAATAGTAAACTGATGACAAGATACTAGCAGTATTTTGAAAACTTACATCCACTGCAGTATTTAAGTGCATTTCAGTTCCAAATATTTGCAGTTTTAACAAGAATTTTTTTTTGACATATCAAACTGTCGGGAAATGTACTCTTCCTTGTACCTGAACAAATTATGTGCAATATAGATAAAATTTCTTGCTTTAATCAATATTAGGTATAGATTTTGGTTTGTTACTATCGAAAATTTATTACAAACAATCTGACGTTAGAGGTTTCACATATTTATAAATAATTTTTCAAAACAATGAAACTAGATCCTGCCAACGTTTTATTCGTTTAATTGTATTTTTCAGTGGTACGTCTTTTCCAATAACGCAACACCTTCCGTGGATCTAAGTTTCATTTCATGATAAATTCTTCTTGCCATCTCAATAAAAAAAGTATTTTGTAACAATAACTAAATTACAAACATTGAAAAAATAAATTTGATTATTGACTATACAAGTTCATTTCTCTTATAATACTAAGAATCGTCTTCTTCTTCGAGCTTATGGGTACCATTACCAATATATTGGGTTGCCACCAATGTAACTTAGTTCTAACTCGGGTTGTTTGCTCAAATTTACAAGGGGCTCTTTGAATGTTTGGCAGCTAAAATTAAAGGTTACATGATAAAAGTAAAGTAATTTTGTTTCATAACAGACTTGCTGTAAAAAACACTATAAAGCATATTTGTTGATGTGTAACATATTTCCTCTCGCTTTCTTGCAATTTGAGGGAGTGATTTCGTGAAATGGAACAGAAGTGTGTAACAGGAAGTCGCGGAAGCGCGCGCTAATTGATTTGACGATTGAGCGCGCGGTGGTAGAGTTAGCCGTCAACCAATTTTCACAATTATTCAATCTGTAGAAATGACAGAGTTAATCGTGACAAAGTGGTGCGGCAATTATTATTTAATCCCACCTAAGGCACAATAAAATAAGAACAACTTCCAAAACCCGCATGGAAAACACTGCCATACAAGTACATCCAAGACACAGCCCAATGGCCAAATTTATCTTATCACTTTAGATTAGAGATTATATTAGATTATAATGAAAGGCTTTTTTAAATATGCACTTCGACCTGATGGGGTCTATTGTGCCCTCCTTGTGGTTAGTGCTCCAGCACCAGTCGTTTTACCTACTTCCAGAAGCTTTGGGGTTCTGGTTTTTCTTTTACGGTTTTCTTCAGGTTTTTCTTTGCCTAAGCACAAGAATCGGGAGGTTTCCAGCCCCTCGCAGTGCCATAGGACGTGTTCCACGATTTCTTTCTTCTCAAGACAGAAACGGCATTCACTGTTCTTAGCCCCTCCTAACCTACAAAGGTGCTTGCTAAGTTGACAATGTTCTGTACTCATCATATCACTTTACCACCCACCTGAAAGGAACAATCATTCACTCCAAAACTCAAGAACAAATATATACTTTTAGTCCCACAAGTAATCAAGAGGCTCCAGACTTATGTCCATGACCAAGCTAACAACTAACAGACATCTAAGACTTGCAAAATGGAACAATCATTTGGTAACATGGGCTTTAAATTGTGGCAATGTTTCTATTCTACCCATTAACTATTCAATCAAAACCTGATCAATAAAACATCTATTTACATCTTAGTCATTGCTTTTGTGGATAATTAAAAATAATTGTTAATATCTCCTTACTGGGTAGGTGTCTTATTTAAGACACAAGTATGTGAGTCCAATTTTCATTCAATTAACCTGACATTTTAAGTATTTTGTTTTGTTCTATAGGTGCTAGGTAGCTGAAAAATTGTTACGCTGCTCACCAATAACCTCCCCAGAAAAACCACATTCAATTTGCTGCTTTTTTAACGATAATTTTAATGCTTTATTATTTTTTACTGGAGCAAGAAATTTCAAAAATGGTCCTTATTTTTCTACAAATTTGAGAAAATCATGCCTTTGAAATGAAATGCTAGTATCTACTTAAAAAAAAACGAGTGTGCTTTAAACCACACGACTGAAGTAAAACTTCTTTAGCTCCATCTATATGTATATATTAATTATCTACAAATATTTAAATTTATTAAAGGTTTTCATTGATAAATTAATATTTTTAAATAGATTTTCTATTTTTATTCATTATTTTCATAATCAGATACATCAGTAACGCTAGCAAACTCGCAAACGAACTACTGACTAAGATTATAAATATACATATGCGCACTGCTCTCTCTTGCTCCTACTGTGTGATGCAGACAATAGGCCTGCACTGTGTCTTAGATATACGAAACTTAACTGGCTATGAGAAAAAGAGAGAAAGAAAATGTATGCTCGAGAGGTGCGAGCACACATTTTCTTTCTCTCTTGCCACTACAGTAATATAGGAAACGTAACTCTCTCTCTTTCTTATATCTTTACTAACTTATATCTCCCTCTCAACTTCTGTTCGCCTCGCCCAATTACACTTTTCGTAACGCTCTCGTCACGCATTCACCAGCTTACCCCCGAAGTCAACCATGCGTAAAGAAGTTTTACTTAAAAAAAAAAAGTAATTGTTATTTGCAAAGTTATTTTTGTGATGAAATAAAACACCGGTAGCGTCGTCATCCAATATCAATAACACAACTCTCTTCGACCATACAATGTTTTGAAAGAATTTTACAAGATTGGCCTTGATGACTGTATAAACATTTACATTGTACTATATTTCTTCACAGTTACCAATGTTTTGACATCTGCATACTTTGGATGTTCGGTACTGTTATATACAGATGAGAACAATGGTTATTGGTACATATTGGGTCGTCTTTGAAGAAAAATGCAATAACCTCTTTGGAAAAACTAGCCAACACGCCTAGTTTGCTGCTTCCATGTTCAACTTGCTGCCCCCACGTTTAATTTGCTGCCTCCATGTTTAATTGTTGTACTTTAGTTTGTGATACATACACTAAAAAATAAGAATATTCGAAAAATGGAACGAATACCCCCACCCTTAAAATGCACTCCTTATCACATGAGACTCTTCCCCTTTCTAAAATTTAACCTGTAACTTTCTTCATGTTCTTTTTGTTTTAACACAAGTCATATTGTTTTTTACTACAGTTTTTGCATTTAATCGGGAAATCAGGAAAGATCAAGATATCATTTATCATAAAATTTAGTCATATAATAACTTAATACAAAAAATTATGCATGATAAAACAGAATGTTAAGAAAGTTAGATTTTTGTTGGATTCCCTGTTTTTTAAATAAAATACATAAGACGACTCGTCTTTTAGTGCAGTAAAAATTAAATACTTTTCAAGAGGATGACCACAAGCATACAAAAAATAAGTGTTGAATCAATAAATCATTCTTATAATATATAAAATAAATAAGTGGAGCTTAGTTTAAAACGCTGTACAAGAATAAAAACCGTTCCTTGATTATTAGAAGACATAATAATGATTGTCAAAAATAATTGAAGAGTCTTCGTAAAGCCCAAAATATTGGATTATTTTTCTTCACCACGATCATGCGAGCTACCCCTTAGTTCAAGTCTTTTGAATTTTTAGAACAGTAAATTTTACCGTTTTGTTTTGACCAAATGCTAAAAAATACAACTCAGGTAAAAGCTATTTTCTTAATGCCAAAAAAAAGTTTTTTTACACCAGCTTCAGGTGCTCAATACAAAAGGTGTCTGTCAAAATGGTTTGTACACCCTCCCCATTATTTTCTCCACAATTTGTTATATTTGGCATTGAGAAACCATTCGCCTTCAATGAAATAATTTTATTGTTTAGGATTCGTACTCTCTCGATCATGAAATGTACTTTACCAATTTAAATCTCTTTCAAAATCACAGGACTGCACTAAAATGTATATCCCTCGTTTTAAATTTTCTTTAACTTCGCCATGTGGTTTAAAGCCCTCCGATCTGACAAATCTACATAGATAGCTAGTAAAACCTACCTGTAGTACAATGCTTTTGTCTGCACGGTAAACGCTGGTTTGTCAGTCACGTTGCT
Organism: Agelastica alni; assembly: GCA_950111635.1. Classification (NCBI taxonomy): domain Eukaryota; kingdom Metazoa; phylum Arthropoda; class Insecta; order Coleoptera; family Chrysomelidae; genus Agelastica; species Agelastica alni. The sequence continues at coordinate 24,642,846 of OX467708.1, forward strand.
TGCTATTGACGTGGTATCTCAGATTCATAATTTCTATATAAACCAATCTGCCTTTTTGAAAGTAAATTCGGAATCCGGATCGCAGGTTTCTGCACCGTCGAGGAGGCCAGGTTGATCATTTGTCAGATCCACTTTTCAATTCTTAACCCGCATTGCGTCTAAAAATTACCAATAATAATAATGTCGTTTTTGAATTGTAAGGATGATTTATACCAGTGTTTCCCAACGGGAACCCAAGCCCCACAGGGGGGCAATTCGAAAATGGACTCGACACATGTTTAACCCTTTTGCTCCGGGCCATACTGAACTAAGATGGCTACCTAAAGGGAACTGCTTGAAAAGATTTATGGAACTATTTAATACTCTTAGTGATTTTTTAAGCGAAAAACCTAAATTGAAGTATCTGTTAACAATCGATGGTAAAGCATTTGTGAGTAATTTAGCCGATATCTTTGAAAACTAAATATATTAAATAAGCAACTTCAAGGAACAAATAAAACTCTTGTCGATGCAAAAGCTAAGATATTTGTTTCATTACCCACATTGAGTTATGTCAGAAACGTATTAACAACAAAAACTTTGAACAGTTTCGTTGGCTCCAAAAATGTTAAGTAACTGATACCGCTTTACTTGTTATTGTTAATCATCTGAATATTTTTTTGGCTGATTTAAAAGAAAGATTTTTTGATTTAAAACAAACTGATTTTTCAACATGGATGATGCAGCTAATGTTAGTGGATTTGTTTGATATATCAAATATGTAGTATAAAGAAGAACTCGCAGAATTGCAAATGAGTCAGTTAAAACTTTATTTAATATAAAAGGAGCAATGGCATGGCTTTGTCAGGAAACAGAAATCAAATACCCAAATTCAACCAAATATGCAAGAAAACTATTGCTACCGTTTCCTTCTTCATTTTTAGCAGAATGTGGATTTAGTACTTTAAATGATTTACTGGTAAAAAAAAGAAATTGGCTGGATATAACACAACGTGGAGACCTGAGACTGAAGCAAACCAAATTGGAACCTAAGATAAAATCTCTGTGCAGCAAGCATCAAGCGCAAGGATCTCACTAAATTAAAATAATAAATTAATATAGAAATTTTTTTATTAAAATCATTTGGAATTTAAATTACAGTTTTTCATTATGTTTGAAAATTTACTTACTATGTTTCGCTAAAAATTTCCTAGTGTTTTCTTCTCTAAAACCCATCATCCAAGTTTCTTAAGTGAACTGTTTAATTTTTTAATATTAAAAATTATGTATGTTACATAGGGGAGGCATATGTATGTATGTCCTTCAAAAACTCCCAAACGGCTGGACCGATTTTAATGAAATTTTTAGGCAGTCTTCAGATTATCCTGGTGGGCGTTCCTGTGAAGTTTGGTAGCGATCAGATCAACGAAAGGGGTGGGAAGGGAATGAAATATAATAACTATCAAAAACGGCTGATATTAGTGTCAAATTCATAGTCTTCGGGGACGCCGAGTTTAATGCTGACATTGCCAAAGAGATCAAGCTAACGTTCAGGCAGGACAACGTGTGCCGGGTCCACTAGTTAAAAAATATATATTATTTTAATGAAACTCACCCAAGCAATTCCAAAATATACTGTATTTCTTTTAAACCAGAAAACGTCTCCAACATCACTGATATCCCGGTTAAAGAATGAATTGGTTGCTTTTTCCGTGTATCCCTGTAATTACTCTTAGATCAAGGCAGGAACTTTGAGTTGTTCTTTCTCCATTACTTCAACAACTGTAAGTGGTACTGGGCCCAATGGAATTTACTCATTTAAAAAAGAGGAGTTCTGGGGCGGATGTTTCCCATAATTCAGGTACAGGTAGAGGATGTCTGAACACATTTACACTTCATCGGACAATACTCTCTTTTGGTTTCTTGGACTCTTCTAAAAATTATTAGCTACTATAATGCAATGGAATAAAATGAAGTAACTTAAAATCCAACTAGTTTAATTTAACTTTAAGTCCTTTTTATAAGTTATGTAATTAATTTATTCATAAAGATGTACTAATACATTTTTAGCAAAATACAAGGTTTTAATGAAATACCACAAGATAATTTAATTTTTACACAAAATATTTAAGTCAATACTTTGTAAAAGAGCATGTTCTGGTCATGAATATAAAAATGTATTTAACATTTTATTTAATAGGTAAAGATTAATCAAAAATTAAATCAATTAACTTTAACTTTAAATATGGATTATCTAATTAGGTAAAGTAGACACTTAAATTTTATATTTTTAGAAAAGTAATTAACTAAGATTTAGCAAATGCGATTATAGATCCACTTAAGTGCATTTTTAAAATGTTGATGAAACTAAGTAGTGTGTATAAGATAGTTTTTATTTAGATTTTAAAAAATTAACATAAATCCATGATAAAGTATTTAAGTCAGTAATATGTATACTAACCTTTTTTGAATAATTATCGGACATTTCCATTTAAGCATTCTCAGTTCTAGACAAACTTAAATATTTTTTCCAATTTTTTTAAGTACAACTTAAACTTTTAACTTCATGGTGTCATGCTATCCTATTGATACCTATGTATTACTATTTTTACTTAATTCATTGCTAAGCATCATTGTCAATTGGGTATTTTCTTCAAAGAGGTAAATTTCCTTTCAAAACAATTAATTAACTGTTCCTACAAAACAAAGGCAATAATGGGTAATATTCAACATTTAATTTATTATAAATTATTTTATATTTACTTAAGTAATAATAATATCGCTCAGTGGAATGCAAATACTGGCTGCAGAACATCAAGACAGCTGATTAAAAAACCTCTCCAGAAGAGGGGGGTAGACGCTCTCTGGATGATGAACAGGAGTAGGTTAAGCAGCACGCTTGGCCTGCTCACTGGCCATGTCGCACCAAGAGCGCACCTCTTCAAACTTAAGCTGACGTCCGAGAAAAACTACCGACTATGCGACGAAGAGGAAGAGAGCATCATACATATTCTGTGTTGCTGCCCGATGCTAGCGGTGTACAGGTATTAAACCTGGGGCTGCATGATAATAGACCTAAGAGATCTAAATGAGACAGGGCCAACAGAAATCCTATGGTTTGCCAAAACCAGCACACTGGAATTCTGATGCCTTGAAGACACAGCAGTAATCACAGAGGATCAAAAGATCTAGGTGACATAGGTGCTTATACCAATGGCCCAACCGCAAGATTGTAATGTAATGTAAGTAAAAATGATGTTTTAATGCACAATAAAAATTTAATTTATGGTTAATATATTATTGGCAATGAAAACAAATATTTGCTAAAAATATTACACAACCAATTTTGTCGAACTTATTACTTGTTTAAAACTACCACATACGAAATATATGAATAAATTAAAAATTTGAAATTTATTGGTAAAAATAGTGTGCACTTAATATTAACAATTTTAAAAATTATTTCATATATATGCACATTATTATCGTAAACACCTTTTTTAATTTAAAGCAGGATACAATGCAAAATATGTTTAGCCACAAAATACCCATTTTTCATCCGACTTATGCCAAAAGTAGAATTATATCCACAATAAATATCCAATCTACAGCATTTTTGTCATCTGATTTTGAATGAACATCTGTTTAACTAAAGTTACTGGTGAATAAGCTTTCCGATTCAATTTCTTCCATGTCAAAACTGAATCTTTTTGACTAGGTTATAAATATAGAACTAAAATTCAGTATCATTGTGTTACTTACGGTATGGAACAATAAGTTTTGTGAAAAAGAAGATTTTGTGACTATTCAACCAAGACGAAGATCGAGAAGTTTGGATTAGCAGTTAATTAATAATAGAAATACTCCTGCAGTTTTAAGCGCTCTCTCGCAAAAAACAAACATTTTTTTTCTATTGGTAATAGCAAGATTTAAGTAGATGTGTTAATCAGTAATAACAGTTATTAGTAACGATAAACTTATCACACACCTCTATTTTTTCTGGCGTAAGTGTTTGCTATAACAAAAGTTGCAGTACATAAACAGTGACAGAGATAAGTAACCTGTTAATAAAGATATGCACGTCAACGTATAATTTGGAAATTTATCTAATCATGGTTTTGGAATGAACCACCAGATAGAACTATTCCAAAGTGAGCTGCTATATTTTAATTAAAAAGGAATAGATATTTTTATCATTTGTAAAAGAACTATTAAAGAAGAATATTTTTGCAACGGTTTACTTTTGGCTTTTATGTTATTTATTCTTGTTCTTGTTGATTTTTTGTATAATAAAATAAAAAGGAAATTTATACATAATCAAAATTTAATTATCTTTTTACTTTAAAATGTCTACAAATCAAAACATTAACCAGAGCCTTTTGGCATATTTGATTAAATAAACTTAAATAATAATACCATACGTGCTACTACATGCAAGATGCACAAAAGAAAACGTTCTTTATTAAAAAACATATACAATTAAAAGGTAAAGATGCCTATATGCATAGAGTCGAAAAATTCTAGGACTATGAGAATCTTCATCATTTTGAATTTTAGAATTGTATTTGTATCCGATTTAATTTTAACATTTTTAGACTTCTTAGACTCGAATAATGTCCCATCGTATATTTCACAAGGTTACATTCCTACTATAAAAAAATGTGAATGATGTTATTCTTTAATAATTTTTAATTTAAGAATCGGATTAAAGGCTCGTTCTCATTTGGCAAGTTAATTGTCAAATAAAAACGGGGTATTTTCCGTGAAAGACCCAAAGCTAGGAGGTCTTGCCAAAAGGACGGTTTGCTCTTTTGCCAAGATTGCCATTAGCCCCCAGTTGCAGCTTGAAGAGTTAAAACTGGCCACCACACCCCCAGTACTTCATGTGTATTCGGCTGTCTCTCGTGTCCCACCCTGAGATCCAGAGGTGGCCGATGAAGTCAGCGCACAAGAATTTTACACTGTGCAGGGCACTATACTATTATAGTCGTAAGCGATAACGAGCCTTTTTTTCCAACGGTGGAGGTTATGAGCCTAAAAGTTCAAGGTCTATTGTGAGACTGCACTGACTTTATCAGGTCTACTCACTTAAAACTCCACCACTATTTAGGTCCGTCTGGTTATTGCCTCCGGTGACACTTATTCCTGTTGGCCCATTGTATCTTGCCTATGTGATTTTATATCATTGTACCCAATCCAGTACTTTTGTATCTTGTACAATTTGTCAAGTTCTGTACTGGGTGGGAATTTTATAGTTCTGGGTCGCCGGATGGCTGCCCAAAAATTGCCTGTCTTTTGCGGTCCAGTGCCTCGCAGCAGCACAGTATGTGTTTTACTGTTTCCGGATCCTTGCCGCACAGTCTGCAGGTCAGGTCTCCATTGTACAGTCCCATTTTGTTGAGGTGCTCCTTCAATGGTGCGTGACCGGTCAGGAGCCCCGTAGTGATTATTAGATGGTTCCTGTTCATCGCTAACAGTTCTGCCGTCCTTTTGTGGCACGGTCCTTTGATGTATTATTTCCCGTGTTTGTTTCCTGGGATGCGCTTTCCCAGTAGTTTTTGAGTTTTCCCCCAATCCAGACACTCTTACTGTACGCTTTTGTACCCCTAGCATCTGCCCTTGGTTTGGGGGAGTTTCCGAACCTCTTCTTGCAAGTTCGATAACGACCTTTAAAAGTAACAACATATTTATAATGTTGTTTCATGTGTACTGTACTGTAATAGGCTGTAATAGGCAACACGTAATACGCGTAATACGTTTTATGTGCAGAATATTTACCAATAACATATTTGCATTTTTGTTGATAGTAAACTGATCAATAACAAGATACTAGCAGTTTTTTGAAAACTTACATCCACTGCAGTATTTAAGTGCATTTCAGTACCAAAAATTTGCAGTTTTAACAAGAATTTTTTTTTTTTGACATACCAACGTTTTATTCCTTTCATCATATTTTTCAATGGCACTTTCTTTCCAATAACGCAATAGGTACCTTCCGTCGATCTAGTTTCATTCCATGATCTTTGAATGTTTGGGAAATTCTGACAATACCACGTATACTGCTAAAATTAAAGGGTTACGTTTTAAAAGTGATATTCTTTCATAACAGACTTGGTGTGAAAAACATTATAAAGCATATTTTTTATGCTGGACATTTCATGAAGTAGGTACATAAAAGTGCTAACATCACTTGACATTGACAGAGTTAATTGTGACAGAGGGGGTGCGAAAATTATCATTAAATCCCACCTACGGTACAATGAAATAGAAACATCTTTTAAAACTTCTTCTTCTTTAGTTAGATCTGTCGATCTGTTAATTGGGTCGACTTAGGATCTCTTGGGATGTCAATTGCCAGCTATTCTTCCATCTCTTAGGTGGTCTTCCTGGGGGTCTATCTCCCGCCGGTCTGTTCTGGAATACTATCCGCGGTAGTCGATCTTCTGCCATTCGGATTACATGAGCGTGCTATTGTCGTTTCCTTTGTCGCCGTCGAATCATCGAAAGTGCAAATCGATTTCGTCAGAAGCCAATGATCTTTCAAAAAATTCGGTATTCCTTTTTAAAACGGTGCCGAATGCGTATTTAGGAAAATAAAGGCCATTTTAAACATTTATTATAGTAGATACTAAACATTTGTACATATTTTTTATACCTGCGAATATCACGAATACTCAGTTATAACTTACTTTTTGTTACTCAAAAGTTTTGCTTGATAATGAAAAAGAGGCCGCATCTCGATAAAAAATGATGTATTAAACCAATGGTGTCACAATACTAATTTGGTGATGAGTCGCTTTTTTTTGCGTGAGGATTTTCTTCGGCCCATAAGTGTGCGTTATGGTGATTCATAACGCCCTTTCTATTGAAGGTAGCTTCATCGGTAAACAAAATATGATTAATGAAACTGATATTTCAATTGTTTTCCGTTAAGAACCAGTATCAAAATCCCATTCTTCTAGGATAATATTCACCTAGTAATTCTTGAACGGTTGTTAAGTGATAGGGATGAAGCTGCCGTTCCTTAAATCTTCTCAAAACCATCAAGTGACCAACATCTAATTGAGCAGCTATTACCCTTGTACTGCTTTCAGGGTTTTTTCTTCAACAAATTCTAAAATCTCCTCATCGTTGTATCCATTTTTGGATGACCACTATTACCAGAAACAGGCGGTCGCAAAGTAACAGTCACCCGTAAACGACGATCAATGGAAAGAAAAAATCGTCTGTCTGGTGTAATCCAATTAGGGATATTTTTTCGCATAACGCCTTGCAGCTGCTGAACTATTTCCTTGTCATTCACCTGTTATTACCAGAATTAGAGATAATTATCTGAAACCTTGTTTTAGTCTTATCAAACCTACTCAGAATTAAATCATATCTGCCATTTCTGCAAACGTGTAAACCATCGTAAGAGGTTTAATTTTTCTTAACACTCTTAAAATGCTCAATAATCGAAAGCTTCAGTAAGTATGTAATTGTTAAAGCAACTGCTTTTTTTTGGGTGCACATTTGTATTAAGGTAAGTTATGTTCAATAGAGTTATTTTTGACCACAAGATATGTGGTCAAATTATGACCTACCTTTTTGTTACAACCTGTATACCTACACCTTAACAAATCAAAAACTAAATAAAATAGAATATTGTGTTTAACAGGAAATATTATTAATTATAAATTTAAAAACTGTCATAAAATTGTTTCCTTAAAAATAATTTAGTGCTATTAACAAAACAAATCCAATCAACCAATATTTGATTAATTACGCATTTAAAAAAATCAAATAGGTATTATACATTGTTGGCTTTGGATGAAATTTAAAAATCGTTTTTAAAAAATAATTGATAAACACTTACCTAAACTAAGCTAAAAAGCATCTTCTACCTCCAAGATATACTTTTCTTTCGGAAAACAAAGGCACTACACAAAGACAAAAGATAAGTAACAGGCTGTTTCTCAGGTAATCATATTTTGGTAACGATTTTATAACAACGCCGTTCTTGTGAACTGTTTTTATATTTTTTAAATATACATCATTTCAACAGTGTAGTTACAAATACTGTAGGTGCCTTCAATGTAATCCCTAAAAAAATAATAATATATATTAGGATCTACATAATCAAAGATACAATGGGCCAACAGGCTTAACTGTCACCGGAGGTAATAGCTAGACGACCTAATTAGGGGTGGAGTTTTTAGTGAGTGGACCTGACACCTAGTCAGGGAAGCCTCACAGTAGACATTGAGCTTTCAGACTCATAACCTCTCCGTAAAGGATTTTCCCCACCTCTGCATTAAAAAAAATCTGCTTAATCATTTAACAAAAAAGCAGCTTACCAATTTAAACAATAACAAAGAAAATTGTTACATGGAGTGGATAGCTTCAATTCGCTCACACAGTTTGGTGTACTTTTAAATAAAAAAATTGAAAACATATTTTAAAACTTCATCCAGTGCCTTGCTTACTAAAATAATTTGACAAATATTTCCAAACATAGTAGAAATAGTGATTCAGATTGCAAATGATAAATGTTTAAAGTAAAGCAAAGGAAAAAAATATCTCAAGAAAAAGTTTATTCAGCCAGCAACTGGACAGGAGAATCGGTTTAAAAGAATATTCAAAACATAACTCCATCCATTTAGTTGCTTACTTGAATAAACAAAGAAATATGAGTAAAAAATAGTAAAAGAAAATAGTTATTCAGATTGCAACTGATAAAAGTTTAACATGATTTTAGGTAAAGCATAGGAAAAAATAGTTCAAGAAAAAATTTATTCAGTCAGCAACTAAAGAATATCCATAACATAACTCCATCCATTTAGTTGCTTACATATGAGCAAAAAATTGTAAAAGAAAATAGTTATTCATATTGCAACTGATGAAAGTTTAAGATGATTTAAGATTCAGCATAAGAAAAAACTAGTTTAAAAAAAAATTTATTTAGTCAGCAACTGGACAGGGGATTCGGTTTTGGAGAATATCCAAAACATAATTCCATCCATTTAGTTGCTTACTGAAATAAAAACAGAAATATGAGCAAAATATAGTAAAAGAAAATAGTTAATCAGATTGCAACTGATAAAAATTTAACATAATTTTAGGTAAAGCATAGGAAAAAAATAGTTCAAGAAAAAATTTATTCCGCCAGCAACTGGACAGGGGATTCGGTTTTGAAAAATATCCAAAACATAACTCCATCCATTTAGTTGCTTACTTGAATAAACACAGAAATATGAGCAAAAAATAGTAAAAAAAAATAGTTATTCAGATTGCAACTGATAAAAATTTAACATGGTTTTAGGTAAAGCATAGAAAAAAATAGTTCAACAAAAATTTATTTATTCAGCAACTGGATAGGGGATTCGGTTTTTGGAGAATATCCAAAACATAAATCCATCCATTTAGTTGCTTACTGGAATAAAAACAGAAATATGAGCAAAAGATAGTAAGAGAAAATAGTTAATCAGATTGCAACTGATGAAAGTTTAAGATGATTTAAGGTTCAGCATAAGAAAAAACTAGTTTAAAAAAAAAATTATTTAGTCAGCAACTGGACAGGGGATTCGGTTTTGGAGAATATCCAAAACATAACTCCATTTATTTAATTGCTTACATGAATGGACAAAGAAATATGAGCAAAAAATAGTAAAAAAAAATAGTTATTCAGATTGCAACTGATAAAAATTTAACATGGTTTTAGGTAAAGCATAGAAAAAAATAGTTTAAAAAAAAATTTATTTAGTCAGCAACTGGACAAGGGATTCGGTTTTGGAGAATATCCAAAACATAACTCCATCCATTTAGTTGCTTACTGGAATAAAAACAGAAATATGAGCAAAAGATAGTAAGAGAAAATAGTTAATCAGATTGCAACTGATAAAAATTTAACATGATTTTAGGTAAAGCATAGGAAAAAAATAGTTCAAGAAAAAATTTATTCCGCCAGCAACTGGACAGGGGATTCGGTTTTGAAAAATATCCAAAACATAACTCCATCCATTTAGTTGCTTACTCGAATAAACACAGAAATATGAGCAAAAAATAGTAAGAGAAAATAGTTATTCAGATTGCAACTAATAAAAGTTTACCATGATTTAAGGTGAAGCATAGGAAAAAATAGTTCAAGAAAAAATTTATTCAGTCAGCAACTAAAGAATATCCATAACATAACTCCATCCATTTAGTTGCTTACATATGAGCAAAAAATTGTAAAAGAAAATAGTTATTCATATTGCAACTGATGAAAGTTTAAGATGATTTAAGGTTCAGCATAAGAAAAAACTAGTTTAAAAAAAAATTTATTTAGTCAGCAACTGGACAGGGGATTCGGTTTTGAAGAATATCCAAAACATAACTCCATCCATTTAGTTGCTTACTTAAATAAACACAGAAATATGAGTAAAAAATAGTAAGAGAAAATAGTAATTCAGATTGCAACTAATAAAAGTTTACCATGATTTAAGGTGAAGCATAGGAAAAAATAGTTTAAGAAAAAATTTATTCAGTCAGCAACTAAAGAATATCCATAACATAACTCCATCCATTTAGTTGCTTACATATGAGCAAAAAATTGTAAAAGAAAATAGTTATTCATATTGCAACTGATGAAAGTTTAAGATGATTTAAGATTCAGCATAAGAAAAAACTAGTTTAAAAAAAAATTTATTTAGTCAGCAACTGGACGGTTTTGGAGAATATCCAAAACATAATTCCATCCATTTAGTTGCTTACTGAAATAAAAACAGAAATATGAGCAAAAGATAGTAAAAGAAAATAGTTAATCAGATTGCAACTGATAAAAATTTAACATGATTTTAGGTAAAGCATAGGAAAAAAATAGTTCAAGAAAAAATTTATTCCGCCAGCAACTGGACAGGGGATTCGGTTTTGAAAAATATCCAAAACATAACTCCATCCATTTAGTTGCTTACTTGAATAAACACAGAAATATGAGCAAAAAATAGTAAAAAAAAATAGTTATTCAGATTGCAACTGATAAAAATTTAACATGGTTTTAGGTAAAGCATAGAAAAAAATAGTTCAACAAAAATTTATTTATTCAGCAACTGGATAGGGGATTCGGTTTTTGGAGAATATCCAAAACATAAATCCATCCATTTAGTTGCTTACTGGAATAAAAACAGAAATATGAGCAAAAGATAGTAAGAGAAAATAGTTAATCAGATTGCAACTGATGAAAGTTTAAGATGATTTAAGGTTCAGCATAAGAAAAAACTAGTTTAAAAAAAAAATTATTTAGTTAGCAACTGGACAGGGGATTCGGTTTTGGAGAATATCCAAAACATAATTCCATCCATTTAGTTGCTTACTGAAATAAAAACAGAAATATGAGCAAAAGATAGTAAAAGAAAATAGTTAATCAGATTGCAACTGATAAAAATTTAACATAATTTTAGGTAAAGCATAGGAAAAAAATAGTTCAAGAAAAAATTTATTCCGCCAGCAACTGGACAGGGGATTCGGTTTTGAAAAATATCCAAAACATAACTCCATCCATTTAGTTGCTTACTTGAATAAACACAGAAATATGAGCAAAAAATAGTAAAAAAAAATAGTTATTCAGATTGCAACTGATAAAAATTTAACATGGTTTTAGGTAAAGCATAGAAAAAAATAGTTCAACAAAAATTTATTTATTCAGCAACTGGATAGGGGATTCGGTTTTTGGAGAATATCCAAAACATAAATCCATCCATTTAGTTGCTTACTGGAATAAAAACAGAAATATGAGCAAAAGATAGTAAGAGAAAATAGTTAATCAGATTGCAACTGATGAAAGTTTAAGATGATTTAAGGTTCAGCATAAGAAAAAACTAGTTTAAAAAAAAATTATTTAGTCAGCAACTGGACAGGGGATTCGGTTTTGGAGAATATCCAAAACATAACTCCATTTATTTAATTGCTTACATAAATGGACAAAGAAATATGAGCAAAAAATAGTAAAAAAAAATAGTTATTCAGATTGCAACTGATAAAAATTTAACATGGTTTTAGGTAAAGCATAGAAAAAAATAGTTTAAAAAAAAATTTATTTAGTCAGCAACTGGACAAGGGATTCGGTTTTGGAGAATATCCAAAACATAACTCCATCCATTTAGTTGCTTACTGGAATAAAAACAGAAATATGAGCAAAAGATAGTAAGAGAAAATAGTTAATCAGATTGCAACTGATAAAAATTTAACATGATTTTAGGTAAAGCATAGGAAAAAAATAGTTCAAGAAAAAATTTATTCCGCCAGCAACTGGACAGGGGATTCGGTTTTGAAAAATATCCAAAACATAACTCCATCCATTTAGTTGCTTACTCGAATAAACACAGAAATATGAGCAAAAAATAGTAAGAGAAAATAGTTATTCAGATTGCAACTAATAAAAGTTTACCATGATTTAAGGTGAAGCATAGGAAAAAATAGTTCAAGAAAAAATTTATTCAGTCAGCAACTAAAGAATATCCATAACATAACTCCATCCATTTAGTTGCTTACATATGAGCAAAAAATTGTAAAAGAAAATAGTTATTCATATTGCAACTGATGAAAGTTTAAGATGATTTAAGGTTCAGCATAAGAAAAAACTAGTTTAAAAAAAAATTTATTTAGTCAGCAACTGGACAGGGGATTCGGTTTTGAAGAATATCCAAAACATAACTCCATCCATTTAGTTGCTTACTTAAATAAACACAGAAATATGAGTAAAAAATAGTAAGAGAAAATAGTAATTCAGATTGCAACTAATAAAAGTTTACCATGATTTAAGGTGAAGCATAGGAAAAAATAGTTTAAGAAAAAATTTATTCAGTCAGCAACTAAAGAATATCCATAACATAACTCCATCCATTTAGTTGCTTACATATGAGCAAAAAATTGTAAAAGAAAATAGTTATTCATATTGCAACTGATGAAAGTTTAAGATGATTTAAGATTCAGCATAAGAAAAAACTAGTTTAAAAAAAAATTTATTTAGTCAGCAACTGGACGGTTTTGGAGAATATCCAAAACATAATTCCATCCATTTAGTTGCTTACTGAAATAAAAACAGAAATATGAGCAAAAGATAGTAAAAGAAAATAGTTAATCAGATTGCAACTGATAAAAATTTAACATGATTTTAGGTAAAGCATAGGAAAAAAATAGTTCAAGAAAAAATTTATTCCGCCAGCAACTGGACAGGGGATTCGGTTTTGAAAAATATCCAAAACATAACTCCATCCATTTAGTTGCTTACTTGAATAAACACAGAAATATGAGCAAAAAATAGTAAAAAAAAATAGTTATTCAGATTGCAACTGATAAAAATTTAACATGGTTTTAGGTAAAGCATAGAAAAAAATAGTTCAACAAAAATTTATTTATTCAGCAACTGGATAGGGGATTCGGTTTTTGGAGAATATCCAAAACATAAATCCATCCATTTAGTTGCTTACTGGAATAAAAACAGAAATATGAGCAAAAGATAGTAAGAGAAAATAGTTAATCAGATTGCAACTGATGAAAGTTTAAGATGATTTAAGGTTCAGCATAAGAAAAAACTAGTTTAAAAAAAAAATTATTTAGTTAGCAACTGGACAGGGGATTCGGTTTTGGAGAATATCCAAAACATAACTCCATTTATTTAATTGCTTACATGAATGGACAAAGAAATATGAGCAAAAAATAGTAAAAAAAAATAGTTATTCAGATTGCAACTGATAAAAATTTAACATGGTTTTAGGTAAAGCATAGAAAAAAATAGTTTAAAAAAAAATTTATTTAGTCAGCAACTGGATAGGGGATTCGGTTTTTGGAGAATATCCAAAACATAAATCCATCCATTTAGTTGCTTACTCGAATAAACACAGAAATATGAGCAAAAAATAGTAAGAGAAAATAGTTATTCAGATTGCAACTAATAAAAGTTTACCATGATTTAAGGTGAAGCATAGGAAAAAATAGTTCAAGAAAAAATTTATTCAGTCAGCAACTAAAGAATATCCATAACATAACTCCATCCATTTAGTTGCTTACATATGAGCAAAAAATTGTAAAAGAAAATAGTTATTCATATTGCAACTGATGAAAGTTTAAGATGATTTAAGATTCAGCATAAGAAAAAACTAGTTTAAAAAAAAATTTATTTAGTCAGCAACTGGACAGGGGATTCGGTTTTGGAGAATATCCAAAACATAATTCCATCCATTTAGTTGCTTACTGAAATAAAAACAGAAATATGAGCAAAAGATAGTAAAAGAAAATAGTTAATCAGATTGCAACTGATAAAAATTTAACATGATTTTAGGTAAAGCATAGGAAAAAAATAGTTCAAGAAAAAATTTATTCCGCCAGCAACTGGACAGGGGATTCGGTTTTGAAAAATATCCAAAACATAACTCCATCCATTTAGTTGCTTACTTGAATAAACACAGAAATATGAGCAAAAAATAGTAAAAAAAAATAGTTATTCAGATTGCAACTGATAAAAATTTAACATGGTTTTAGGTAAAGCATAGAAAAAAATAGTTCAACAAAAATTTATTTATTCAGCAACTGAATAGGGGATTCGGTTTTTGGAGAATATCCAAAACATAAATCCATCCATTTAGTTGCTTACTGGAATAAAAACAGAAATATGAGCAAAAGATAGTAAGAGAAAATAGTTAATCAGATTGCAACTGATGAAAGTTTAAGATGATTTAAGGTTCAGCATAAGAAAAAACTAGTTTAAAAAAAAAATTATTTAGTCAGCAACTGGACAGGGGATTCGGTTTTGGAGAATATCCAAAACATAATTCCATCCATTTAGTTGCTTACTGGAATAAAAACAGAAATATGAGCAAAAAATAGTAAGAGAAAATAGTTATTCACATTGCAACTGATAAAAATTTAACATTATTTTAGGTAAAGCATGTGAAAAAAATAGTTCAAATTAAAATTTGGATTCGGTTTTAGAGATTATCCAAAACATAACTCTATCTATTTAGTTGCTTACTTGAATAAATACAGACATATGAGCAAAAATTGGTAAGAGATAAAAGTTATTCAGATTAAATTGATAAAGGTTTAACATGATTTTAGGTGAAGCATAGGAAAAAAATAGTTCAAGAATTATATATTGAGTCAGCAACTGGAGAATATCCAAAATATAACTCCATCCATTAAGTAGCTTACTCGAATAAACACAGAAATATAAGCAAAAAATAATGAGAGAAAATAGTTATTCCGATTGCAATTAATAAAACTTTAACATTATTTTAGGTTAAGTATAGGAAAAAAATAGTTAAAGAAAATATTTATTCAGTCAGCAACTGGAGAATATCCAAAAAATAACTCAACATGATTTTAGGTTAAGTATATGATGTTTTTTCTTTAAAAATGTGGCGCACCCCAATTCCAAATAATTACTTTAAAAATGATGTTTTGGTTTAATTGGGAAATTATATTTTATAAGATTGAAGATTATTACGAGGACGTAGTTGATACTTACATTTATAATTTATAAACAAACCATTTTAAGGTGGAGATATATTAAGGAAATCATGTTTGGGTTCTCTCTTGACATCACTCAATCGCCGTTGCAACAAACATTTTTTACTATCTGAAAAAAAGAATGGATTGTGTCAGTAAAATTTTCGTTTTGAAATAAAAATTATGGAAAATTTTTCTGAAGATCAATGCTGTCCCATTAAACGATTAAATAACAATGGGAGAGTAGTATCAAAGGCAAAACAATATGATTGAATATAGATTTACCAGACCTTTTAAATGAGGTATGACTTGATACCTAACGACATTTGAAATAATTTAAGCGGTACCTTTAGTAGGGAGGGGATCTGATGTTTATGACATTAGCGCTAAAAAGTGTCCCCTTCAAGTTAAAAGTTGACGTGTTTCGGCATTTCATTCTAATATGTCGCATTTCTAAAATATTAAGGGTGGGTCCTTTTCAAATGAACACAGTGTATATAAAATTTACAGTGAAGTAAAAAGTGGAGGTGTTATGCCCCCAAAGAAAAATGCAGATGGTAAAAAAGAAAAGTTAAATTTACAAAACAAAGTCACAGTGCAATAAGAAGAATAGTGCATGCATTTTATTTTAATGAAGAAATTCCAACGGTAGCCAAAGTCTTGGTCGCAATCAATGAAGATCCATCTTTCCCTAAAATGGGATAGACAAAAATGTGGGAAACTCTAATAGATTTAAAGTTTAATTGGAAAAACTGGACAGACAAGCAACAATAATTAATAGTGATTAAATTATGTAAACTACGTGCAGAAGGCAGACGAATATTTTATTTAGACGAAACTTGGGTAAATGAGGGTTCTACAGTCAGTTAAGTGTGGCAGGATAAAAGGATTTAATCTTCACTACAGGTATTTTTGGAAGGATTATCTACAGGACTGAAGACGCCTTCTGGTAAGGGACGACGTCTTATTGTAACACACATTGGAAGTAATAACGGGTTCTTAGAAGGTGGTTCTTTAATTGTACAACTTTTAGTAGTTTTGCTTTTACTGTTTTTTCGGAAAAATAATATTTCTGTCTGTTAGCCACTTAATTTTATCTTGTTTTTTCCATGTAGTATTTGGCACACGTTCAATTTGACGGGAGTGGTAATTAGCGTTATCCATACTATAACCAAATATTTTGGTAAAAGTTCAATCATCTGCCTCCAGTACGTAGATAAACTTGCAGTGGTTCAGAGAATACAACTCTTCTTGATGGTTTTGTTATACTGGGAATCGCTCCTTGTCTTGAATTAGGCATCGTAATAAGTGTTTCCGGTTGAACCTCGGGAATCGTTTATTGCTGTGTAGTGAATCTTGGTTTTCTCGCCACTTGACATACTCTTAACTGATTGTAATAACGCTTGATGATAAAACCATCATCTAATTCTATCAAGTAATGCAGTCTACCCAATCGTTCAAGTACAACACCATATTTTCATAAGATGTTTCTTGAATAATTCCGTGACTGTACTCTATTCCCAATCCTGAAGAACTTGTCAAACCTCGGTTGTTGAACATTTGGTTTTTCTCGCTTCTGTGGGCGAATCAAATCCAACTTAGTCCTCAGATTACGATGGTGATTTCCCACAGGATAAAGGTGTCACTTGGTATCTCAAAAGGAAAGATTGCAATTTATAATGTAATGTTCCAGGTTCGTGAATCACACACTTCAACTTAGCTTTTAAGGTCTGACAAAATCGCTCAGCTTGTCCATTTGTTCCTGGAAATCCTGGTGCTATCGTACGCTATGAGATACCATTCCGTAAACAAAATTTATTGAATTTAGTAGATTTAAAAATGAAAGCATTATCACTCACTAAAATTTCGGGTAAACCATGCCTGCTGAATATTTCACGTAAAGAAAACACTGTTCAAGCAGTTGTTGGAGCATGTTTCGACATTAGTATTTCAGGCCATTTAGCATCCACTACTATAAACCCGTGTGGGGTTGCTAGATCTCCATCGGAACTCCCAGGTGGCGGATAGAGAAATGCCTCGTAGATATAGGTGGTACCGAGGAAATCAAATACTCGTGACGGACCAAACTAGCACCAACCGAACGGTTACCGGTATAAGTAACCCCCTCTTGCCAGTGAATAACCACGGGTGGAAGAACTGGCAAGGAGTAAGGCAATTCGTTGTCCTTGGAATCAAAAAAAAATTATTCCGAAGACGGATAACTAATTAGTCAACGGCAGTGGGATGTGGAAAGCCACGGGATGACTACCACATTAAAGAGCTATAACGCTATCACTATAAAATCCAAATGGCAAAAACCTATCGGTAGTGTAAAACTTACCGCTCATGGAAATCGTAACCCTAGAGCCGGCAGTGAAGAACAATCACAAAGACAAGACAGTGGGGCCTTCCAGGTCGTCAGCACGCGAAAACCCCACTCTCCGCATGTAAAAGCTACTGAAAACTGTCACCAAAAGAACAAGGTGAAACTTAAACTATACGATGAAATTGTGCGCTTCGCCACATGGAATGTACGTAGTTTATTTATGCTCGGAAAACTATAGAACGTAGAATTGGAAATGCGCAGGATGAATATCAGTATCCTAGGACTTAGCGAGGTACGATGGCCGGGATCTGGCACCCAGAAAACAGACCATGGATATCTTTATTATTATGGAGGAACAGACAGAGATCACAGATACGGAGTCGCAATTCTGGTGACGTCAGCAGTGGCTGGATCGGTCTTGAATTATGACCCCCTTAACGACCGAGCCATGCTTATGAAAATACAAACCTCACATAGAGTATTGAACATAATTCAAATATATGTCCCTACGGAAGACAAACCTGATGATGACGTTGAACTCTTTTATAACGATATTAAAGAACTGATGCGGACGCTGGTCATGGGAGATCTGAACGCAAATATCGGAGCTGGCCAGGAGGCTGATATAGTCGGTAAATACGGACTGGGGAATAGAAACACAAGAGGCGACAGATTTGCCCAATTCTGTTTAGAGCAGGACTTAGTAATTACCAATACATTTTTCAAACTCCTTCCACGACGACTATATACATGGACCTCTCCTGCAAACACCATGAAAAATATAGTGAGAAATCAATTTCATACTACTGAATAAAACATTTAAAGATATGTGAAGGCAGTTAAGACATATCTAGGAGCGGACGTTGGATCTGATCATAATCCAGTTGTTATGGAATTTGAACTACACCGCTTTAAAAAAGCAAAGAGACAAACAAAAGTCATAGACATCCAGACATCCGAAGACTGGGAGATCCTAATATAAAAGAGCAAGTAAGAAGCTTACTAGAAAGATAAAAATGAAACATCAAGATAGAAGAGACGGAGGCAACCTGGAGCGTAATAGAGAGAATAATTAACAATATCCAAGAGCAACAGATAGGGTTCATAGGAAACAATAAAAAGCAAAGGTGGATGACGCAGGAAATACTGTCCTTGATGGATGAAAGAAGGAAGCACAAGGAACAGAACCGAGACAAATACAGAGAACTTAACAAAACAATTAAAAAAAAATGCAGAGAAGCCAAAGATCGATGGCTGTCAGCAAAATGTCAGGAGATAAAATCACTGCAAACAAAATACGATACATTAAACGTACACAAGAAAGTTAAATAACTCGTAGGAAGATGTCGAAAGCAACCAGCAGCGGTTTTGAAAGATGCCAAGGAGGAAAACGTAGTTGGAATAGAATAAAAATTTAAAAGATGGAAAGAGTATGTTGAAACACTATTTAAAGACAACATATCTAACCTTCCACCAAAAAACGACGATGCTGAAGAAATCGGACCTGAAATTACAAAGAATGAAGTTACTTATGCTATAAAACTACAAAAAACGAAAAAGGAACTGGTCCAGATAACATATACGCTGAAACTCTGAAGATTATGGTAGAAAACGACGAATCAGGTCTTGATCTTCTTATATCACTGTTCAACAGCATATATAGTGGCAGGATACCATTTAGCTGGCTGAGATCTACGTTCATCACCCTGCCCAAAAAGGCCGGTTATCGAACTGTGACGACTACCGCCTTATAAGTCTCATGTCACATGTTCTTAAGGCTTTCTTAAGAGTAATCCACACAAGAATTTACCGCAAATGCGAGACCCAAGTTAACGAAACCCAGTTTGGATTCCGGAATAGGGTTGGCCCTCTTCTCTCTGAAAATTCTAACACAAAGATGTAGAGATATGAATATTGACGTATAAGCATGCTTTATAGACTATCGCAAGGCATTTGACTGCGTTAAACATGAAAACCTAATACAGATCTTGACATCTACAGGTATAGATAATAGGGACATTCGTGTGATTAGTGACCTATATTGAAGACAATCGGCCACAATCCTAATAAACGGCAAATCATCAGAAAACGTATCAATCATGAAAGGAGCGAGGCAAGGCTTCATCTTGTCACCGCTTCTTTTTAACATATATTTAAAAGCAATATTCAGAGAAGCACTTGACGAAACAACAGGAGGAAAGTAGTGAATGGGAAAGTAATAAATAACTTATGATACGCGGATGACACCGCCATTATAGCCAGCAGTCTAAGTGAATTACAGAGAATGATCCATAAAATAGTCAAACAAGACCATAGTCTTCTCCAAAACAAATAAAAATGTAACCTTGACCATAAAAGGCAAAGATGTAGAGCAGGTCTCCTCGTTTAAATACCTGGGCACCTCGATAGATCAGGACTGAGACCCTAAAAGTGAAATCAGATCCAAAATAGAACAGGAGAGAAGGTCTTCGCTAGTATGAATAAGCTCTTTACAAGATTGGAATTTAGCTTAGAGCTTAGGACACGCATGCTCCGTTGCTGTGTTCTCTGTCCTACTATACGGCAGTGAGAGCTGAACCCTTGATCCCATAACGGAGAAAAGAATCGACGCATTTGAGATGTATCTCTATCGACGCATGCTCAGAATTTCTTGGACACAAAAGATAACCAATATCAATTCCTTTCCAGTAACAATAATTTCTAGCCAAAGATTTTATTTTTACTATACCGATATGTGTGGTATGAAGTTCTTGAAGCATTGCAGGCTAAAGCTTCTTTCTCTTGTGCGGTAATTACATCGGTACAGACTTGATTGATTGTGTTGACATTCATAAAATAATCATCATCGAAATAATCATTCTCGTTATTTTTGATTTGTAATGGATTCCATAAAAAATAGTCAACATTCGAGTATTCGGATGATTTCTTAAATTCCATTGAATAATCAAATCCCGATAAAAACTGTGCATGGCGATGTATTCTGCTAGCTGTCAACGTTGCGTTGGTAACTGTTTAGTCGGATTGAAAATTGTTGTAAGAGGCTTGTTATCAACAACTAGACTGAATTTTCTTCCATAAATATAATGAAAAAGTTTCTTGAATGCCCCGTATATTGCAGTAGCCTATCTGTCCAGCTGACTGTGATTATTTTCTGCCTTCGTCTGGATATGAACATGACTGGTATTTCAATGTTATCTGGAAAACGGTGAGATAATACTCTAGCCAAACCGTACAGTCTAGCATCAGTGGCAAAAATAACTGGAAGTTCTGGTGAGAAGGGTATGAGTACTTGATCACTTGCTTGATTTTTTTAAAAGCCTTTTCACATTCTTTGGTCCAAGAAAACTTGACATTTAAGGGATACAGGAAATGAGATATATTTGGAATAAACTTCGAGTAGTACATTCCCATTCCTAAAAACTTTGAATTTCCTCTACATGTTTTGGTGTTGGAGCATCCATTATTACTTTAACTTTGTCTTTCGATATTTTCAGAGGTTATGTGACCCAAGTATTTGATCTTTCAATTTTTATGTTGAGCATAATTTTTGGTTCGTAAAGGAATGATGAGAAAATATCTATTATTTGATTTTATAATTTGTTTTAGATAAGTGTTAGTGGTTGTATTTTATTTTAATTTTTACACATTTCAGTCGAAAATTGTTCTCATATGTAGCTATTATGCTAAATAAATGCTTTATTATTATTTATAGAAAATTATTGTGTCATCATCAATACATTGAACATTTAACTTTCTTGAATTTCTCAATGATGATTTGATACACACCATGGGTATATGACCTTTTCTTTTACAGAGTTTGCAAAAAAGTTTATGTGTGGATGTGCAGTTTTGAGTTTCATGATTATTTTTACCACATCGTAAACAGATATTTGAAAAACCCAGTTTTCCAAGATCGACATTTTGATGTGATTTTTTTTGGTTGCTTCTGGAATCATTACGATTTCTGTGATTGGTAGATCTAGATTCACTACAATTTTTTCTTCAATTTGATTTGGTATCTTTTGAACTCTACTAGTAGAACTTTGATATATTTCTCTATTTTGTATTTTTGATGCTTCTATAGCCAGTGCAATTCTAGTGTTTTTTCCAGTGATATGTCTGCTTGTTGTAAAATTTTTTCACGGATATCAGTAATCATATAGCCCACGGATGATTTGTTATCTTAAAAGAAGATTGATAAATGATTTAGAGCATTTACCGTCATTACAATAAGATTTGAAGTCGCAGGTTTTGACTAAATCCTTTAAAGCTGCTACATAGGTCGAAATTAATTCCACAGGAGACTGAATTCTAGAGAAAAGGAGAAAATAATTTTTTAATAAAATTACCAATTCATTATAGGTTTTGTTAGCTGGTAAGTCCGGAGATGTTAAACTAGAGAGTAATTTATAATGTTTACTTCCTAGACAATTGATAAGGACCATCACCTTTGCCTCATTGGTTTCAGTATCATCTTTGTGTAATCCTTTCAATTTGAAAATTCTGACAATAGCTATCAAAATTTTCGGTGGATTTATCAAATGGTTCGAAAGTGATTATTTGATTCTGGAGGATGTCTCTTAAAGAATTTTGTGGCTTTTGTTGTTGTTGTAAGCTATTTACCAGTCCACTAAGAGCAGTTATGAGAGGTGTTAAATCTTGTGACATCTTTGCTTGCTGTGAGAAATTTTCGATAATTATTCCAAACTATTCTTGTTTTTTGTGAGGTGGGTATCTATTTAATTTGAATTAGTGGAATCTATTCTTTATTTCTCGTCGCCTATTATTATATTGTAGAAATATAAGATCGATGATTGACAATTATTTTTTATTAATCAATCTAACTGACATGACGTATATATACAGGGTCATATACATATACATAACATTGATTCAGAGACTTTTACGTTTACTAATCTTTAACTGCAAGAGAATATATTTTTTACAATACTAAGTAAATAACGACACACTAGTTCGGATTTAGCAAATAGTCTGTTAGAAGTTTGGACACAGTTCTTGAGGATCCTACAAAAAATAAAAAGGGGCTTGCCAAAACTACAGTACATTATATTACAATTTTGCAGTTGGGCCTTTGGTGTCGGCACCTATGTCACCTAGATCTTTTGATCCTCTGTGACTACCGCTGTGTCTTCAGGGCATCAGAATCTAGTCCGCTGATTTTGGCAAACCATGGGATTTCTGTTGGCCCTGTCTCTTTTAGATCGCTTGGATTCATAATCATACGGCCCCATGTTTGATACCTGTACCCCGCTAGCATCAGACAGTGACACCAAATGTGTATACTGATCTCCTCCTCCTCTCCGCATAGTCGGCAGTTTTTCTCGGCCGCCAGCTTAAGTTTGAAGAGGTGCGCCCTTAGTGTCCTGTGAGCAGGCCAAGCGTGCTGCTTAGTCTACTCCGGTCCATCGTCTAGAGTGCGTCAGCCCTCTTCTGGAGAGGTCTTTTTAATGTTATGCAGCCAGTATTTGCATTTCACTGAGCAATATGTTCTTGTTCAAGTACTAGTTTCAATAAATGTTTTGCTTCGGCAATTGGCAATCCGACCAACTGGCTTCTTGGTTCCACCAGGGTCCCGTTTCTTGCCAGTTCATCGGCTACCTTGTTGCCGTTTATCACTGTGTGCCCAGGAACCCATGTAAGAGTGACTTTATTCACCGTCGCTAACTCAGTGAGGGCTTGCACGCAGTCCCACACCACCAATGATGTTGTGGTGTTACTCACGAGGGCCCCAATGGCCGCGTGACTGTCAGTGAGAATGTCAATCTCACTGTTAGTCACTCTGTTTTCTGTCAGGTGCGTAGGGCACCTGAGTATAGCATAGAACTCAGCCTGAAAGACTGAGGCGTATTTCCCTAGAGGTATGCTTTCCCTGTGGTTGCAGGATGCTCCAAACACACCTGCCCCGTAGCGTCCCTGGTACCCTGATCCATCAGTGTACCATCGTTTCACTCCTGGGCTGGTCAATGGTGTTTTCTTCAACCAGTCTTCTCTGGTTGGTATTTTTGTTTTATAGTTTTTCCCTATTAAGGTCTTTTTCGAAATTTTGTCCGAACTACAGTAGATTGTAGATTGTAGGGTGGGTCGTGAAGGCCATGTTGCCTCTCAAGCACTTTGACCTATCAGATCTTTTGTGCGTAACCCTTAATCTATTTGAGTCCCGGGATTCCGAGACTTCGAGTAACTACAGTAGGTACAATAAAAATTAAAGTAAACATAAATTACTACAATGAAACAATAAGGAAATAACAAATCTACTTAGAATGGAAAGATACGGGTAAAACACGCCTGTAGATCTTTCATATTATAATGGACATGTTTATGAAGGACCATAAAATTGTAAAATTGTTAATGAGCTGTTGTTTAAAACAGATAAATGCTTATATTTAATAAAAAGAGTTTACAAATAAGAATATAACCAAAAAGAAATAACATAATTTCAAATCAATGTGCCAAATACAATTACAATTACAATTACAATTACAATTAGCGGAGAATTTTTAAAAAAAGATATTTGATTAGTAGGTATAATTTTTTCGAGTAGACAATATTTACAATAAATCCATATTGTAATGATATTACCTACTTGATCATGTAACGAGAATTTTTCTTTTAAGTGGGATATCGGGTTGTCAGAGCGGGTCCTGGCGGTTTAGTTAAATCGTCACTGGTTAATGTATTTCGATTTTTCCGAGCCAATAACGAGCTGATAATTATATTTGAAACATACAAGTTAAGGGATTTGGCTCTCCAGACGAGAATTTAGTCAGTGACAGTTACATATACTTTTCAATTAGCGTTTGTTGTTAGTTCTAAACTATAATTGGTACGATAAGCTATTTTTATTGTTAAGTGTTCCCAAAGAAAAGTTATTTTCCACATTATTCTTAGTCTATATTCTAAATAGTTTCTCTGGTGAAGTTATATTGATTTTTATTTTCTTGTTGAGTTTTTTCTGTAATTGGGCATTAACTGTGAGTTTTTAATTTGTTTCAATTTTGTTTTTTGTTTCTTTTTACTTATAAGGAAAATAATTTAAAGCCTGTGCAGTTAATGTCGAGATTTGCATTTAGTATTTTTGTTAATTTTCTCCTTTTTTAATTGTTTTTGGTGCGACTGATAAGGATTTAAATAGGATAAAGTAAAATGGTCTTTGATTGTACCGATTTAGTACCGATTACCAGTTAAATGAATACTACCCTCAGCGAATTTTACTAAGTTCCACTTGTTAGTGTAGATTGCAATGTTAGTGAATTAGCGTAATTAATGGAGTGGAGGTATCAAGCGAAAGAAATCTTATTGAAGAAGCACGAACACAACCCATAAAATCAACAAGAGTCAGCGGATACCTGAGAGATATCATATGGCGAAATAAAATGATGAGTACAAAAAGCAAGCTGAGGATTTATAAAACATGTGTAAGACCTATTTTAACGTACGCCACAGAAACCAGAGCTGAAACATCAACAACGAAAAGAACCATCAAGGGTGTTACCCTCAGGGATAGAATAAGAAGCCAGGATATCAGAGAAGAACTAGAAATACAGGATGTAGTAAGATGGGTTAGAACACGCAAGGATCAATACTTGGACCCCTACTATTTTTAATATATACGTCTCATTTATTGTTTAATATTAAGTCTTGTCAAACTCATCTATATGCTGACATACTCAGCTTTATTTTAGTTTTTCTGAAGAAAGAACAGAAGAAGCGTGTAATCTGATTAATATAGATGTAAATAAATTTGTTACCGCTGCAGAGGAACATTGTTTATTCATAAACTCGAAGAAATCGAATGTATTAGTATTTGGGCCGAAACATCATAGAGACAAGTTAAACCAGTCCATAAATATCCATATATATCCACGGGGAATCTTTGGTTATTGTAAAAGAAGCCAGACATCTTGGCATCTTGGCGTCTTGATGGATGTAGATTTGAGGTTTGAAAGCCATATAAATAAATGGATACAACGTGCATATTATACATTAAAAACCATTTAGGGAAATGACGACTATTACCGTTTCATGTAAAGAAATGTGCATGTGATTCACTTATACTCTCAATTTTTAACTTCGCTGACTCAGTTTATGGTCCACATTTAACTATACAATACAAAAATAAAATTCAGAAAGTGCAAAATTTATGTCTTGGATTAATTTATGGCATTCGTAGACGCCATAGAATTTCGCACAAACTTCAAACAATTGAATGGTTAAATATGAATAACAGAAGGGTACATCATGCATTGTGCTTATTTCATAAAATTATAACAACAAAAAAGCCGTCTTACCTCTACCGGAAAATTAAATATCGAACAGATGTTCACAATTTTAATATTAGATTCGGAGGTATGATTACGGTACCAAGATTTAAAACCGAAATATACAGACGGTCGTTTAGTTACCAGGTTCATCACTTGTACAATTGCTTGCCCAATGATTTTAAAACACTAACTATATACAGATTTAAATTAACTTGTAAAACACATTTATTTAGTAGCCAAATTTGTTAGACGAAGTTTGCTTGTGTTTAAGTATTATACATAAATTACTCACAGGTTATTATTTTTTTTTTCTTTGTTTGAGTGTGGGCATCAACTACTTAGAATTATTAGCCCATTAACCGTTAAATCTAGTTAAATTTTTTAAATATCTCTGTATAGGTAATTTGTTTTAAGAAAGGTAAGTACTTTTTTCGCTGTATTTTTATTATCTAAACATTTTTTTAAATTTTTAGGTAAGGATAGCTGCTGCCAGCTAATTACATATTTGGGACAATCTATTAGAATATGCTGCACTGATAATGGGGTTTGACAGGTGTTGCATAATGATTGCCTTTGTCCTCTCAGCATATAGCACGAGGTAAGTCTTGTATGACCTATTCTCAGTCTTGTAATTATGGTTTGTTCCTTTCTGCTAAATTCTGTAAATTTGTTTTCTCGTTCAATAGTTGACTTTATTTCTTTGAGTTGTGTTTGTTGACTTATTCATTCCCTTCTCCATTCTTGTAATATCTCTTCTTTTAAGTGATTTTGTTGATCTTGGAATCTAACCGGAATGTCTTTAACATGTTCACTATTTGCTGCATGCTTGGCATACAATTTCGTTGCTTTTAATCTCCACGTGACTGGGTATCCACATAAACTTTACTGTCTTACCTTGTTCTTGAAGCCAACTTAATGAAACCTGAATTCTTTTTACTAAAGAATCTTTGCTGAAAGTGTTTTCAATAGCCTGAAGTGAACTAAGAG
Source organism: Agelastica alni (assembly GCA_950111635.1). Classification (NCBI taxonomy): domain Eukaryota; kingdom Metazoa; phylum Arthropoda; class Insecta; order Coleoptera; family Chrysomelidae; genus Agelastica; species Agelastica alni. The sequence continues at coordinate 24,669,882 of OX467708.1, forward strand.
AGTCAAACTAAGAGAGTCACAAAATATAAGTGTTGTTTGGATACCCACGTGGTCAATATATTTTAAGGATTGCCAAATTGCATATAATTTGCAGGTATATACACTCGCATTCTGGGGAAGAGTCCAGGAGAATTTTTGATTATTACATACAAAGGCGCTTCCACAACCTTCATCTGTTTTTGAACCATCCGTATATATAATATGACATTGTCACAGCTGTTGCAGTATGAGGTTCATTTCTGTCAGATAAATATCTTTTGTATTATCCTGTTTTTTATAAATAGTACATTTCATGTAGACATGTGGCTTATTATTTGTCCATGGCGCAGTCTCATATTCATCAATAGGGTATGGGCTGGTCAATTCTTCTTGTAAGCTTTCAATTAATTCATGAATTCTTCGAGTTGCTGGTCTGGTACTAGTGCTTTGACCGTCAAACATTTCCAATTGTTCCTTTAAAAACATCTTAGTATATATTGGGTGTGATTGTTGAAACCACATCTTAATTGCGTAGTTGCTTAACAGGGTTTGTCTCCGATATTTTAAAGGAAGTGTACCCGCCTCACTACATAAGGAAAAATATGGGTTTGTTCGGAATGCTCCCAATGCATATCGTAAAGCTTTTCCTTGCATGGATTCCAAAATTTGTAATTTTGATTTTCGTGCGGATGAATATATGATCGATCCGTAATCAATTTTGGAGAGAATTATAGATTTGTACAATGTTAATAGCAGCCCCAAGTTAAATGTGCCATCACTTTAATGAAATTTAATCTTCTGTTACATTTATCTGCAACATATTGAATATGTTCCTTCCAGTATAGCTTTTTATCTAATATTAGACCCAAAAATTTTGTTGAATTTTTCTGAATAATTCTTGCCCCATATAAATTGATGTTAGGTTTCGGATGTTGTTTTCTTAATCTGCAAAAATGAACGAGGTGGGTTTTATCTGTTGAAAATTGAAAACCACTTCTCTCTGCATTTTGCGCGATTTGGTCAACTGCCTGCTGAATTATCTAAATGTTCAGTTGGATACCCTCTAACAAATATGGCTATGTTATCCACAAACAAACTTCGTCCAACTTCTTCGGATACATTTCCGAAGATCCCATTTATAGCTATTGCAAATAGAATAACGCTCAAAGGGGAACCTTGAGGCACACCATTTTGCAATAATCTTGTCTGTGAAAACATTTGTTTGAATTAAACTTTAAATAATCTATCAGATAGAAAATTGTCAATAAATTTTGGCAACTCCCCTGTAAAGCCCCAGTCATACATTTTTTTCAATATTCCGTACTTCCATGTTGTGTCATATGCTTTCACTAAATCAAAAAATATTGCCAGAATATGTTTCCTTTCAGCAAAGGCAGTTTGGATTTCCTGTTCTATGTAGACCAATTGTTCCGTTGCTGAACGGTTTTTTCTAAAGCCCATTTGAAATTTTGATAATAATTTCTTGTTTTTCAAAGTCCACATTAGCCTAGTGGCGACCATTTTTTCCAGGACTTTTCCTACACAACAAGTTTGTGAAATAGGTCGATAGCTTGAGGGGTTTTGAAGATCTTTACCAAATTTGGGAATAGGTTTCACTATTGCTGTTTTCCATTTGCTTGGGTAAGTATGTGTTTTCCATATTTGATTATAGATATAAACTAACTGGTTTTTTATGTTTTCAGGAAGGTGTTCAATTAATTCGTATGTGATTTCATCACAACCCGGAGCGGTGTTTTTTGATGAATAAAGTTCCACTTCCAGTAATGCCAAAGGGGCATTATACGAGTAATTCTGGCCGCCAGAGAAGTCTAAATATGTCTTTTCTTGTTGAAATTTAATATCTTTAAATATTTGACTGTAGTTATCTGACGCACTTACTTCTTCGAACTGTTTGCTAAAACATTCAGCTATTTGTTGAGGGTCACATAAGTATTATTTATAGTTAGAGAAGGGCTTAGTGATTGAAAGTTTTTTCCAATTATCCTTCTAGTTTTCTGCCAATCCTCTGTCATTGGAGTATCATGTCTAACGGTAACTAAATAATCGTTCCAGCTATTCCTTTTGCTTTTTATAACAATATATCTTGCTTTCGCTTTTAATCTTTTGAATTCTAGCATATTTTCTATTGTTGGACGCTTCTTAAAGATATTATATGCCTGATGTTTATTTTTAATTGCAACAGCAACTTCTTTGTTTCACCAGGGGACATTTATTTTTCTTTGTATACCTCCTGATTTAGGTATTGATTCGTTTGCGGCTAAGGTTATACTTTCTGTAATAGATTCGATTTGTGCCGCAACTGACGTGAGTGGTTGTATGTTATTTTGATGTTCAAATACGCTTGTATATTTACCCCAGTCAGCTTTCTTTAAGATCCACCTTTGAATGGTTATATCATATGCAAAACTTTTTGCAAATTCCATAAATATTGGTACTTGTTCATTTGCATATTTGCCTAATGTACTCCATTTCAAAATGGGGGTTATATCTGGTGTACATATTGATAAATCTATAGCTGACATATTATTTAATCTTGTATTTATATAAGTACCTTCACCTGTGTTTAATATGGTTAAATCGAAGTCATCTACCAATTGTTTTATTGTTCTTCCCCTTGCATCTGTTTTATTTGATCCCCATAATGTATTGTGGGAATTAAAGTCACCTACTAATAAGAAAGGAGGTGTTAGTTGTTGTATCAGACTTTCCATTTTAATATAACTCCAATGAATATCACTGGTAAATAAATATTACATATAGTTAATTGTTGAGGGTATTGCACACAGATTGCAACAGCCTAAAGGTTTGTGTTTAGAGCGACTTCACTGACGTTTAAATTATCTTTTGATAAAATCATAACTCAGCCTCTAGCTCGTAAGTTTGGGGCTACATCACAACGGAAAGAGTTATATCCTCTTGTTAAGAACCTTTCTCCTGGCTTTAAATGTGTTTCCTGTAAGCACATAATTATTGGTGATTTCTCTACTAGCATTTGTTTTATTTCAGGATAATGTGTCTTACATCCATTGCAGTTCCACTGAACTATATTAGTTGAGTTATTAAAAATTAACATAAAATATTGTATTTTTTAGTAGAGATTTTTTTAAAAGTTTAAAAACTGTATAAAATAAATATATGTATAAATAAAAAATAGTTAATAAAAAGGTGTATAATATTAATTATAATACAATTAATAAATATATCTTTGTATAAAAAAAAATAAATAAAATATTAATCAGTATTTTAACTGAATAATTTAAAAGGACATATCTGATCTTTGACTGGCTGCGGGTTTATTTTCATTACCACGGTTTTTTCGCCGAGGTTGCCTTTGGGCCAACCCGGTTTATTTTTTTTCTTGCTGCTATTGCTTTGTGTTCCACTTGTTACTGAATCAGCATCGGAGCTGTCTGTTCTATTTCGTTTAAATAATTGTGACTGGGATAATTCGTGTTGTGAAAGATTAGAGACGGGTTTGGGTTACTGGGAAGGGATTAAGGGGTTGATTTGTGGTTGTTTCTTTATATCGTTTATTATAATAGGGACCATGTCGTTTACTAAGTCTTTGATATTAGTACTAGCAGTGTTTGTCGAGGAGCGATTTAGGCTGGCCTGAGCATATGAAATATTTGGTTTAGGAGTATCAATTACCACCTTTCTTCGTGCTTCAATATATGACAGGTTTTCTTTAACCTTAAGTTCCTGAATTGCAACGTCTCGTTTATATATTGGACATTCCTTGGATCTAGCCGAGTGAGGTCCATTACAGTTTGCGCACTTTATCGGAGGTTGACATGGATTACCGGTATGTAAAGGCTGACCACATATACAAATTTGTACAGGATAAAGACGTATGTCCGAAAAGTTGACAGCGAAAACATCTCAGTGGAGAGGGAATGAATGGACGGACAGATAGTTTGTAAAAAGCAACTTTAACTTCTTTTGGCAGTTTTGGTGTATCAAAGATCAGAATATGATTTGGGGTGTCTTTAAGTTCTCCATTTTGTTTCGATTTAATTCTTTTTACTGCAATTATACCTTGTTCTTTTGTTTCGTTTAAGATTTCTGCTTCAGTGCAATTAAACAAATCTCTACAATATACAATACCTTTAGAGTAGTTTAGTCTAGAGTGCGGAATCACTTCAACATCAGAGTCTAGAAATTTTGTTATCTGGCATATTCGTCTTGATTGGGCTGCCGAAACGGTTTCAATAAGTAGGCCTTCTTTAACTTTTTGCACTTTTTTAATTTCATCTGCAATTCCATTTAAAAACTTACTATTCTGAAAAGGATTTGTGTTAGAAAAATCCCCTTCTTTTTTTTTTAACGATCATGAACCGAGGTGGTACCGTCGTCTCCTGATTCGTATGTGTTTGAAGCTGTGAAATAACAGTTACAGATCCAACTCCACTATCTGCAACCGGGGTTGGGTTTTGTTTAATAATTTGATTTATGACTTATCCCACGAGTCTGGAAGTAATAAACGTCGACTACAACAGTGCTCCATATCGTAGCAAGGCTATTTTTAAGTGAGGATCGCCAGGTACCCACAGGGAATCGTTTGAGACCAACTCCAGGTGGCCATTCATCTATCAGCACGATATCAGCACCTTGAGATTCCGGATTTTTCCTGAGGCTTACTCCTCTATGGGTGGGAAGGGAGTAGGTACTGTTAATTTTGGAGTGGGCATTATAGGATTGGAGATGGAGAAAGGAAGGACAGTTGCTCCAGATAGTCGCCTTTTACGACAGGCAGGAGATTCCAAAGGCATATTCTGCAACCCGTTACCCACACGGGGTTATTATTATTATTATTATTATTATTATTATTATTATTATTATTATTATTATTATTATTATTATTATTATTATTATTATTATTATTATTATTATTATTATTATTATTATTATTATTATTATTATTATTATTATTATTATTATTATTATTATTATTATTATTATTATTATTATTATTAATTATTATTAAATACAGCACGAAAAAATTAAAGCCGCTTCTGAAAATCCAATTAACTATCAAAGCATTAGCATTTGAACTTTTATACTTTACATTTGGTGCGTAATTATTATCGCAACAATTATTTTTGGTACAAGAAAAAAACCTGCAAGCAAAATCAAAATGAAGATTCCGTAACCGAATTATTAAGAAATCCTGTTGTTACCCCCCAGATTTCTGGAGAAGTTATATCTATAAATAGCACACGTTCTAATGCATTATATAAAATATCCTATTCATCAAATAATTGTTATTTACTAGAAAACAATTGCATTGTATAAAGATACCATTGTTTAATTTAATCTATTTTAATTTTGTATTTGATTTTGCGTCTCCAGTCTTTTAGTAAGTAGCTTTTGTTCAGTAAAGATAACTAAATTTCTCAATTATAAAATTTTAAAAATAAAGTTTTTTTAAAAATTTTTTCACGAACCTAAAAAATAACTTAATACTCAATAAAATCGATTTCAATAATTTTTCCTTTGAAATAAATTCAAAACAAATATACGACATGCATCATAATTTTTTTATCAACATATTTTTATCTACCTACATTTTTAATTTTTACTACAAGGTAGACTATATATAGACTATGTATAGGTAATTACTTTTTAAATTATAAATTGTTTTTTATCTACATATAACCTAATAATAAAACCAAAAATTTAAGTTTTAAAACATATTTTAGATTACATACATACATATAGTCACGCCTTTTTCCCGTAGGGGTAGGCAGGGACCACTTCCTTCCACTTGCTACGGTTCTTAAGCACATCTTTTGCTTCCTCTATTTTAATCAGTGGTCTCATACATGCACGTCGGTTGTTGGTACTCTTTACCTGGCCTTTCTTTAAAACAATGTTGATCTGATCGAGATATGTTCGCTGAGGTCGACCTCTACCGACTTGTCCATTCACACTCGCCTTATAAATTTGTTTTGTCAATTTCCTTCATCCATCCTTTCTACGCGTCCAAACCATCTAAGCATTTCTTTATCTGTCCATTTTCATGCCTTTTCTGCCAAACCCAACATTTACTACCATACATAAGTGTAGGAACCAACACTCCTCTATGCACAGCCAGACGTGCCTTTTTTGACACTTTCTGGCTGTTCATAAAATTATGCAGTGCCCCATTCATTTGTTTTCCTGCCAACACCCTTCGCTCAATGTCAATGTCATACTTTCCATCTCTCGTAAACTTTGAACCCAAGTATACAAACTCATTTACTTGTTCCACTCTTTCTCCCTTAATCAGAATTTCACAGTTTGTCAAGCTTTCTTCTCTTTCAATAACCATTACTTTCGTTTTGTTTACATTTATTTTCATCAACATTAACCATCGCCTGTAACTCCTCTTCAGATGACACTAATATGATTTGATCATCGGCGTTCAAATCAATCATTTTTAATCCATACACACTCTCTGTCAAATCTTTTAAACAATCGTCTATGTATTAGCTAAACAGCCATGGCGAATTCACACATCCCTGTCTTACACAGTTTTCGATGTTAAACCAGTCCGTGTAAGCTCCGTTTATCCTGACACAAGCAGTGGAATCCTCGTAAAGTGATTTCAGCGCTCGTAATAAACTACCGCTCACCGCATACATAGACAATGTCGACCACAATTTACTATATACCACTCTGTCATAGGCCTTTTCCAAGTCTATAAAAGCGCAATAGACCTGAATTCTAGCCAAATTTTTTTTGACTATACCTCGTAATGAAATATCTTTGCATAAAGTTTGCCGACTATGCTGAGTAAATTAATACTTCGGTAGTTCTTACAGTCCTATTGCGAACCTTTTCCCTTGTAAAGCGGCACGATAACGGCTTTGCACCAGTCGTCTGGTATGTTACCACTCCTCCAACAAAGATTAAAAAGGCGGTACAGCAGACACGCTTTGTCCAGCCTTTAGCATTTCAACTGTTATCCTGTCGTATCCAGCAGCTTTACACAATTTTATAGTGTTCAACGCTTCCACAATTTCTATCGTACTAATTTCATTTTCATTGCAACTTTCACTCATGTCTCTGAATGGAGCCTTTTTTAAATAGACTTTCGAAGTATTCCTTTTATCTCTTTAAAACGCATTTCTCTCATTTTACCATACTACCATCTTGGTTTCTGATTTTTTCCAGTTGCGAGGTAGTATTTTTACCGCTGGCTGTTCTTATGGACTTCCAGAAGAGTTTAATGTTGTTTTGGAAATCGTCACATAACCTATCAAATTTATCTTTATCGCTCTTCTTCTTTCTTGCCACAACCTCTTTTGCCACACCTTTTAACCTTTTATAATCATTCTTTGCCTTGTTCACATTCTCAATCGTTGCCTTTTGCGTTCTTTGATTGGCTTTTGTAGCCAGCCAATCCAGCCAGGCTTTCTTCTTCTCTGACACTGCTTTTTGAACATCTACGCACATTTTTAATTAGGTATTTCAAATAGAAAAGGAATACAACCGATCAAAATTTAACAAAAGATTTACCTAGATTAATATTACCTAATTAAAAAGCATACCAAAATATTTTTTATCTAATTGGGTAATCGTCACTTATTTGTCACAAATATAGGTAATAATTAAATACCGACTAAAATGGTACCTCTAGTTATATTAAAAATATTTAGCTCATAAATTTATTTTCTGTGTTGAAATATTTCATTTACGATTGATGCTCTTGTCATTATAAAGAACAAAAAAATTAGGCAAAAAACAACATATTATACCTACAAGTGTATGCGTAAACAACCGGTTTAACTGAATTGAAAAAAATTAAAATTATGATTTGAATATACGACCAGGTATTAAATCGAAAAAATTTGTACGTAAAATATTTTAAATTTTTTTTAAATTGAATGAAATTTATCCAATTAAAATTTAATATCAATTAAGTAATAAAAACTTAAAAAGCTTACCAAACTTAAATTTCATTTGATTGAGTGGGTATCTAATAGTACTTTCAGTGCCAGATTTAGAGGTCTAGAGGCCTCGGGGCGACAAAGGACTGGAGGCCCCCTGGCCCCAAATTATTTTCCAAATAAAATGAACAATTTTTTTCAGTCGAGTTTTCAATAAATAATTTATTGTGAAAGTTGTTTATTAGTGTTTACTAGACGGAATTTGTAAGATTTTTTTCCGAAGTCTCTATTGTGGGGGCCCCTCTTTTGTGGAGGTCCCTAGGCTGTAGCCCCGGATGCCCTCTTCTAAATCCGGCACTGAGTACTTTCTTATTCGTAGCAAAAATAATAAAAACCGACTAAAATATCCACTAAATAAAAAATATCAAAGTTCACAAAAATTCTTTTCCGTGTTGAAAAATTCATTTACGACTGACGCTCTTATCATTTTAAAGAACAAAGAAATTCTAGTACCCACTGCGCACTACAAATCACAAGAAAATTAAGCAAAAAAACACCAGACGATAGAAACGTAACTATGTGTAAACAACCGGTTTAACTCAATTTAAAAAATAAACCTACGACTAGGTATTTAGTAAAAAAAGGTTTAAAAATAGTACATTGTTTACGGGTAGGAAAAGCTTAACATTTCTGGACGACTGTGAAGATTGACTTAGCAACACAGTTGTAACATACTATTTTTACGCAAATCGTTTAAAATTCGAGATATTAATTAATTTTGAAAAAATCAAGAATAATTTTATTCATAAATAAATGGTGCTTTGAAATTCGTAATAAAATTGGTTGTTTTACTATGAAAACGTATTAATGTTGAATTGTCAAACTTGACGCATATAAATTTAATTGCTGGCGTTTTCGAAAACAAAACAATGTAAAAAAATGATAAGCGATGATGAATTTTCCATTTCTGGGACTTCTCCAGAGCTGGTTGAGGCAGTGAATACTGCTTCATTAGAATTATTGCCAGAGAAATCAAGAGAAAAGTACGAATACGCATGTAAACGTTTTATGGACTATCGCAAGAGTAAAAACACGAGTTCTTTCCCGGAAAATGTTTTAATGGCATATTTCCTAGACCTTTGTTTAAAGATAAAATCTTCAACATTGTGGGCCAATTATTCAATGTTGAAGTCAACCCTTGCAATTAAACACAATGTAGATATCTACATAAACTTCGTTCTTTATTGAAACGGCAAGCTTAAGGTTATAGGGCAAAGAAATCAAGATTTTCAGGAAGGAAAAAATCAAAAAATTTATCCAGGAAGCTACAGATAAAGAAAATTTAAGGTAATTTACAAGGTTTTAATTTCTATTTAGATTACACATTTATTCATTTTTTAGGTGGCTTTATTATTTGGTGTTTCTGGGGCCTGTAGAAAGGATGAGTTAGTCCAAATGACTTAACACGATGTAGAAAACCCAGAATCCAAGCTTTTAATTAGCATACCTGATTCGAAGACCAACAAACCAAGATCATTTGTAGTTAATCAGATGTACTTGTATCTTTATCGAAAGTATGTTTCGATAAGACCAGAAAATATGAACAGTGACCGATTTTTTTTTAAATATTAAAGCGGAAAGGGTTGTAGACAAGTAGTAGGAATACATTAATTTAGAAAAATGCTTAAAATAGTTGCTATTTATTTAAACTTGGTAAATCCGACAGAATATACTGTCACTGCTTTCGTCGGTCTTCTGCAACAATATTGGTTGACTCTGGTACCGACATAAATAGTTTAAAGAGGCATGGCGGATGGAAATCATCAAACGTTGCTGAAGGATATATCGAAGAATCTCTCAACAATAAGGTTGAGGTGGCAAATTTAATTTTCCTAGTACAAAATATTCAACAAAATAACCCTAGTACCTCGCATGCTGTCCAAAATGTTTCTCATAGTTCTAATAATATTCCTCCAATTTTTAGTAATTGTACTAACTGTCAAATAACTGTAAATATATTAAACTAACTTTAAAATGTATTCTGCAATGCATTGAGCTTTTCAAAATATAAATAAATTCCTTATAAACAACGTGTTTTCAATCATTTATGTAGAACACTAACAACTATAAGAAAATATCATTTCCTTATATTTCCTAACAGATAGGAAATCTCGACTTTTCTTTAAGAAATTTTGTCTGGAATGTCAAAATTTCCTAGCGATTTGCGGAAAAATATTTTAAAATAAATTTCTTTTCTTATGTAGAAAAAGAATTTATTGAATTAAATTTTAGATTAATTAATGTAGATTAGGTAAATCAAAAAGCTTACCAAACTTAAATTTCATCTAATTGGGTACCTAATAGTCACTTATTTATATCAAAAATAATAAAAACCGACTAAAATTCCACTAAATTTAAAATTTGGCAGCTCAGATAGTTATTTACCTAACCCTATTAAAATTCATTTACGACTGACGCTATTATAAATGGAACAAAGAATTTCTAATACACAAAAAATATCACAAAAAATTAAGCAAAAAAACAGTCGATAGAAGTATATGCGTAAACAACCTTTAACCGACATTAACAAACTAAAAAAAATTAATAAATGTAGGTATTTAGTAGAGAAGACAAATTTACATTTATCTACAGTGAGGACCAAAAGTCGGTCACCTCCCTTTAACTTTTGAACGTAACAGCTTTTATCGTGCTTGGTGTGTTTTTACGTAAGTAAAAAAACTATTTTTTGATGTAAAAATGACAGTAGAAAGTTTCAAAATGACAGCTGGGCGACATTTTGAAATTATGGTAAGGTAGGTCGAGTGACATTTTAAATGTACAGCAAAAGCCAAATAAAGTTGCGTTCACGTCACCAAGGTCGTAATTCTATAGAGAAGTGTATATACTTAAGTTTGCTAAACAATCGCTTCTAAAGATAACCCGATCAATAAAAAAACGTTTATAGCTTTTTTAAAGAAGCCACCAATTAATGACGGTAAAATAGTCACTGCCAGAAATACTGTATTGTTGCCGCGTCGTTTATGACTTTTCTACTCGTAGTGTCATCGATGTTTAAGGTTTATAATAAAAACTGTTTTTTTCAAAACGACAAAGCATTTTCTTCTTTGATTGTCAAAATGCCCAAACAGTTGAATAGTCGATGTAAAGAACTTGTGGCTTCATTAGTTAATTATTTTGAACAAGAAAGGAATAATAATGGCCCAGCTTGCAACTTAACGGGATTTTTGATGTTGCCATGCATTTTGTTTTACCTGTCGATATGTTTATATTAAGTGATTTTGCTGTTCGGCTAAATACTTGTAATAGTTTTTGTACATCCTCTTCACTCTCTGCGAGCACAATATTTAAATCTCCCTGTCGCCCATTCTGTAGCCTCTCAGCCTGCGTACCTTTTTGATCATTTTATCCATGACGATATTAAAAAGAAGTGGACTTAACGAGTCTGTCTAATACCCTTCTCGATCGGTATTGGCTCGGTGTATTCGTTGTTAACTTTAGCTTGAGCGGAGTTTGCCGTGTATATATTTTCGATGGTTTTTATCAGGTTATGAGGGACTTGTCTGTTATAAAGGATGTGTATAATATCTCTCAATTGGACGCGATCGAATGCATTTTCAAGGTCTATAAAACATAGATATGCAGGTTTTTTATATTCGATTGACTTTTCCATTATCTGTCTCATGACAAAGACTGCGTCGGTACATGATCTTCCCGTTCTAAAACCCTGTTATTTGTCTGAAAGAGTAATCATGCTACTGATTATGTTCGTTATTATTTTTGTTTTTAGTTTTAGAATGGTGTTCAGAAGATTTATGCTTCTGTAATTTTATGAGATTTTCTTATCGTCTTTTTTGAACATGAGGATTGTAATGCTCGATCGCCATTTATCCTGGTTTTTATGAACGAAAAGAGTCTTGCGGTTGAGAATTACGAGTTGTTAAATAAGTCTTGGTCCCCCATACTTCAGTAGTTTATTTGTTATGCCGTCCTGTTTTTTTATTTTTTAAGGGCAGATTCCACGTGGGATTCCTCTATCTGCATGCTTCGTTTGTTGTTATCTCTGGTGAGTTCAGTTCAATCATGTGTTCTTCCCTTTTTGTACATATCCGTGAGATATTGGGTTCACGTCTCCTTTTTTATTGGGTTTGATTCCTTTAGTTCTTTGATTTCATTTCGCTGAAATGAATTGCTTCTGTAGGCCGTATAAATCTGTCTCCATTCGCTTCGAAAACCTCTCCCAGTATTCATCTTTTGTTTGTCTTACCAGTGCTGCTATTTCATTTCGGCTCTGTTTGTATTGTTCATAAGACTCTTCTGTTCTAAGAGATCTGTATTTTAGGTACGCCAACTTCTTTTCCTTGCATTTGTTTTTTACCTCTTGAGAGAACCATGGGGTCTTATTTACTTTTTTGGAATTGTATTTAATTCGGGTGCCTAGAGCTTCCTTACCAGTTCCTTGATATTCTTCTTTAATTTCTCCTAATTTTTAATTTTCTTGAACTTTTTAGAAGCAAATAATTCGATAACCGATCGAGTTACATGAATAAAACAAGAGTAACTTTTTTTGTAGAATTTAACGCTTTTTAACATTTTTTTCAGGTTTTTTTCAATCTTGTTCAGTTCAACGCCCAGAAAACACAAAGCGCCACGTTTTCCAAGAAAGTGAATTCCTCAAATCATTCCATCACAATGTCCGAAAACACCCTTGAATCAAGTCCTTCCATCTCGATTTTGGGAGTCACGGTGTCTAATAATATGTCTTGGCATGACCATTTTGCTAACATCGCAAAGTCAGCAAGCCAGAGGCTAGGTTTTCTGTGGAAAGCTAGAAAGTTTTTTACTCCTGATCAACTGTTGACGACGTACAAGGCTCAAATCCGACCTCTACTGGAGTATTGATCGCACACATTTCAGCACCAAGGCATTCTCTTCGTCTTCTAGATACCCTCCACCCACTAGAACAAAGAAGAAGAGTTGCAGACCAGTTATTGCTCTACAGATATTTCCATGGCAGATGCTCCAGAGAAATAAAAACTCTTGTACCACCATTGGCCACATTCGGCCGAAGAGCTCGGCACGCTGATCAGTCTCACCCATTTACTCTCAAGATTGACACTACAAGGACCAATCTCCATCAAGAATCCTTTTTTTACATGGCTGCTACAGAATGGAATAAGCGTTCAGAGAACTATGACCTGAAACTTTTCAAAAAGCGGGTCCACAATCAACTCCTTTCTATAATATCTCCCCCTTCTAATAGTCGCAGTGCTGTCTGCGGCCCACACAATAGGTCTACCCTTTTTGCGACTATTTTCAGTAAAAAAAAAAGTCTCGTTCAATTAACGGCAAAACGTCGAGTACCAATCCGAAAACAATAAAAATAATATTTTAGATACTCTAAATATAATGTAAAAGTTTGATTATATATATTTAACAATTTGTTATTTTTTTAGGAACGTTGCAGATGGTCGGTGAGTTTTTAAAAAATCCTTTTTACAATTTTCGGTCATTATTTTGTAAAATGTATGTCTTTTTTCAATTCATATCTTAGGAAGTGAAAAACAAGTGTAATGTAATGTTATCTTGAAGCGAATTGGATTGTTACAACTACAATAATATGGTAGGTGTTGAAAATTCGTAATTTCAACACAGTAGAATTTCTCTCCAAGAAATTCCTTGATTTAAACCCAGACACGCAAACAAGCTATTGCTACTGCGCTCGAAAACCCACGTGTTGAACACATTATTTTAGTTTTATTTAAATTTTCATAGCTGCAGTTAAACAGTAACATGTGAATCCGATTATATTCAGTTCAAGTCAACAACCATTGAAAAGATTCTAATGATTGCGAGACCGAAATTGTACAATTAATCATGTTTCGATCGGAGACAAAATGGCGTCTCCATGTATCAAGTTCAATATACTGCAAATGGCAATTATATAGTGTTTTATTTCAATGAAAACGAATACACGTGTAACACATTACCATCTCATTGAGGCAGATTGCGAGATCTCCAGAGTAGGGCGACGGCACCAGGTCCGCACCACTAAACCCCTCTCTTCTTTTTGCTCGCCTTCGCTCGACAGTAGGTTAATATTTAAAAGTTTTTTCTTTGAAGAACACTACGTACATTGCAATTACATTTAACAGTTTTTTAATACTGCTGAAAATATTCAAGTCAATTAGTAGTATGTTGAAATTAAATAATTTTTAATTTAGGGTTTTATGGTAAAAATAAATATTTAAACAAATATTAGAGTTCAATACAGTCAGTTTTCAACTTTCCACGTTGCATTTTAAACAATAATTTTTACTAAAAAGCATTTTAAGTGCTCAGAATCTACTATAAAATCAATTAACTACATATATTGAAGTTAAATATTCTCAATTTAAATTTTTTTAAATACAATACTAAAACTTGCTAGCATTCATTTTTTTAGATTCAGGTCAATAGTATTAACTAAAAAACGGTTTTTTTAATTAATTTGTAACTGTTACTAAAATTTATTAAAAATCTACCATGGCAGCAACTTACAATAGAAAATAAATAATAAAATAACTACAAGAAGTAATAACCTTTGTAGGAAGCAGCTTATAGAGCTTCTTAATTACGACGCTAACATTAATTAAAGAAAAAAAATCGCAAGATTCAAAACCTCAATATCGATGAATAAACGCCAAAACAACAGAGAAACTGCCAGGCAAAAACATCTTGAAAAAATATCAGATTTAGACTTATATAAGAAGTTATAATCTATACAAATTCTTATAAATAAGCCGAGATTGCATGAAGTCTCGGAATCCCGGGCCTCGAATAGATTAAGGGTTATGCACAAAAGATCTGATAGGTCGAGGTGATTGAGAGCCTACACGACCTACAATCTACAATCTGCACCGCCGGCGAAAGTATCTAATGAATCAAAAATATTATCAAAATAACTACAGCGAAGGCTGCCGTTGTGCATAAAAATGTTCAGATTGAGGACAGCAGTATTAGTTTTTATTTTTTATTTAAAGACGCCTCTACTATTAACAAATACTGCCGTAATAGTATCTAATGAATTAAAAATATTAACAAAATAACTACAAACAGCTGTTATTCTTGTAGAAAATTAAATCAAACAACTAAGGCTAATTTAAAGACTAAAATTGATTAAAAAAAATAATAACCAAATGACTACAAGTAGTTACCCTTGTTAAAAATTTTGGAGAAGAAAAAGCGAGATTTAAGATCTAAATATCGGCGAATAAACATGAAAACCCCATAGATCAGGTTTCGAGTAAAAATGCTCTTAGTAGGTCTCAATGTTTTATTTCCTTGATCAGAATTGGCCTCCTAGATTATGTGACCTAACACCTTTGGATTTTTTTTGGGTTATTTGAAATCAAAGGTCTATGCCAACAAACCCACAACCACCCGTGCATTGAAGGAAGAGATTCAACGCTGCATCAACGAAATTCATTCACATTTATGCAAAATAGTCATGGAAAATTCCGACAAGAGTGCGTTTTTGCCAGCAAAGCCGTGGAGTCCATTTACCCTATATGCTATTCCATACATAACCTTAACATATGTACTTTATGATTTAATAAAAAAATTTTGAGCTAGGGCTATAGTAACCTAAATCCTTTGTGAAAGTAGAGCCAACCAAACGGAATAATTCGCTGCTGTAAGAAACTGATTGTTTATATTAACGCCAAAATTAATAGCTCACATAATATTAAAGTGCTGCGTTTCAAATATTTTTCTCATGTAGCAGTCCAGTATCAAAAATAGTCGAATAGACTAATACAAAATGCGGCATATCACTAGAGCGATCAAAAACAGCAAGAAACAGAGTTGGAAAAAAACTAAACAACGAGCTGATAACAACCCCTGGTGACGAGCCTACTAGATTGTGACGAAAGGAAACAATGCCCAGTCCCTTCATTGGAACCAAATGTCATTGAAATAGATCGTAAACGGTCTATTTCCGCGGCACTCACCAGAGCACCAAAAGAGACCAAAATAGTTGAGGATACACCGCTGTCCACAATAGCAGAGCTCCAATCGGCTGCTAAAACTCTGAAATCTAGCAAAGCACCTGGTCCTGATGGCATTCCTCCGAAGGTCTTCAAAGTGATTACGAAAAGATGCCCTTACATACTTCTGACGATATAAAACGCTTGTCTGGCAACAGCTGCGTTTAACAAACGGTGGAAACGTCAGCGCTTGGTACTGCTTGACAAAGGCAATGGCTCACCGGTGACCTTGTTGTCATATAGGCCGCTCTGTACGCTGGATAACGCAGGCAAATTGCTGGAAAAACTAATTAAGGGACGCTTGATGGCTTCTATTGAACGGTCTGGTGGCTCTTTAAGAAACCAACACGGGTTCAGAAAAGAGCACTCGACGATTACTGCAATAGATCATTGCTCTCGCAAGGGTTGCGTTTTTTGTTATAAATAATTCTTAATGCTTGCACGCTTTGTAAATCTCTAGGCAGATTGTCATAAAAATTGGTTGCAAAAAAGAACTTTTAACGTCGCAATCGAAAATATGTTTCTGGTCATAATACTCTCATTTGATAACAAAATCAACCTTCTTATGGGATACAATATTTAAAAAAGTTGGTACTTGTAGTAATACAGGTGAGTACAAATTTTAATTTTGCTTTTTTTAAATTATCTTCCGAGAAATAGAATGAATCTAGAATAAAACTGTCAAACATAACGTTGATAATTCGTTGCGCTCACAAAAAATAAATAATTAAATAAAAACCAATATTTTAGTACATACACATACATATAGTCACGCCTTTTTTCCGTAGGAGTAGGCAGAAACCATTTCCTTCCACTTGTTACGGTTCTTACACACATCCTTCGCTTCTTCTACTTTCATCAGAGCTCTAATACATGCTCGTCGGTTGTTGGTATTCTTAACCTGGCCTTTTTTCAAAACAATGTCGATATTTTTGTAAACTGTGTAAAAGAAAGTGTCGCCGTACATTTGAAGAAAAAAACTGCTTAGGTTTGATATAATATAAAAGTGATAAATAAAATAGTGTAGTGTGTTAAAAGGTATTATAGTATGTTTTCATTAAGAGATTTACTAGAATTTCCCTTAAGTACATTTAATAAATTTCGCTAAAAAATTTTATATTGTTATATTTTCTGTTAACTTAAAATTTTTTTTGACATTTGACTCTTTGCAATTTATGTCTCACTATGGCTGACGTGCAGCACGTGGCCAATTTTTGACAGATAAATAGAATCTCAGACTGGGACGTCACTCTGTCTACCGTTGTCAAGACCATAACAGGAAAAACATTTAAAATTTAATTATAAACATAACAAATACCAACAAAGAAGAAATATTTAATACCCATTTTTTTATTCGAAATATCACACAAACTTTATTAAAATGTGACGTATGAATAGAGATAATCAAAAAGTATTTCTCTTAAAATGTTTTTTTATTGTAGAGATTAAGATTTAATTTATTAATTTATTTAAATCCTTTTTTAAATTGTTGGAATTGACATCGCAAGCTCAACATCTACAAGTCAAATGTCGCTTCGATTTTTTCTTTATTTTGGGTGGCTTCTATTGTACCAATAATAAAATTCATTTACCGTTTTATAACGAAATTTGTGACAATAAAATTGAGACTCATCAATATGGTAAATCTAGAGATTTAAATAAGTATTATTTATATTGTACAATTTTTCTTAATATTTGAAAATTCAATCAATTTTCTTGGTATCAGAAATTTAATGAAAAACTTAAACACACTTGATAATTTTATTCAATCTTTTTATCATCTAACTGCTTTGGTTTGTAATTGGAAGTTGATGCTTGATCACTTTTTTCGGAGATATTTGAAGCATACTTTTTATTACTATTTTCAATTATTTCCACAGCACATTTCCTAGGAAACCATCCCCGGATTCTTTCGACGTGCATCTCTGAAGAGATTTCTTGAATCTTTTCACCAAACAGCCAATGCCTAAAATCGTTTTAAATTGGTAAAATTCTTACAAAAAATAGTTAAGAACTAATAAATATAACTACACACATAAACTTATCTAAGGGATATGAATTTATATTTAAATTAATTAAATATATTGTATTTTCACCCAACATTATATGTCACTGTAATTTCTGATGTTTTTTAGCTCAAAAAAAGTTCAACAGCTAAAAAATATGTTTTTTTATTGTTTTATATTTTATCGATTTCAAACATTGAAAAAAATGTGTAAATCATATAAATTTTTGAATTATACATGAAAAGATCTCAAAGCATAATCTACCGGAAATCGCTCCAACCAAGCTCACTTGAAGACCGCTGACATGTCAGTCTTTAACGAGAGACAATCGCACTGCTGATTTAGCTTGACCTGAGGAACACGTGTTATGTCAAAATGTCCAATAATGGAAGTTCTATTTATTTTTCAGACAAGACATAATTTGGGATATATCCTAATTCAACACGTGTAAGTGTGGAGAGTACAGGAAAGAGCAGCACGATTGAAAAATGTACAGAAGGTTAATTTTTATAGAGGAGGTGCAGTAATGATTAAGAGCAAAATCAGCATCGGAGGTAGGACTGATCTCGTTTTGCTGCAACATTTTTTAGATGTAAATAGTTACTTCAATCAATTGTGTTTCCTATGCCGCATCCATTGGAGATTATTTCGTACTGATGTATGATAATGCACAACCACATGTTGAGATAACAGTGACTAGCTTTATTGATGATACATAATAGTATCAAAGTATCGCCGTGCTTAAATCCAATAGAGTTTTGAGAGGTGGCAGAAATTTTCAGAAGTGTCAAACATTATTTAAGGCTTTGTCAGCATGGATAGCTATATCTTACCAAAAAATATATTTGATGTTATACGCGCAAAGACAATGTAGAGCTATTATAAATAATCAAGAAGGGCACACCTTTTTTTAATTTTATTTAGGAATAAATATTATATTTAGGTGTTTGTCAAAATTTACTTGTTTTAGATTATTAACTGCAAAAACTCAATTTAGTTAAAAATGTTCCGATCAGAATAGTATATCCTTAGATTATTTCTACATGTGTATCTACTAAATAATTTTATGAATTGAAAATACTTTAAATCACACAAAGAAACAACCAGTTTTCGCTACTTAATGTTATAATATTACACATAAAAATATCTAGGCCATTTAAAACAAAGGTTTTCAGACCAAAGTTAAAAGGATAAATCACATATGAAAGTGAGTTAGTTGCACAATCTAGAGACCCATGCAAATGACCGTTCCAGTTCTAATTGTTTGAAACTGTAAAGTGTATGGTTGTGGTTCTCAACAAAAACTCCAACTTTTGAGAGGTCGCGGTTTTTAGTTAGACAGGCTTGCTGCTTTTCAATAATTTTATGAATACAACTGTTATATATCTAATAGAAGAGATGATTTATTAAATAAAGAGACTTATCAAAAGTCCCCACTTTATTCCCAACGAAGCGGTTGTCGAGTGCAGATTTAAACCGAATTGGTTACCACCCAACCACACCTTTACTTCTTTGACATGACATTTTTTCGCTTACGAATATACGCGTGAACTTCTTTGTTTATTGTCAAGCAGGGTTATTGGGCAACCGTCGTGCTTTTTTAACGTTTCATCCTACTCAGACTGATTTAACCGGAAGTGGTCCACAACAATAATAATTCATCTCTAACAACTTACTTTCTCCACCTTGTAACAACAACAGAATCTTCGACATCAAGTTTTATCCTCGGCTCATCGGTGAACGGATAATTAAGACACACACTTATTCCAAACGTTAAAGGAAACCAATATCCAGATGCTGCTTTTACAATTTTGTATACTCTAGATTTTAATCTTTTTTCGTGTTTTTGTTCAATTTGCTCCAACTAAAACATAAAATGTTTCATTAAAAACCGTTTACTTAGTTTAACCAAAATTGTCACCACATAGTGGTTACTATTTAGTAGAAAAATTATATTATTTTGCCTTGTTACGTAAATTTACGTTGTAATTTTCAATCGATTCCAATTCTTTTTTATTCTTAATAATGTAAGATAAAAACATTGTAAATGGCATCAAGTTAAATGAAGATCAAGAAGAATTAAAAAATCTATAATGGGGAAGACCACTAAGTGATGAAATCATTTCAAACCTCTTTCAATTGATAAATAATGATGCTGGTTTAGTGTACAAACAATATCATGAGTCAAAATTTAATCAAATGGATTCTTCAGCGTTTTGAAATCAGTATATTAATTCAAAATTAAAAACTGCTAGAATCAAGTGTCTGTCATATACGGATCCTCAGGACCACGGATATGCATGGATTTACAAGAACCTACGAATGGTCAGCTCAAGGTCGATGGAAGTGAAGGACTAGCACGTCACACTGCATTATACCAATAAGAGCAACCTATACAAATGGCGCATAAACGTTTATACTTAAAATGGAAACTATGTAATTTATACTACAGAACGAATAAAAAATATAAAATTACATTATATGATAGTTTTTAAGCATGAAGGTTACGATTATGCTGTTTCAAAAAATTAGTGATTTTCCCATTACTGTAAGCATTACATGTTTTGTCTTTGGTAGCGTTAAAATACTTTGTACCGTGTTTATCACTATCATGTGCTGTGGAGTGGTTATACAGTAAGTGTCATTTTTAAAGAAATCTTTATAAAAACAAATCGATGAGTATTTTACGGTGAATTTAAATATAATTATATACATTAAAAAAATATAATAATTTATATCTGTTAACAATGCATTATTTTTGATCAACAGTGTTAAGCATTCTTTTCAAAACATCAGTTTTAAAAAAAAAATTAGAAATTTTACATGACGTGATTGGTTAAAAAAAGTAATTATTTTTCCATATCTGTATACCTACATGTGATGGAATATTGTAATTATTGAAGGTCTTATCTCGTAAGCTATGTACAAGATTTGACGGTGACTTGTAACGCTTTAGTGCAAAGATGTTTTATTTGAAAAAGTCATGACAATACTATTTAAATACTTGACTCAGATTAGAATAAAATAATAAATTTATTTATTTAATGCGGTTTCATATATTTTTTATTTTATTTTATATATTTTAATGGGGCAGTTTCTTTAACCACAGCTTACAGTCCTATTCTTTTTAAGAAACTTACTAAAACACATTTATTGTCACAAGGAAATTAAAAAGTTCATCTAAATAATTAAACTTTTTTGCCCCTTGTTTTTAAATAATCTTTTAATAATAATACGAGGATAGTTTAAGAATTATTGTCCCTTACATAGTTGGCGTTAAATGACAAATGCAAATAAAGTGTCAGGCGCAAAAGCTTATTGTATGACAGTGTGTGCTAATTAGCATCAGCGCATCAGTTCGTGTATGTTAAATATTAATTTTTTTTCCATTGAGGGGTGTGTGATTTTATAAAAATGAACAAAATTGAGATAAGAGGTGCGATAAAGTACCTCTGAAAAAAGGGATTATCACCGCAAAAAATTTATGAGGACATGGTAGAAGTATTGGGTGACTCTGCCCCTTCGTACTAGGTAATCAAGAACTGGTCACGAGATTTCAAACTGGGAAGAGAGTCCTATCAACATACACCAGGTGCAGGAGCCCCCAAAACTGTGGTGACCAAAGAAAATGTAAATTTAGTATTAAATGACAGAAGCATTACAGTTAAGGCTAAAACAGAGGCTATAGGTTTTTTGTTGGAAGCGTTAAAAAAAATTTACATCAAGAATTGGGTCTCCAAAAAATCTCTGCACGTTGGATTCCACGAATGCTGACGGCAGACCAGAAGCGTGTTTGCCAGGTTGCAGCGGAGACAAATTTGGAGATCATTAACAGGAATCCTGATTAATTTAAGCGAAAATTTCTTACGGTCGACGAAACATGGGACCATCACTTTGATCCAAAATCCAAAAAACAAAGCATGGAATGGCGGCATAGGGGTTCCTCTTATCTCAAAAATTCCGTATTATCCCATCAGCTGGTAAGATCATGGCTACAGTTTATTGGGATTTTGCAGGTGTTATTTTCGTGGAATATTTACCGCGTGGGCGTACCATAACAGGTAAATATGCAGGTAAATATACCAAAAGTACGCGAAGCGATTAGAGAGAAAAGAAGTGGAAAATTGAGTCTAGGTGTGCTCTTCCACAAGGACAACGCTCCAGCCCACAAAAGTTGTGTTGCAATGGCTGCCATTCACAATGCGGGATTTGAAATTTTTGACCCCTTTATTCTCCAGATTTAGCCCCCCGCGACTACCATCTATTCCCAAAATTAAAAGAACATCTTCGTAAAATCCGCCTTGCTGATGATAACGAAATGATTTCGGCTGGAGACTCAAAGTTCTGAATTTTTTTCAATAGGTATTGTAAAACTTCAACAACGATATACAAGTGTAAAAAACGTTGCAGGTGACTGTTGGAAAATAACTTAGTTTCATTTGTGAACTATTCTCGTAATATAACCTTTTTTACTTACATTTAATACATTCACTGAATCCCACCTGTACATATTTAATAAACGTTATGTAATTTTAATTTTGATTATAATGCATCAAGAACGAGAGAATAATAAACCCCATTTTTTATTAAAGCGACAACACCAAAAATTGTTTACTTATTCTTTAAGGCGTCGGTTAAAATAAGCAAAAATCTCGTGAAAGAACGTTGAAGAGTCTATGTAAAATGACAAAATTTTCGGCTGTTACCAATTTTTATTTGGTCTTAACTCTAAAAGTTTATGACTAAATCTTAAATTTACATATGTGAAAGCTGTAAGTATTAAAGTTAAATAAAAGAGGATTATTTTACGAAACAATAGGTGTGTAGGTATTACATTTATAAACATTTTGGGCTTACGGTAAGTGAAAATGTATCACAACTTTCAGCTAGAGGCCAAGATAATATAC
The DNA here is from genome assembly GCA_950111635.1 of Agelastica alni. NCBI lineage: Eukaryota > Metazoa > Arthropoda > Insecta > Coleoptera > Chrysomelidae > Agelastica > Agelastica alni. The sequence continues at coordinate 24,692,714 of OX467708.1, forward strand.
CATCACCTGTGGGTTGGCAGGTGATATTAATAACTTGGCATATGTTTTTGTACATTCCTAAATCATAGGGAAATTTAAACTGATCTGCTAGACCTCTTCTACGGGCAGCAGCTTTTTCCATAATCCAGTCTTCAATGCCCGTTCTATTTTTTACAACAGCACGAATCTAAAAGCCACATTTAATCAACATGGGATGGTAATATTAGTTTATTTAGGTTTATTAAAATTTAAAAACTTTCGACACAGGCAATCATTGTTGCTTCCTAAAAAAAGGGTTCTATCACAAAGTGATCAAAATATTTGCATCTGTTACTAACATAAATAAAAACGCATAAATTTGATTTTTAAAAACCAGCTAATGTCGCCGCATGTTACCTAAACATATAGGCATACGTGGGTCGACTATATATCAGAAAACAATTACTTTCCTGGCAATGTGCCTCGCCAAATATTGAATTATATCTGATGGATAACCGTGCATACTCCCACTACATAATTCAATGTTCGTCGGGGTACATTGCCCGGAAAGTAGTTGTTTTCTGATATATAGTCGACCCACGTATGCCTATATGTATAGGTAACATGCGGCAAAGTTAGATGGTTTTTAAAAATCAGATTTCTACATTTTCATGCTTATTGGCTGACAAAAATAATATTATAGTTTTCTATAATATTTATATTTTAATAATATTAACATAAATTATAAAATGTTTATTACCTGGAAAAATAAAAGCATTCCCACAGCAGCTACAACTCCAATGGATAATCCAAGAGCAAATACGCATAAAATCATACCATACAAACCAAAATACACGTTAGTATCTCCATAATGAAAATACCGTACTCTATGGATAGCTTTGTACAAACAACATCCTAATATAACTGAAGCTTGTAAGCAACCGACAGTAGCAAATGTTAGGAAAAATATAAAATGTGCATGGTTTCCCCAACCTACACAATTATTGATCCATGGGCAATGATGATCCATTTTTAAGATACAGCGACCACCTTATAAAACAAATATAGTTGGAAACATATTATTATACATCGATTTTTACAAAAAATATTTCAAATAATATTCTATGGATAAAACCTTGAATTACTCATGTAGGTATATATAGGTTTGGAAAAACGTCCTAAATTACCTCCTCTATATATTAAATAGAGAACTCATTAAAACATCAAGTTACACAGTGGAGTTATCAAATAAAAAATCACTCAAAGCAAAATTCGTCAAACTTTTTACAATGACTCGCCAGTGTACGTAAAACAACGACTTTAAATTCCTGCTATTTTTATGGCATTACATTTAATTTGCATTTGAAATTTAGTTCTATATGAACACAGTCCAAACTGGTTAACCATTTTTCAGTTTCGCGAGTCGTAAGAATAATTGCTATTTGTGAATTGATTGTCCTATTTTAACTACTGTATCTTGTCAAAGTACTGATTATGCATAGGGTAGTCTAGCACGTTTTAAACCTGTCAAATATTAATCATAAAGATCCATATGTCCACTTGCAACAATCTCTTTTCCTCTTTATACTATACAATATTTGCAATATTTTCGGAAAATTGATGTTGATGTGTGTGAGAGAAATTGTATAAAAATACAACATGTTCCAGAAAAGTAGAGTGGTTATTGCATATACACTGTGTTGGTATTATTGAGAAAATCAAGAAAGAAAAGACCAATGCGGGTCAGAGACTGGATATTGAAAAAATGTAAACTTGGAATTCACGAAAAGTTTTGTCAGAATTAAAAAGAGAAGATGTCACATGAAACTCCGTTGATAATGCCTTTAATGCACTTTGTTAAATCCATTATATCCCTTACATTTTATATCCCATAGTTGATGGTAAACTTCCCAATAGTTTATTAAAGCGAAAACTTTATCTTTTATCCAGTTCTTTTTCTCTGCCATTTGTACTTGCTCATTGTTTTCACAAATTATTTCTAAACCACCTAGATATACAGCAATATTCCTTAAAAAGCACTGTACCACTTATTTACATCTAGTTGCAAACAAACTAGCGGATACCTGTTGGCAAGAAAAAAGAAAATGTTTCGATCCACTATCAGCCATCTTTACACAAAAGTAAACATCGAAAAAAATGTCGCAAGTTTGTTGCTAGTGAACATGGACCTTAAATATGCGTGGTAAAATATGCATTAATCTAAAAATATAATTTGTTGTAGAATGTATTAAATAACAAATACATACATTTTCTGCAATGGTGTGACCTGGGTGCTTTGTATCCTTGACACACTGCACAAAATTGTAAAAATTTGCAATGTTCCTTCTTTTCCTTTAACAAAAAAAAATAATAACATGGGCGTACGGATGGGTGAATGAGTGGCAGTCATGCCCAATGAAACTTTAACAGCAAAATGAAAAAATACTTGTTGCATGCTTATAAAATAAAAAATATTTAAGGTGGAGGAGTTGAAATTATGAAGCCCTATTTTTTTGTCTCCTAAGTTCTGTATCTGAATTTCCTATCACTTAAAGGGTTTGCCATAGAAATTCTTTAAAAACATTTCTACAGCACATTTTAATTGATTTCTCTAGTATCATGCACCCTCTTTTGAAAAATTTTAAGCTTACAATTTATTTCATAAACTTGAACTTGCACAAAGTATTGAGGTAAATGTGGTTGTCTCAAGTTTACTCATTTTTGGTAAAAATAAAATTGACATTTATTTAATACTTGACAACAAAATATTGATTACCCAGTGTCTGAAAGTTTAAACAAAAAAAACACATTTTACTCACTGGTTTCCAATGAAGAGGTAGACTGCCCGGGCCTTGATAAACTGATGAGAGGAAGTTATAAACCGTTAGACCAGAAAAACTTATAAAAATAAAAAAGTTAACTTTTCCACCCAATGTATTCCTAGGCCACCACATATTTGAACAGTATATGGTCATAGCTGTAACAATCTTGATAATTCCTAAAAATAAACAGAAACAATTTCTTAAATTACATTTGATTTATAAAAAACTCCAATTTTAATTTATCTACAGACATAATGTTTATAATACAGATATCATTAATAAAGTAAATAAATATAGTTTAACTAAATAGCTGGCACAGTTAAAAAATACTTTAATAAAAACATTATATTATTGAAAACGTTTCAAATACTTATCCTATTGTATGTGATTTTGGTTTATTCATAGTATGGAAATGTTAAGCACCTAAAGCAGTTAAAGGGCCCCAGTGGCATATTCTTGTAAAATGTCCTATAAACATGAGTACCAAATAAAAATGATTTCTTGATGTAAATAGGAATGTTATTTAGTCTCTCAGTAGGCATAGGAATATGCTTACATTGGGAAGTAAGCCTGAAAAATACCACTATAAGTTTTGTTATAAAACAAAATAAAACTCATAAACTGACATTTTATGATATATGTTTAATAACAAATCTACAAAATGTTTCTATTTCCGATACCCGGAAATTTATTTTCTGCATTTATTTGTACAAAGCGTAAAAAGCGGTTGATGTAGTCATACTCTTATTCTTACGGATGACGGCACGCTATTCATTTTACAACTTCTAAAAATTCTTTAATTTCCAATTTAGCTCTACTTTAAAACTTAATTATTCATGAAATGATTTATTTTAATTTTAAAGTTTTTTTTCTACGCAAAACACTATTATTGATAATGATAACAAATGAATAGTTCAAACTTTTCGATGGAATTTGCAATGGATGGAAAGCTATATAATAAAGACCAAAGGCCAAATCAGTAGAAAAGACAAGTAAATACTATTTTAACCTAAATAAATCTGACATGTATTCGCGAACTAAATTTTATTAAAATATATTTATTTCAAAAGCACTTAAGCTCAAACCATACTGCCGTAGTTAATAATGGAATATGATTATCTCATTAAATTTCTTGCACTTGGTGATTCAGGAGTAGGAAAGACTAGTTTTTTATATCAATATACAGATGGAGTCTTCCATTCAAGGTTCATATCAACAGTTGGAATTGATTTCCGAGAGAAAAGAATGGTATTACTTCTAAAATAACTGTTATTTTAAATAATTTATTCAATGTTCTTTTAGATTTACCAATCAAAGGGTCGAAATCATAGGATTCATTTACAACTATGGGACACAGCTGGTCAAGAAAGGTATTTTTAAATCTATATAATTCTAACTCCTATTGCTAAAATATTTTTTCATGATTTACTATTAGTAGAGACATACATAAATTAGATAAATTTTGGTTTTGTTGAAGTATTAAATCTATAGTAGGCATGGTATACTACAGAAGTTTTTCTAGGTTGTAAACATTATTAGTAATTATACATATTATTATATTATTAGTGCAGACTCTAAATAATTTTCGACCAATGTTTTTAACCTTACTTATTCCTGACAGTTAAGCTAGTTTAATTGTTAATCACTACATAAAAGAGTTGCAATATTTACTTTTATCACACTCAAATCTTTGTGAGACATCAGCAATGGTTAAGTGATGTTTGATGAATACATAGCATGTATAAATTTAAAGAATAGAATTGAAGTAATAAAGGTATTACATCTAATAATTAATGTCAATTTTATTAATTTTATGTTTTATACTTTTATGTTAAAATAGTTTCTTATTTAAAAATAAGTTGTTTTTCTAGAGCCCTCACATTTATTAGTAAGAAATTAACGGAAATATTACAAAAAGGTTTTTGTTATAATTGTAGAATTTTTCTTCACATTAGGGCTAACAAAAATAATTGCTACATTTTTGTTGTTAGATTTCGCAGCTTAACAACAGCATTTTATAGAGATGCTATGGGATTTTTGCTTCTGTTTGATCTCACAAATGAACAGTCATTTCTTGAGATACGTAATTGGATAGAACAGTTAAGGGTATGAGTACACATACATTTTTAAAATGTTTCTTTAATTATTTTGCTTGCTTTTTTGTTGCACCTTTTAGCTTGTAAAAAAGCACCTTTTATATTTTGTTTTCTTTAAGGTTCTTGGCATGGAAATTTATAGTTTTTATTTATTTTCTTATAAATGAGAAAATGACTTACCAAATTGTGTTGAAGGGATTGACATAAATTAGACATTTCATTAAAATGTTACAATTGGCATACTCAATATAGATTTTTAGCTGTTATATTTTCTTCTCTTTTCCTATTTAAATGTTATTAATTGTAGTTTTGTGACACATAACTAAATTAAATTATCTATCTAATCCCATAATTCCTTACATCTAGTTCAATTGCATATTTTTATTAGACATGGCCTGTTCTTTATTATATTTTGATGTAATATTTTAATCTACCCACTAGCTTACTTAATATAACTATAACTATAACTCATTACAGTTTCATTCATTCAATTCAAATGGGTTATTGTTTTAAAATTACTAGCTGTGGTACCCGGTTTCGCTCAGGGAGTTGATATGATATTGTGTGGTAGTTGGAATAAAATGATAAACCTTAAAATATAAGAGGTAAAAATTTTTTATTGTTAGATATTCTAACCATTTACAACATTTGTTTATAAACATTTTTTATTTTGTTATCCAGGGTATAAAATGTACAAATTTTGGTTTATATTTAGTAACTATCACTTTGATTACTCACACTTCACTGTTTGTTTCACTCACTGCACTTCACTGATAAGAAACTGGTGTTCGAACCTACACCACACCACCACAAGCAGTTGATAAACCAGGGCAAGTTTGCCACTCCTCATCCCACGCACTTCCTGCGAGCTAATGAGGATCATACTGCAACCTGAAGGGTTTAAATAGGAATGCAGTAGGGCATCTTTTCCTATTTTCGGGTTAATACCGTTATCTACGCCCGATGTTTTAGTCTGGTGGTTTCTGTTTTTTTGTAAGAGAGAGGCATACGGCAGTATCAGCATTATTACTGTCTGAATAAGCAGCATTTTGGTTCGAAGTAAAAGATTACTTCTTCCTATCAGCTGTTGCAGTCGGCCTCTCGCCTGTTTCGCTTTTGCGACGACTGTTTCTACATGTTTTCTGAAATTTAATTATCGATTACGACACCCAGATATTTGGCAATCGGCGCACAGTCGATTTCTTCTTCGTTTATTCTTATTTTTGTGGCAGGCGTTTGCCGTCTTTTTTATCTGAATAGTCCACAGTTTTCTACAAGTTTTATTGCTTTTTGTAGATGCATACTTATCATATTCGGGTTTCGGCGTACGAGGACAGCATTGTGTGCCTTGTTTTTGGGATATTCGCTGTGTATATTAGATTCAACAGCGGCAAGAGGGCCGTTCATTTTGTAAATGAGTCCGTCATGTCACACATCAAATGCCATGCTTACATCCTTGAAAATTACGCCAGTCATTTGTTTCCCGTTTGTCGCCCGTTTTAGTCTTTTTTTTATTACTTTTTCAGCAATTTTACTTAATACCGGGAGCAGGCTTATTGGCCTGTAATTTTGCGGAATAGTAGGGTCTTGGCCCGCTTTGCGGATCATTGGTTTGTTTCCACCTGGTTGGGAAGTATCGGTTTCTTAATTTTCGAACCCACGATGGATCTCGCTTTATATACCCCTACCAATAGGTATCCCCACCCATACAAAAAAGGTTTTGAATGGTCCACAATGTTGCAGAACATTCCACAACATTAGAGAGTGTTCTGGAATGTTCCACAATGATCTAAGATGTTCCCAAACGTTCCAGACTATTCTTGAACATTTCACGACATTCCAGAATGTTCCGGGACGTTCTGGAATGTTGTGGAATATTCTCGAATGTTCTAGATATGTTTTAGATATTTCTAGAGAGCGAAACTTCCAGCCCTCATATCTTCAGGTAAAAACGGGAACCTTATTAATGGATGAAGGATAGAGGACTACCACACCATATAACTCCTTGATCGTACTTGGACTCGTTTCTGAGTTTTAGCGGCACGCACATTGTACCCTTACTTTTTAATATACAGGGTGTTTCAAAAAAGGTGGCCCCGTTGCTAGGATAGGTAGAACACTGCAAAATAAGTTGGGTTTGTTCAGTGAAAAAAATTCGTAACAGCATCCATATTCACGATATAGGGTGCTGAAAGAAAAAATTTCTACACACATTTTTTACGATTATGTCGAAACTACTGGCGACATTGTAATGAAATTTTGTATGAATATGTTTTGGAACAAATAAATTTGCCTAAAAACAAAATATTCAATCAGTAAGTGTTCAAAATTTTGTTAGTTAAAAACGACGGGTTCATCGCAAACTTCAAAATAGTTTTGTACGAGTTAGCCACGAAAAACTGACATTTATTGATAGTTAAGACGATAATGTCAAAAACATTAAATATTGTTAATAAATACGTACATTAATAATCAAAATGTATTTCAAAATGTTGAATACACCGATGTGTTATTAACCTTAGGTGAGTGTTTAGGAAACGCAAGTGCACCGTTTACGCGTTATGCAAAAAAGTTTGCCAGGAGAAACATACCAAATAAAAGAACGTTTAGAGCCGTGGAACGAAGCTGTCGATAAACTAAGAATGTGAGACCAAAAAAAAAAAATTGGTAGGCCAGAACAACGAGAACCATTTAGAAAGAGAATATTGTTTTAATTTTGGTTGATCAAGATCCAATAATTAGAGTAAGAAATAACGTCTTCTGCAAGTACTTGGAGGCTACTTAAGGAGCAGCAGCTACATCCTTATCACTTGAGAAAAGTTCAAGAGCTCTTGCCATACGCTCTACCTGTCAGAGTGAATTTTTTTGAAACATTACAAGAAAGAACAGCCCTTAATCCCAATTTTTTAAAATGTTTGTTCAACTCTCATAATGCACACTATTGGTGCGATGAGAATCCACATGTTAAAAGGGTATCACATTACTAACACTCGTTCAAAGTTCATGTTTGGGCAGCATTTTAGGTAACAAATTAATTGGTTATCACATTCTACCTGGAAATTTAAACGGTAATATGTACCTCGTTTTTTAGAAAATCATTTATTTAAAATATTAGAAGATTTAACGCTAAACGAGCGTAGATCTACCTTTTTTATGCATGATGAAGCTCCCCGCACGATAAAAGGTGGCGTAATTGGTTGAGTAACCATTATCCGAATTGATGAATTGGTAGAGGTGTAGAAGCTCCGATTTTATTGGCCTTCACGTTCATACGATTTCAATCCTTTGGACCACAAAGTTTGGTCGTATTTTAAGGAAAAAGTCTATGCTACAGAGGTAAATTCACGCCAAGAGTTGCGAGACAGAATTGAACATCATAGCCGATCCTCAACCGTTTAAAAGATTAATGCATTCTTTGGAAAACATGATAGAATTGTTTATTCGTGAAAACGGAGGACATTTTGAGCACTCTAACTTATTGAATATTTCATGTATTTTTTATTTTAATTTTCTTCTTGTGATTTTTTTTTTAATTAATAACTTAAGCATTATTTTATTGTTTTTGGTTTTTAATAAATAGGTAATTGTTTTTTATAATACTTCCTTTATGCCAGCATCAGTTAGGTATTACTTCCATCATTTTCAAATCAAAATATTCCGAAAACCTTATACAGTATCGAGTTTCACCAATAGTACCTTTTGGAGTAAAATTAAATGATATTCAAGTTCACATAACGTTTGGACTGGAAAAAGTATCCTCAAAAAAAGTTATGCTTAAAACTACTCGGTACGAATCGTATAACTAGCGCCCTCTAAGAGAGTCAGATATAAAAACAAACTCATGCGATGTGTCAGCTTCCAAAACATTCATACAAAATTTCATTACAATGTTGCTAGTATTTTTAAAAAATCGTAAAAAAAAATTTCTTTCTGGAATGCGGATGCCGTTACAAAAATTTTTTACTAAACAAACCCAAATTATTTTGCAGTGTTATACCTTTCATAGCAACGGGGCCACCTTTTTTTTGAAACAATCTGTGTATTGATTTCATATTTACCCTGCAGATAATATACTCTGAAAAAAATAAAGATTAAAATTATTTATATGTTAACAATAAACAGTGGATTTTAAATCAGATAAAGTAAATAATCAAAATTTAAAGATAATGCCTAATTTAATATTTTTAAAAAATGTAGTGCAACAAATATAAAAACAAGTATAAAATAAAAAATTTTTAGTTGTTTACCAAATATATTTAATTACCATTAGAATATATACAGGGTGGAAGAGCTAAATGGAATAAATTCATTATTTTAATTATTGCATATAATTATAAAAAATCCAGAAACACGTCCATTTTAAATATTGAAATGACATCCTGAAACGAAAAAATTTCATCCTTACATTGAATTAATATAAATTATATAAATAATATAAATAATTAAATTTATATACGTGGATGATATAGCACTGGCAACACAGAACTCATGTCTCACAGGTGAAGAAAATGTGCTTGGTAATGACCTACAGGCAATGAATGAATATTTAAAAAAAATGGGGTTTCCAACAAAATCCGAGTAAAACTGAAGTTTCAACCTTTCATCTCAACAACAAACAAGTAAATTTAGAACTTAATGTCGAGTTCGAAGGCATCCCATTCAAACACAATCCATATCCAAAATCTCTTGGAGTCACTCTTGATCGGACCCTGACATACAGACCTCACGTGAAGAACGCCGCTGCTTGAGTCAGAACCCGTTCAAATATTATCCAAAAACTTGCCAATACCTCTTGGGGAGCCAGTGCTGAAATCTTAAGAACCAGTGCCCTTGCTTTAGTCTACTCCGCCGCAGAATATTGTGCCCCTGTGTGGATCAACAGCCATCACACCAACTTAGTTGACACTCAGCTTAATCTGTCAATGAGAGTCATTACCGGGGCCATAAGAACTAATTCAACATCCTGGCTCCCAGTCTTGAGCAACATAGCTTCCCCTTAATTAAGACGTATCTCTGCCCTTATGTCCCAAGCTGAAAAAACGGCTAATAATCCTATGCTACCTATTCATGATGACTCTACAATACTCGCCAATCCACAGCTGAAGTTGGAGTCAAGGCAACCACCATTCAGAACGGTTAGCCAGCTCACCGATTTTTCAATGGAGGAACTATGGCGCACATAGTGAAGAGAGCAAAAAGTCAGAAATTCTAATCTTATAGAAGACCCAACATCAAAAGTAGCAAAGGGAGTGGTGCAACCGAATAAGAATTGGGCATGGAATTTGCAACAAGTTACTCACGCTTTGGGGTAAGGCTGAAGACCCATCATGTGATAAATGTAACGCTGTCGAACAGTCAATCAGTCATATCACGGAGCGCCCCGACACCCGGTATGAAAGCAGCCTACAAGATATCCACAATCTTAGCCCCGCCGCACTTGACTGGTTTAGAGCTAGCAACTTGCAACTGTGATATACAATGTTTCCCTCTTTATGTATTTATTCTTATATTATGTATTTTTAGCAATAAGTAAGTAAGTAAGTAAGTTCATACGATTAAAAAAAAAATTAACTCCATCAACAAACATAACCAGAGAGATCCTAAGAAATAAGAGCAAAATTAATGAAGAAAATATCTACTCTAAAGTTACCAAACACCTCTTCAAAGAACGTATTTAAAAACCATACTTTAAAACTTGAAAGACCGAAAAAACAAGGAGAGGTAGATATTAGGGTTTAAAGCTGACCAAACACCTCTTCAAAGAACTTACTTAAAAACTTGGAAGACTTAAAATACATCAATAATGTTCCAAAAATAGTTCTCTCAAAACACGAAAAAAAAAGTACAAAAAACTAAACAAATCCTTAATAGAGGTCTCCTTTTGGTATAGTAATTTATGTTCCATGACAAACAAGCTCGACGAACTACGAGTAAGCATACAAAATGCTTGTACCACCATAATACTGATCTCCGAGACATGGTTAATTGACCAAATACCTGATAGCCTTATACAAAAGTATCATTGCAGGGCTTAAAGTGTACATAGCAATAAACCAACAATTTCAAACAGCAGAGGCAGTTGAATCGCTATGACTTGAAATTAAAATCTGTAACTTCTTAATAGCATGCAAACCTAACAACATTAAAAGATATTTACTAGGATTTATCCGCCTACTGTTGGAAACTATAGTAATAATAATAATAATAGTGTAAAAAAACATAAATTTTAATAAAGCTGTTCAAAATGCTTGCCTTGAACGTCTTGGCAACATCCTAATCACTGACTTAAGAAGAAGAGTAACGTTTACAATTAGGCCGGTCACACCACAGATGTTAAATAACCTTGGAAGACAGTTTTAATTAAAATTAAAATGTTGCCAAGACGTTCAAAGCAAGAATTTTGAACATCTCCTAAACTAAGATTCATGTTTTTTTTGTTTATAACATTATCAAGAACTAACCGATATTACTTATCAAGTTTTTAATGTGCTGTAGCAAATTTCTCAATCAGATGATTTTTTGAAAAGATAATAAAGTAACTTTTTAAATTATGTACCACAAGCTCCTTAAAAAATTTGTGGTTATAACAGTCACTTGAAGGGGATTTAATGTAGGGATAACATTTTTTTGTTGCAGGATGTAATTTCATAGTCTTAAATTGACCTGTTTCGGGATTTTTTATAAATATGAACAATATTTTAAATAATGAATTTATTCCATGGCTGTTCTACGCTGTAGACAGGTGGGTAATTTATTTATATTAAGAACAAAATAATATTTGTATAGTACTGGTCAATGAATATAATTACAATTATGCAACAAATTTCACATATTATTGCACATACATCGCAAACAAGCAAAATAAGTACAATTATGTTGCTCATTTTGTATAAAGCTATTTGGATCAAATTTTCTGTGATTTCACCTGCAGTGTAAGGTTCTGCGTTATTATGATGTTTTTTTATAGTGTATTAAAATATTTCAAAGGTGTAATTCTTTTCTTGTTTCTTAGCAACAGGTTAAATAATTTCAAACATTTATAAAAATAACCTCTCCTAAATAAAGTAGTTTTATGAAGTGGATAACATAAATTGTCTTTATTTCTAGTATTAAACTGGTCTACATTGGTAGGTCACACAGCACAATATTTGGATATTGCATATACTCGTATGATTGAGTAACTTATAAAATTAAAAAAATGTTCTAAATAGACAGCAGTTATTTTTAATTATTACTGAAATATTTTAATATTTCACTATTTAGTATTTCACTCAAAAAATTGTTTAAACAATTTTATTCATAGCATTTTGTTTTAGTTACATGCATATTGTGAAGTACCAGATATAGTACTTTGCGGTAACAAAGCAGACCTAGAAGATAGAAGAGTAATAACTGAATGGAGAGCTAGAGAATTCGCAGAAGCAAATAAGTATGTCATAATTTTAATAACTTATCGTCATCTGAATTTATACATCAACCTTGAATATTATTTTACTATTTATAAATACGACTGTTTATTATCACTTTTAAAAGTGGAACTAATATTAAAAAACATTTTAGGTTGCCATATTTAGAAACCAGTGCGGCAACTGGTCAAAATGTAAAAAGATCTGTAGAAACATTGGTTGAAAGAGTTATGCTTAGAATAGAAACTGCCGTTGATCGAGCAATGCTTCCAGGACGACGTGGTAGACCAAAAGATTTAAGTGAGTTTAATTCAACACCCTCATCTAATAATTGTTCTTGCTGACAACAAACCGGATGATTATCACATCTGTATAAGGAGTTATTTCTAATGGAAGCACATTAAATTTTTTGCACCAGGTGTGATAATTTCTGAGCAATTTGGATGGATTACATCACTTTGATGTTGGATGGTATTTAAAAAAGTTTGGCTAATTGTAAAAGAAAAAAATAGCATGAGTCTTTACAGATTAGTGCTTTTTTTACGGAATTTGCAAAATTAGGTCAGGATAAAGAAAATAAATAAATTTTCCTAATGGTTTAATGTTAATATTTAAAATGTTGATGAAATTCAAGAACTTGGAACTTTATGTGACAGAGTTAAACCGACCGAAAAGTGTTATTTACATCTAAAAGTACTGATATATAAAAATAAGATGTTAATAATAAATTACTGGATGTGGCAACTAAAGCATTAGGCGAGTAAAAAAAATAGCGAACATTATTTACCATTTTGTAAGCATCGGGCTCCTTTTCTGTTCTTTTTGATGTGCATGTTTACAAATCTTTAAAATCAAAGTAGTACAAATATGAAAAATACACGACCTATTTTTCAAGACTTGTAGAGATTATAGAGGATAAAACAAATAAAGCATTCTTTTCATTTTAGCAAGAGAAAAAATACGGTATATCGTATTTAAAATAATTTTTTTTTTTACTTTTAAATACTCATGCAAAATAGAATGTAGTTATAGTCTTCATTACACCTAAGGATGCATAATCTTAAGATAAGTCTTATGCTAATCTTCTTGAAACATGTGACCAGCATTGATGTTTTATGGAACAAGTACCAATTTTGGTAGATATTCACGAAATTCATTACTGACGAAATCAAGACATGGATGGTTCGTGAACACTTTCTGATCGGAGTTTCAGTGCCAAAAGTGAAACAAGGAATTGATGAGTAAGGTCTCCTCTAGAATAATAAAAAATCATCCAACAAAGTTCTTTAAGGTAATTTACTTTAATTTATGAAACTCATTTATTAAAACTGACTATAAACAGATTTATAAAGCGTGTATAAATGAGCAAGTTTCTTTCTAGTTGATTTACGATGATAATAAAATAAAATGACTAAGTATTATATATCCTATTATATATCCCTTGGATTTTTTATTATTGCAGGGTTGTCAACTGATTACCATCAATCAGTAAAGGTAAAATTAAAATAATTTTGATTATTTATTGGGCAAACAATTTTTAATGTAACCCAGTTGCTATTAATTTTTAATGTCTAAAGGATATTTTGTTTGTTTTATCTTGAATCCCATGACTGTTACATTCCTCCATAGTGCAAAATGCTAGCAGGACTACAACAGTTTTAGGAGATACGGTATAAATTTATTATTGTTGGACAACTCAAATATTTATATAGACTAAGAAAGTACTGCCAAATATATTAGTATTAAAATGTGGCGATTGTGAAATTTAGATAAAATTGTTTATTTGTATCTTTGAGTATTTGATTAAAATAATGTAGTCTATTATTAAAATCAAGAACTAGTAACAAAATTAAAATTATTAGACTGGTTTGGTTGTTTTGGTTTAGTAGGTATATTTAATCATTTTGATAAAAATTATTAGTAATTATTACTTTGTTGTACAATTGTACGGATCATATAATTTGTGCCATGTTGGTCAATGCACTAAGAAATCCAGTATACTGATTTAACCCTTAATAGATTTGGCTCTAGTTACTTAAATTATTTAAATTATGTTTTTGATAATCATTGTTGTGATTTAAAGACCAAAAAGTGTTTACGGAGATCTTCGTTGAATACCAAAGAAAAATATTTTTAATAATAATACTGAGTGACAATAGATAAAATTTGATGTTAGGAAGTTCTCCATTAAACACAAAGTTAGCAAACTTACTTTATCCTGTATTTATAGAATATAATTAAATGTTATATTTGGTAGCATGTGTTTTCTTTATCCTTGATATACACATAAATTAAAAAGTTTTGCATCACCTTGATTCTGAAGTAATATGTTATGACTCAGTGGCATTAGAAGTATGGTACGCCATAGGTAGTATCATTTTTAGGGTTCCCTACCTCAAAAGGAAAAAACGGAAACTTATAGGATCACTTTGTTGTCCGTCTGTCTGTCAAGACCCTTTTTCTCAGGAACGCGTGGAGGTATCAAGCTGAAATTCATATTAAATACTCAGATCTACTGTCCCTTGGAGCTGTGAAATAATCAAACTTCTAAGCCAACGCAATCAAAAGATACAGCCTTTATGCCGCAAATTTTCGACATAAAAATATTTTTAATAAATTTAAACTTACTACCCCTATTCTCATGAACGCGTAGTGGTATTATATTGAAATTCATATCAATAACTCAGGTCTATAATATCTTTAAGCTGTAAGAAAATCAAACTTCCATGTCAACGCAATCAAAAGAAACAGCAGTTTAAGCCGCATATTTTGAAACTCGCAACTACTCGCAAGGGAATCAAAACCTAAAGGATACTTCCAATCGACCTAGAATCTTGAAATTTGGCATGAAGTAACGTTTTATAGCACACATAAAGGAAAAATTCCGAAAACCTTAAATTTTTAGTTACATCTTAATAGTGACTAAAAAACTTTGTAAATAATTAACTTTGATAAAAGAACTTTTGCAAGGCTAGTGTAGGTATTTTAGTTACATTATAAAATAAATGATATGTGTTAATATAAAATTAAGGATTACTGAAACGATAAAGAGACCTTTGTCTTAAACTTATGCTCCTCCAGCTTTCCACATTGTAATGCTATGGATTTCATTTAGCAATAGTCCGACTCGCACTTGGCCGGTTTTTTTTGTTACCATTGATGACATCATCTTTTAAAAAAATGGCGGTTAGTTTGTTGTTCACACCTGGAGAAGTTCATACGATTAATAACAGATGTCGCCCACTCCGTAATTTTTTCCGATTGATCTAATAGCAGCAGGATTGCCAAATTTTATTTCTGATAAAATAGACAGGGAGACTGTGCAAACAACAAAAGAATAATGCAATGAAATAGGCAAACTTGAACATTTTGTAAACAAAAAAATTACAAATGCAAAAAATACCAAATATGATGTTAAAAAAAATGCCATGCAAGATATGCAAAGATAAAGGTAAGGAAAATAGATTCTACACAGAAGATTATTGCGGGTTCAGTGGAGAAGGAAGGA
Source organism: Agelastica alni (assembly GCA_950111635.1). Classification (NCBI taxonomy): domain Eukaryota; kingdom Metazoa; phylum Arthropoda; class Insecta; order Coleoptera; family Chrysomelidae; genus Agelastica; species Agelastica alni. Next base: position 24,708,504 of record OX467708.1, read on the forward strand.
GGTTAGGAAACATCTCACTATTAGATATTGAAAATTTTGAAGATCCAAAAAATTAGAAAGTACACCGTTAACTTCAATTAAAGTACCTTTAAATAATGTATTAAACTTTTAAGCCATTTATTATTCAGAATCAACCATATCTTTGATAAACTCAAGTTAACCTACTGAATCTAAAAACAACTTAACTAAGTGAGGCAAAAAAAATAAACGTGAAAACAATTAACCTAAATAGCGAATTAAAAATTAAAATATTGAATATTGAAAAGGAAGTCAATGTATGTATTATAGATAATATTAATTTTAATTATGACTTTTTTATTGATCTTGATTGCATCAGGAAATTTAAATTAATTCAAAATGATAAACTTAAAGTCGTGCAAAATAACTCAAATAATAACCATAAAGAAAAGTCAATTATACCCAATACCGTGGGTAAGACAGAAAGAATTGATATTTCACATGTAAAAGAAAATCAAGAATCTGGTTTAAAACTAAATTTTAATGAAGAAATTGTAATGAATAGTTTTGAAGCCACAACAAATAATTTAGACAAAAAAATGAAGATTTAAATAGAAAATCTAATAAACAAATATTCAACGATATTTGCAAAAGATAAATTTGATGTGGGAACAGTGACATACTATTTCAGAGATCTTAATAAATTTATAGTGCCTGAACCTGAACACAGCTTTTTCCACGGATAGAAAATCTTTAAGTCAAAACACGAAACTGTAAATTTTTTCAAAACTGGATATTAACTCTGCCTTTTGGTCCATACCCTTGCGGATTGAAGACAGAAAAAAACAGGCATCGTGAATAAATGAATGAATAAATAGGAGTTGTGGAAAGTGGTCTAATTTTTCCCTATTTTTCCAGCTCCTTAGTTTAGTCCCATTTCTTCAATTCTCCTGTTAAGGAGTGGAAGCTCATCTACTGCTATTGCCCCCAGGTGGATCACTCCCTTGGTCTTGTATACACCCAAGGTAGTGCCTCCACTGGACGGTGGCTTCACATTTGATGATATTATGAGTGGCTGTTTCCTCTTTCTCATTACATAATCTGCATATAGGTTCTGTGTCAGACACGCCTATATTGTGCAGATGTTTCCTCAAAAATCAGTGTCCGGTACAAAGCCCTACAACTGTTCAAGTTTTTCCCTACTTGGCGAGAGCAGCTTCCCTGCCTGCTTAGTTGAGAGTTCTTTCAGCATTAACTTGCTGTGTCTAGCTTCGTCTGGCCGTGCCCACTTCAGCTGATGCTGAAAGGGGACCCAGCCATTGATCGCTGCTTTAACGCTGGCCTTTGGTATCCCTATTATTGGTTCTGGCCCAATAAATGGTGTTCCAGAGCCCCGCCTAGCTAGTTTGTCCGCTTCATCTATACCAGAAATACCTTCCAACAGGCTTCGTCATACAAGAGGGTCATTTTCAATGAACCTGCCTACCCTTCGGTCTTAAAACCTCTCCAGAAATATTCCAGAGAATATTAAACAATATTATTAAAAAACATGGGCTATCAGATTTCACGAAAAATTATATTGATATTAATATATATTGATATTCTCCAAAACATTTAAAAAGCATATGACTCATCTGGAAAAATTACTAGAGGCAATAAAAGAAGACTTACAAAATGCCAATTTGATATGGATTCAGTAATATATTTAGGGCATGTGATTAAATACAACTCAGTTACTCAAATGAATGATAATTTAATAGCTATAACAAATTTCCTGTGCACAGAACCAGTATTATCAATGTATGATCCAGAACTACTAATACACATCTATACAGACAGTCTACTAGGACTGGGAAATATAAGAAAACCACAACCTGATAAAAATAATAAAGAAAAAACAGATGCCTACTTTTCTAGAAAGCTAAACGAAGCACTTTTTATGGTGCCGTCTCTACACGGAGGTTGGCTAATTTCGACGCTTCGACTCTAAAAAGCTGGAGGGATGTGCATCCAAACCATTCTCTTAGATTTCTTAGCCAGGATATACGTCTTCTTCCCACCGATCACTTTCCTGCAATATTTCCTTCCATTATCAGTCGCAGTAGCAATCAAAGAAGCAGTGCTCTACTGGCAACACTGGGAAAATCGTTTAAGGTATTCACATACTATAAACTACTAGAAAACCTCAACATAAAAGCCAGACCAGATGAAGAATTAGGTAATTTAACTTTTTACTTGTCACAATTTGATATGGAAATAAAATATAATTCTGGAAAATTCAATCTGTTTTAGCAAAAACGCAGTATTGAAAACGGAAAATAATCAAGAAGAAATGTTGAGAACAGTTAACTTGATAACTTGATAAGCTTCCGAGAAATTAAAGCAGATCAAACCAACAATGATAATATCAGTAACACAGATAAAAACGTGTATTCTTTAAAAAGATAAAACGGAAAGAAAAATAATTATAACAGAAGAATTCAATAAAAACTTGATAAAAGGAATACAAGTAAGCATGGGTCATATCGGAATAGATCAAATGATGCCTATGCTATCACCATATTACACACCTAACATTTTTTTAAATAATATAAAAAAAATGAATGTAAAACCTGCGAGATATGCATAAAAAATAAAAACAACAATAAAAAATAACTACGGTCTACTTTTACAACTAGGTCCAGATAAAAAGTCATTTAAAATAGTATCAAAAGATGCAATAAGAGGATTGGGTGGACCAATGTAAAAAAAATGCCTGCACTTATTAGTGAATCATTTCTCAAGATATGTGTTTATCTTTAAGTGCCTATCATTTGTGGATGTTGGCTATCACGTTGGTCCAAATTACTTTATTCACTACCGCTCTAAATAGAGCTGTTGGTGTCATTCCGGTCCATGTTCGTAAATTTCGCAGCCACGATATTCGTCTGCGTCCTGCTGACCTTCGACCCTCTATTTTCTCCTGCAGGATTAATTGAAGAAGGTGGTATTTTTCATTTCGCATATGTCCGAAGTATTCCAATTCTCTGCGTTTGACATTTGGATGCGTTGCAATACCGTATCGTTTGACACGTGGTGTATCTATGAGATTTTGAGTATGCGGCGATAGCACCACATCTTAAATGCATCTATGCGCTTACATGAGGCATCGGTAAGGGTTCACGCTTCTGTTCCATATAAGAGGGTTGAGAGTACATAGCATTTTAAAATTCTTATTATAATATGGATGTTGAGGGATAGGTTTGCTATTATGTTACGTATCTTGTTAAATGTACCTCTTGCTTTTTCGATTCGGCATCTTATTTCTCGAGAGTGATCCCAGTCCTTATTCAAAGTGAAGCCCAGGTATGTAACTGTCTCGGCCATTGTAAGAGCTACATAAATTGTTAGCGGTAAACTGTAGATTGCCGACGACGTTTTTACTGATAATTAATATGTGTGTTCTCGCAGTAGCGGCAACTATCACTCTCTGTTTTGCCCATTTTTTTTAGGTGATACCTTAGAGGGCAGTATCCAAAGAGAAGTCCCATTACCAGTTTCAAGTCTTTCTTGTCCAACTCGAGAAGCTGTTTAGCTTTCCTTGGCGAAAGACTTACTAGCCTTTTCGCTTGCCTTTGTTCTGGCACTTTATGCCAGTGAGATTTTATTTCATCTGTTTTCCATCGTCGAACCTCTTCTTTTAAGTGGGCTTTGGAAAGTCCACAGAAGGGTTCTGGGTCGGAAAATGGTGTATTTGTCCCTTCTTTGGCAAGGCAATCTGCTTCTTCGTTGCCTTTAACTCCCTTGTGACCTGGAACCCACATCAGAGTAACCTGATTGTTTGCTGCCAGTTGTCTCAGGGACTCTTTACAGTCCCAAGTCAGCTTGGACTCACAAGTGTATGACTTCAGAGCTTTTAGTGCTGCTTGGCTATCTGATAAAATATAGATTTCTGCCCTTCAGGTGTTTCTTTCGATGCACTTTTGGGCAAATGTCTCTATGACATGTAATTCTGCTTGAAAGATGGTTGGGGTGTTACCAAGGGGTTTTGAGAGCCTAAAATTTGTCCTTATAATGCCCACTCCAACCCTTTCATCCATCTTGGATCCATCAGTGTACCACACTAAAGCATCCCTTCCTAGTTGAGGTCCGTTCTCTGTGCAAACTTGGCGGTTGTTTATAACCACTTCAAACTGCATTTCAAAGTCGTACCTAACTGGCATATCTGTCGGCTTAGACATGGATTCTAGGGAAATATTTTCCAAAATCTTCAAATGTCCATTCCGATTTCTTGCTCTAAGATTTTTTGTCTGGCTCAGTCTGAAGGCACTGATTGCTGCTTCTTTCACTACACAAAAGTGCAATGGTGGAAGGTTCAGCATTACCTCTACGGCTGCAGTAGGGCACGTGAATGTTGCCACTGTTATTTCCAGACAAGCTAGCCGCTGCACTTTCTGCAGCTTGACTTGTGCCGAAATTTGTTGCATTTTTGGCCACCATATCAATGAAGCATAGGTGACCATTGGTTTAATGATCGTTTGGTATGACCAGTAGATCAATTTCGGTTTCAGACCCCATATCTTGCCAAAGACTCTGCAGCATGTCCAGCTTGCCGCTATAGCTCTGGAAAGAATGCTGTTGAGTTGGCTGTTCCATGTCAGTTTTTGGTCGATTATTACGCCCAAATATTTAACTTCTTTGGAAAAAGTAAGCTGAGTTCCATTCAGAGTTGGGGCTTTAAATTGGGAATATATGTAAGTCAGGTAGTTTCCCGTTGCTTTCCTGACTATATTTTCAGCCGCTCCTACGTGGAGAACAGACGATGTCGGATTACCGCTCCTAACATGGAGGCCGTCGTATCCTAGGTGCTAGTTACATCGAAAATGGGAACCGACTTAATAATAAAAGAATAAACATTGAATGTAGTTTCTTTGTTTATTCCAGGTTTGTAAATAATTGTAAGTATAAATAATGTAAATAAATGCCAAAAAACCTTTGTTTATTTCAAAAAATATTTCTGCTTAACCCTTTGTGCTGTTACAAAATAACCCAACATTGCATACATTTATGGGAAACATAGAAATTTCAATGCAAAACAGAGTCGAACAGCTCAAAGTACAATAAATATTCGCAATAACTAATCAAGTAATTAACTACACGACTCTAATTTGAATTGTCTCCACTTCGTCGACATGTGTTTGCGACGTAAGGTATTATTACCAATCAGTATGAAACTGTTAGCGACGGTGTGTACGTGTACTTATCAGAAAAGAGACTACGACGTATGCAAGAGATCAAATAATTAATTTGTCTTTAACAAATGTGTTTATTTTTATCATAACTGCTTTTAAAATAAAATAAATTATCTACGATTTAAAAAACATAACAATAACTTCTGAAAAATAAACTAAAAATTTGAAAAAAAAAATTACGAAGCTAATGTAATAAAGGTGCAAATAAATCACCTTGTTGTGCCAAACCAAAACAGAGATAATCTCATATCGCTGAGTATATTTGGTGTAATGATGGCACAAAGTTGGATAATGTTCTTCCTTAATCCATTAAGATTTTTATCTGTGTCAAATTCGTGTTGATAAGCGGATTCTTTCAGATGTCCTTAAAAAAACATTTGGGGATAAATCTGAAGATCTGGGTGGTTTTCTATACCATTGGGTTTTTTATCAATATAAGGGATACTATGATTGATATCTTCCAACTTATCGGTGAACTGTAAATTGCTGTCGAAATCGTTGAAGATATCTAATGCTTCTTCGAGGCACAGATAAGACCAAGTCATCGACACAACGTTTGATGAAAGGTATAACAAAAGGTATTTCAGTAATGGAATCAGTGATGAGATCATCAAGCACAAAATTCACTATAATAGGATAAGTTTTAGACCTCATAGGGGTACCAAAAATTGGTTTGGAAAACACCTTATTGAAAATAAGTACATTTGAATAAAAAATAAATTTAAAAGTTTCAGAATTAAAAGAACATTGTGTGGATATTTTTTGCAATAGGATTTGCCTTAAACACCATATTTTTGGTCATGCGCATTCAAAAAGGTTTTTGTCACTTCTCGTTGGTGTGTTATTCTCGGGTAAAAGTTAATAGAAGAGCAACCAACTGAGAGCTGTTGTAACAGCCTTAAGTAGTGCAAGTGTAATCTTGTTTTTTGTTCACTACACAATGAATTAATTCTAATAGACGTCACTGTAAAATATTCATTTGATATACCTTTGTGTTCGCTTAGTAACACTAATAAACGTGTTACATTGTTTGGCTGAAGGATTATAGCGTTTTAAGTTTTAATCTCGTAATACAATTAGAAATGTTTTTACACGCAAGATATTTAAATATGTTTTTTTGTCAGTTCTTTAGTATTAAAAAAAATTGTTAAATATTTGGAATAGAAATATGTATGTCTGTAATTAGGATATAAACGAAGTAGAAAGTCGAGCATTCATAAATAAATTAAATAACAGTTATTTTCCTGTCAAGTTTGTTTATATTTAAATTCTCATAACAATTTTTTTTAAAAGAATAGTCCAAATAGTTATGTCTATTTTTGATAAAGCAACTATTTTCCAATTATTTGCAGCTTTTGCTGGTAAGTTAATTTCTATATAATTATTATTGTCTTTGAGATAAAGTCATTTAGTAAATCTAAAAATACAATTTTTATTTAAATTTTTTCTGACCGATGTTACGTTGTAAAATCAGTTCTTTTTATTGGATGTGGTAGCGTACCGTACGTATAATTTATTTATTTTGGGCGAGGTGTTGTACTTTTAGTGTAGTGTACACTTGTTACATTTATATTTTATCCCCTACCCACCTTTTTTGTATGGGTGCTAACATAATTGGAAACGTCACTATCAAACTCAGTGTCCCCAAAGACTATGAATTCGACAATAATATTAGCCGTTTTATGTTCCATTTCCTTCCAAGTCCCTTCGTAGGGGTGCTAACAGAATAAGGAATGTCACTATCGAACTTAGCGGCCCCAAAAAGTATGAATTCGACACAAATATCGGCCATATTTGGTAGTTTTTATATTTCAACCAACGCTCACCCCTTTCGTAGAGACTTTTTGGGATATAAACTATTCTTTCTCTCAAGTTGTAGCAATCAATACACACTAACAAAATTTTATTAATATTGGAGTATGAATTCGACACTCATATCAGATGTTTTTAAAAGTTTTTATATTTCATTTCCTTTCCACCCCTTTCGTTGATCCGATCACTAACTTCACAGGAACACCTACCAGGCTAATCTGAAATTTGCCTAAAAATTTCATTAAAATCGGACCATCCATTTTTGAGTCCATAGGGGATAAACACACTTTCTCGTATATTGATTTTTATGTATTGATTGGAATCCTGTTTTTATAAAAATTTATAAATTAATTTTACAATTATATAACTAGTTATAAAATAACTTAGTTTATGTTATTTCGTAATATTAGTTTTTACAGTAAACGTTTCTTTAGACGCGTTGAGCAATTTTTTGGTATGCGGAAAACTTATAGTTTCGAGTTACCGACATATGGTGGTTTTCGATCTAGAAGGTGACAGCGGCTGTCAAAAGAATATTAAAAAAATAAAAAACTAACACAAATAAAACAACGCACAGTATACATACATTGAACTTTCCACGTAATCAATGGATTCAGAAGCAACGGTGACGTCATAGCTTCTTCTTCCATATGTCTGTCAAAAGTGGCCTCGAGCTGGCAGCACACACTTTTATTAGGTTATTTATAATTCAATGATTTTAATTTACAAATTATAATTTTTCATACTATTAATAGGAAAAACGGTGATTGAACGTGCTAAGTTTAATTTGGTTTTTGTATCGAATACTTTCAAAGTTTTAGAACAAATAGAGTTCGATAAATCATACTTTTTGACTATATTGTGAAAAAAGTGCCGTACACCGATAATAAACATTCGGTTGTTCGTGGAACGTGTGAAATCTGCATATAATTACTATAAGTTAATGCTTGCACTTTTTGCCTGTTTTGCACTGATAAGACAACATAATCAAACTTACGTTCACACACTACATAGGCAACCAACAATACAGCTATGCTGTATTCACGATTGCAGACACTAGGGTTACAAAACTACAATCACTAAAAACCCCGCGAAACTTGCCTTTGACTACATAGGCAAAAATCACACAAAAAGTCCAAAGAACATGTATACTGTACCTTCTTCTTCCAATATTGCTAATTTTCCCGCACCAACCTCGTATGTAGATGTAGCGAGGTCTTAAAAATTTCCCAAAAAGGACTAAACCATTCTTTTTTACTCAACTGATGACTCGAAGCTATTTGATTACGTAAGATCTGTTGAAGATATTGTAGGCCCCAAAAAAATATGCTTCGCTTCCAGAATATCAAACAACAGAATCTACATTTACCTGAAAAATGTTAAATTCGTCGACAAACAAAATCATCCTATAATCCGAGTGGGTTAAACTGACCTTCCAGTTAGAAGACTAGTAACTACAGCTAAACAACTGATTATCTCGAATGTCAGCCGCTATATACCAAATGATTTAATAAAAACATCGCTGAAAGGTTATGGTTTACAACTCACCTCCCCTATCACTTTCTTAAAAGCTGGTATCCCAGGAGATAAATAGAATCATATCCTGTCTTATCGGCGACAAGTTTATATAATACCTCTTTTAGACAACTTTAAAATGTAAACTTCCCTTTGATTAAATTCGATTGGAACTCACATCGAATATTCCTATCCATGGACTGTCCAAATATCAACACAGTTAATGAATTGCCATCTGATAATAGGAAATATCAGCAATGCCTTATAGCCACTAATATCCAAACAGAGTAAACCCCAGAATCTCCAAAACCTGGACTAACGGAGTCGGTTGATGGCAGTGATTTGCCTAAACCTCACCCCTTCAAACCCCCAAATGATAAAACCCCCCTAATACCGCCTCCCGCACAAGAAGCAGTTCTGGAACTTCCGAAACACATCAGAAAGAAACCCGAGAAAGGCCACTCTGAAAAATATCAGAGGCTTCGAAAAAAACTATAAGAGATCTCGAAAGCAATGATCCTAGTAATTTATTTATCCCAGTCAACAACCTCTTTGAATTTCTTGAAAACTCTTTCGGCTGTAGCTACCCCTTGAAAGAAGCTCAACACTTCACTGAGAACATTGAATGACTTCTTTACGATATGCATACTATTTACAGACAAATCACTGAAAAACAGATTCTCTAGAATAACTAAAAAACTAAAAAAAGGATCAGAGCCACATATGGATAAAATGATCACAATCCAATATTTTAGAGGATGATTATCAATCCGACAACTCACAATCATCAAAAAAATCCAACTAATAATATTCGATATATAATCGAAATCATATGCTTTCAAGTAATAAACTAACGAGCACCAGAAATGTCTTCTAAAAGGCTTTGAAAGATACCACAGAATAAGGAGTGAGTGCCTGAGAGCAAGTGGAGGAACCTCAGTATTCATATCTAGTGATCTTTACTCAACATTTTTAACACTAAACAACGAACTCGTAGCCGTCGCTGTAACAACCTGGTGCCCCAACAAACTTACAATATGCAGCATTTATATTTCGCCAAGCCACACACTTACTGAATGTGAATTAGTTGATTTCATTTATCAGCTTGTTGTGAAACTTATCTGTAATCCATCTCGAGAGGCGCCAAAAATGTGGTGTCGCAAAAAGGTAAAGAAAAATCTAGAAAGCGTCACATAAAAATGATAAGTAGTGTATCTTTGAAAATAAAAAACTTGTAACCCTCGTTTATCGTAAACACATGTGCACTATTGAAAATTGTTGCAACCCATATCAAGTGGGATGAAAGGACGCATTGTTCCTACAGCTTAAAATGCAATACTTGTACATTTAATATTGCTAAACAGCTCGGAAATATGGTTCATATTAAGAGAACATGTGTGTAATTCGTTTGTACTCCCTATTCGTAAACACGACATGCCTCTAAAGGATCCTTCTTCATATCGTTGAATCTCACTCACATGCACAATGTGCAAGTTTTTAAAAAAAATACTGAACAACAGGCTTCTCTGGTACCTCCAAAAGCATAAAATCTTAGACCCAGCCCAATCTGGTTTCAGATCAAACCGCAGCACTGCAGATAACCTATTTCTGCTACAATCGCACATCAGCACAGCTTTCCAAAATAAACAGTACGTGATTGCAGCTTCGTTCGATATAAAAACGCTTTCGATACCGTGCACAGAGCGACTATCTTAGCAAAACTTAAAGAATGCTACATTGCAGGCAACATGTATTTATTTATTGAAAATTTACTGCAAAACCAAACCTTTAAAGTAACTGCTAATGGAAAAACCTCCTCGGTACATAAAATTATTTATTGTCACGGAAGAGAAACTGTTTCTACTACCAGATTGATACAGGCCGCGGTAGATCAGTGGTCCCTCAAAAAAGGCTTCGAGTTTTGTGCAACGAAATAAAAAATTATTAAATTTTCCAGACGATCCTTCAGCACCCAGATCCCGAGTGTATCACTAAATGGAACTGACTTTTCAGTTGTAGATCAACATAAGATATTAGGAATTACTTTCGACAGCAGACTTAGCTGGAAACAACATATCAAGAATACCACAAAAAACATTTTTACACCAAAAGTGGAGAGCAAAAGAAGATATCTTGTTTAAAATCTACAGATATCCCATTTACTCACGACTGGATTATGGTAGCTCCATATATATGTCAGCGTCCAAATCTGACCTAAAATCCCTTGACACTATTCAAAATACCTCCCTGAGAATCTGTCGTGGAGCCATTCGATCAAGTCCCTCAATAAGCCTATGTCTGGAAGCTAATGAAATCCCTATAAGGCTACGGAGACAACTACTATTTGCCGATGGAATTGCAGCAAATCCTGAAAACCCTTTCCATAGCTTACTAAAACCTTCCACGAATCTGATAAGCCTCTCCCCTGAATTAAAATCTGTCACACATATTGTCCAACCCCACCTTCACGATATTGAACTATTTTACTTTACTTTGCAGCACACATGTACTAACATCGCTCTTAACATCTTCCGTTTATGCTCAAAAATTGTTAGCACGTACACTATCATTTCAGAAATTATTTTGTTTTAATATATATTTTTATTTTTAGCTAATTTAATGGCTGTATCAGATGGTATGACAGTAGGCTGGACATCACCTATGATCCCATATTTCCTTAGTGAAAAAAGTCATATTTTAGTAAACAAACATGAAGCTGAATGGTTAGAAACATGGTTGTTAATCGGAGGTATAATAGGTCTTCCATTCACCGGTTTTTTTGTAAACAAAATCGGTAGAAAAAAATCGCTTCTTCTTGCATCATCTACACTAATTCTATCGTGGATCATGATAGCTCTTTCAAAAAATATAATGTACGTTTACGTGGCAAGGGTAATAGCAGGAATGGGTGGAAATATGGCTTTTGTAGCAGCTCCTTGCTACATAGCAGAAATAGCAGATCAAAAGATTAGAGGATTTCTATCCAGCATTATATATTTAATGATGCTTATAGGAATTTTAACTATTTACATTATTGGTCCTTACTTGCCTTATTACGTACCTTCTGTTATAGGGGTGTGCTTGTTAACATTAGAAATAATAATATACTCTATGCTGCCAGAATCGCCTTATTATTTACTATATTGTGGCCAAAAAAAAGAGGCAGAAAAGTCATTAAAGTTTTTCAGAGCTAGTGACTTTGTAGAAAAAGAACTAAGTGACATAATAGCGGCTGTTGAAAGACAGAAGTTAGAAAAAGGGGGCTTAAAAGATATTTTAACAGTTAAAAGTTATAGAAAAGCTTTGTTGATTATGACAGTTCTTAATGCTGCTCAGCAGTTCAGCTGTATAAATGTAATTTTAATGAATATGCACCAAATTTTAGGAACTGCCGATTCCGTTTATTTAACGCCATCCTTGACAGCAATAATTTTTGCTGCTTTTATGTTTTTTGCAGCAATTATAGCAGCCGGAACGGTAGATAAGTATGGAAGAAAAAAATTAATGTATATTTCAAGTGCACTTACAGGACTATGCCTTCTCAGCTTGGCTGTGTATTTTCATCTAAAGAATTCACGATACGAGTATAAACAATTCAGCTGGTTGCCTTTAGTGTCGGTTATGGTTTATGCACTTGTATACAAGTATGGTTTGGGGATGGTGCCTATCATAATAACGGCTGAAATATTTGCTTCAAAAATTAAGGAATTGGGAATGGCTTTGGTCGATGGCGTTTATGTTGCCTCGGCAATTATAAGTATTCATTTGTACAATTTATTAATGGATAACTATGGTATCCATATTCCATTTTACTTGTTTGCTTGCAGTTGTTTCTTGACATCTAGTTTTATAATAATGTTTATACCAGAAACTAAAGGGAAAAGTTTAGATGAAATACAATTAGTATTAGAAGGAAAACTTAAATGAAAAATACATAAGATAACACAAGCAGTGGGGTAGGTACTAGAATAATGGTGATATTTTATAAAAATAAATATGAATATGATCATCTTGTGGCACTGATGATAAATATTATTTCGTAATATTCCCTTTCTTCTTTGTTGTTTGTTTATAAAGTCAATATTTAATATCTAGGTACTCAAGCATTTGATTTCACCAATCCAATTGATAGTTTAAAATTATTTGTTTTTATCAGACTGACATAAAATGGATATTTATACTTATGTAATACCATTTTTAAAATTTATAATAAAACATTGTACTGAGCATGACGAACAAAATAAAAAGTTTCATAGCTTTTTAACTTACTTCAGCTCTTATTTATACTGGTCAAAAAACATTTAATATGAATAATAAAAAAAATATATATTTTAACATTTATATTCATTGGTCGTTATCTTTGCAATAAGTAGGTGCAACAGATAACCTGAAAAATATTAAACCTTCCATAGAACCATGGATCACGAAAATCTCATCATGTAGACGAGAACAAGTTGCGCTCACACGCTTAACAATAAGGCCATACCAACCTCACACATATCCACCTGGTAAAGGGAGAAAGACCACCAATATGCAACCACTGTAACCAACCCTCCTCCCTCCTCCATCCTCTTGCACAACAACAATTTCTTATATCCAACTCAATATGAGATATCATTCAACCCTGAAATAAAACAACTACAATTGAATACCTTAGACAAACACACTAGCAAAAAAACTCCTTAATACGGCTCAGACACGCCGACACGCTATCATTCGCAAAAAACTATATAGAAAACAGCTATTAACGCCGTGTGTAAAGATCGTTACCCGCGGACCAATCAAAAGCACGGACTTGAAAGCGAAGAAAAGGGCGAAGCCGCGCTTGACCCTTCCACTCTCTCTTGCATTCGAGCCGACGAGCGAAACACACCTTGGTCGAATACCACGTGTCAAAATGTAGCACTCGCTTCCTTTCCAACCTCCGAGCGATAAACACCGCTCGCCTTCAAAACACCGCGTTGGAACACCACGTGTCGAAATGTAGTACATTGTTTTATTCATATTCAAATTATCATAACTTCAGGTAAACATGTGAATCCGATTATGGGTTACATTAAATCAAGCGAAAACCAGTGAAAGAATTCTAATGAGACTAGACATTAAATTGTAGTTGATCATGTTCCGATAGAAACAAACTGGCGTCTCTATGTATCCAGCTAAATAATACACTATAAATGGCAATTATATGTTGTTTTATTTAATTAAAAACAAAACAAAACTACGGCGATAAATCAAAAATAGAACCGTCGGCAACTTTACAGCAGGTAGAAACATCGAATCAGCGACACTAGCTATCGAAGAAAATCAACATCATATCGTAGCGGACGGCAACATCATCAGCAAGACGCACGGCGACATCTCCAGGAGGCTGAGGCAGATCAAATTTTATACTTTCACAACAAGCTTATTAAAATAATGACAACAGCTCTCTAAATTTTAAGCTTGCATTTTTTTACGTTTGTTTTAAAGGATTAATAATTTCGTGTTCCTCAACATTAATAAGCGACACTAAAATGAATATCATATTTAGAAAATCAAGTTATTTATTTGCATGGCTACTTAATTTTTAAATAATTAAGTGGTACTTACAAGAAAATTTTGAAGCAGATTGTTTATTGCAGTCACTTTTGAAGGTACCTATGCGTATTCTTAATATGCAGACGGTATTATGAACTATGTATTTTAAAAACTTGTTCTAATATCCATGGACCATGCCAGCCTCTAAAGTTTGAGATCTGTATATCAAATTGTAATGTACTGTTTAAGTAACACATTAAACTAATTTATTAGAGAGAAGACAAATATCAAAGTAAAGGTACCTATATATATATAAACATATTTATATATATATATATATATATATATATATATATATATATATATATATATATATATATATATATATATATATATATATATATATATAAGAAGCAAAAGATGTGTGTAAGAACCGTAGCAAGTGAAAGGAAGTGGTTTCTGCCTAACCCTACGGTTCTTAGACACATCTTTTACTTCTTCCTCTACTTTTATCAGTGTTCTCATACATGCTCGTCGGTTGTTGGTACTCTTGACCTGGCCTTTCTTTAAAACAATGTTGATCTGATCGAGATATGTTCGCCGAGGTCGACCTCTACCGACTTGTCCATTCACACTCGCCTTATAAATTTGTTTCGTCAATCTTTCTTCATCCATCCTTTCTACGTGTCCAAACCATTTAAGCATTCCTTTATCTATTTTTGTAACCACATCTTCTTTTACACCACAGCGTTCTCTTATCTCACTATTCTTTACTTTATCCAACCGAGTCACTCCGGCTATACTTCTCAGACTACTCATGTCCGCAGCATTAATCCTATTTTCCTGCTTTTTCTGCCAAATCCAACATTCTCTACCATACATAAGTGTAGGAAACAACACACAGAAAAGGTTACAAATTGTAAGCGCCGTTGCTAAAAAGGGTTGTTAAATAATTCTTAATGGTTGTAAATCCAAGAATTACGTAACCACCGGATCAATCGTAGACTGCATATTTAAGGGTAAGGTAAGATTAGCGTAAATCGACTACAAAGAATGTAACCGACACAAATAAATAAACAGTATTGCCGTAGCAAAACTAACTTTTCCAAACCGAAGGCTCTTTTTCATTTAATATAGTTCTAGTTATCCTAGTGTTATCGGTTCATTAAATTGAATTTATATGGAGATACTGACCAAATTTTAAATATTGATCTTGTCCGTCGGTCGGGCCAAACGTAATACCTGAAAGCCCCATAGTGATTCTTAGCTGATTCCTGTTCATTGCTTACTGTTAGCAATGAACAGGAATCAGCTAAAAATTACTACGGCGCTCTTGATCAGTCACATACCAGTAAAGAAGCACCTCAACAAAATGGGACTGTATAATGGAGACCTAACCTGCAGATTGTGCGGCAAAGATCCGGAAACAGTAAAACACATACTGTGCTGGATCTAAAAAGACAGAAAAATTTTGGGCAGCCATCCGGTGACCTAGAACTATATTGTTCCTACCCAGTACAGAACTTGTACAAGGTACGAAAGTACTGGATTGGGTACAATGATATAAAACCACATAGGCAAGATACAATGGGCCAACAGGCCCAAGTGTCACCGGAGGCAATAGCCAGACGGACCTAAATAGGGGTGGACCTGACAGGAGTCTCACAGTAGACCTTGAGCTTACATAACTTCTCCGTAAAGGATTTTCTACACCTCTGCAAAAAAAAACCTGACCTGAAAGTTTTATCGCCCCAGCTCTCCTGAAGTTATCGTGCAAAAAGTACAAAATTTGAGGATCACCTTGTACGGTAGCTACCTGAAGGAATGTACCGTTATGGCCCATCCTCGAACTTGGTCTTGTCCTTCGAGCAAAACTTCTACCCTGTAAGTTTTAGTGACCTCTATCTCAAGATATCGTGCCCACAAGATATTCCAACACACACACACAGACATAATTTGACACAACCGTCACGCTAAAAATGGTGCCATTCAACGCGTGGGGTCATGAAACGTGCAGAGCACATGGTTTTGGCGATTTTTAGTTTTGGGAGTAAACCAATACTTTTCCTTTTTTAACCTTCGGTTCGAAAAAATAAAGAGGGACTTACCATAATGTGAATGTTTGTTGTCTCCAATGCAGGTAATATAAATTCCTACAGCGAGTTTCCACGATCGACCGTTTCTGCTCCAAGCATGAACCACTGCTCTTTTGGATGTAACATAAAGTCGATCTTTCGTTTTAAAATCTTTGTAAACACAGGAATGTTGTATGAGAGTAAACACAAATGTAATTTCCCAAGAGTACAGCGGTTTAAACTTAATTACGAAAGGGGACTGATACCCACTAAGCGTATAGCGGTTAAACTAAGTAGTTAGAGAGGTGGAACCCGATACCCCTTTTCTGAGAAAAAACAAAACTTTAAGAAGGTACGTTTTGACCACACAAAGTGCCAAAAAATCTCGTTATGAAGTACCAATTACTATAATTACTATGGTAAAAATAAAGGCGGCAGGATAGTACTTATTTATTCTTACAATAGAAAGTGGCGCGAACACAAATAATTATTAAAAAAAGTTTTTATCATTAATTCGCACAAATCTCATTTGTAATTTAATACCTAAAACAAAATTTGCAGCGAGACACAATCTTTCACTTTTTCCTTGATATAATTGTCAAATTTATTAACAGTAATAAATGTATTTAATTGTTTAAATAATGAATTAAGCGTTAAATAAATACTTCAATTATAAAAGATTACAAACCTACTTGGTGCAAACAATGTATTTAAATGTAATTTTTTTATTGTGTAGCTTGTTACTAATTAGTTTGTAAATTATTTCAAATAAAAAAATAAAGTTATTAATATTTAGCTAATGAAAGGATAAGTACTTTTCTCACGTAATAAAATTTTATAACGAGCTACGATATTGGGCAAGTAGAACAAGTTCCCATGCCGTAAAAATTTTTGTTTCTAATTTAATCAATATGTTTAGTTTTAATAAAGGAATACCTTTTCAATTCCTATCAGCTTTTGTAGGTAAGTTAACTTTTTTACTTTTACATTTTTATGTTTTAACCTAAATAATCTTAAAGCACCTCACATGTTCTTATTCTTTAGTTGAATAATTGGCCAAGTTTTTACAACTACTCATTTTTGTTTAACACACACACACATATATATATATATATATATATATATATATATATATATATATATATATATATAAAGTTAAAAAAAGCTTTTTCTTCGTAGTTTTTGACGAGAAATCCAATAAAACTAACCGGTTTAGTGGACCGAGGTATCACCACAGTCTCATTCCTATTCTTGTGATAATTTTGTAAAAACTTATTTTTTTAATCATATAGCAGTTAAGTGTATGCCTGATAGTCAAAAATGCGCGGGTTTGGGTCCTGGACAAAAATTGTTCTTAATAATTAATTTTACCTGTGAATTAAAACAGAAAGTATCTATACAGGAATTAGAAGAACTAAAAGCAGCAATTACTGAATGATGTAGGCAGATTTCAAATCAAACGCTTGCAAATGTTCGCACCGAGTTGTATAACTGGGCTGACAACGCGGGAGGAGATATTTTTGAACATCTGATTTAAACTCATAGGTATACCAACCAAATTACTGTCTCTTGTAATATTAGCTATCCCCCTCAGTTATTACCTTTTTTGTTCTTGTTTTAATAACGAAAAGGATGTAAGTTAAAGAATATGTGTGTAGAGGTTCAAAAAACAGTGTCAAGCCTGGTTGCATTGGTTGACTACAAAAGCCAATTAAAAAACGCAATAGGCAACGATTAAGGATGTAAACAAGGCAAGAAATGAGTACAAAAGGTTAAAAGATGTGGAAAAAGAGGTTGTGGGAAGAAAGAAGGAGAATAATAAATAATTTTGTAGAAGGTTATTTGACGACTTCTGAAACAACATTAAATTCTTCTGGAAGTCCATAAGAACAGCTAGAGGTTGTACGAACTCGCAACTGGAAAAACTTAGAAGCCAAGATGGTAGTATGGTGAGAGGAGAGGTATGCGTTCTAAAGAGATAAAAGGAATACTTTGAAAGTTTATTTGAGAAAGAAGATACACAAGCACAAGCCCAATTTGGGGACATTAGTGAAAGTTGCAATGAAAGTGAAATTAGTATGAAAGAGATTATGGAAGCGTTGAACAGTATGAAATGTTTGTCGTCAAAAACTACATACCTTCATAACTTTACTGGTAAGATATGCCAGCTTTAAATAAAAAATCCCATGAAAATTCAGCAAAAAAGAAATAACCCAACGCATTAATCAGAAAAAACAAGCAATAAATAAACTAAACTCTTTCCTGTGGTCAAATAATATCCAAAAACGAATAAAAAAAATAATATATGCAACTATTGTACAAAGTATACTATTATACGGCTCAGAGACATGGGAGGTAAAAAAAGAGATAGGTAAATGTTAGAAGCGGCCGAAATGGACTTTCTACGAAGGAGTTGTAGGGTATCAAGGTTGCAAAGAGTCACAAACAATGAAATAAGGCAGAGAATGGCAGCAGAAACACCTTTAACGAGGAAAATTGAGAGACGACGACTTAAATGGTATGAACACGTAAGACGTATGGAAGATGATCGATGGCCCAAAAACATAGAATGGCAACCAAAATTCAGGCGAAAGCGCGGAAGAACACCAGAAGAGTGGTTAAAACAAACAAGAAAGGACATGGAGAGGAGAGGATTTGAAGAGGAAGATTGGCAGGATAGAGAGGCATGGAGAAGAGGATGCGAGAGACGGCCGACGATGCTGTAAAAAACTCGCTTATATATATATATATATATATATATATATATATATATATATATATATATATCCCATGTAAATCCCTAAAGTACAACTAGAAAGTAAATATCTTTTTTATGGGAACATCGTCAGTTTAATACATTTATTTAAAGTTGTTCATCAAGAATTTTTCTGTCTCTACTTTCTTACGTGTTGCAAATAAAGAAAATAATTAGCAGGGTATTTTTTATTTTCTAAATACATTGTTAAAGTGTTTCGCTTAAAATAATTGCGTTAGATACTGTATTCCCTTAAATGGGCTTTGAAATTTCTTAAAAATAACTAAAAAACATGAATATCTTGAATACTAAATCAAAATTTGTATTGTATGGGTTATAATAATAACAGTATTTCCACTTGTTTGGCAAATAATTTAAAGTTAATTAATCATGGGGTTACTTTATTTAAAACTTGTTCAAATGCATTTTATTTTTGGTGAAGCGTTGCTTTGACTGGAACATTTTAAAATTTAACATTTACATTTTTTTGATAACTTTACATTAATTATAAACTATATAATCGTCAATGACAAAAGATTTTTTGTAAAGTATGTCAGTTTGACTATCGTTTTGATAATTAGAACATGCAAAAAATGAATTTCATTATTACATGTTATAAATTGTTCGCGTTAAAAATGGAGAGAGAGGTCATTACAAATTAGGTGGGCTGTTTAAGAATGCACATGATTTTAAATGTTTCGTAATTTTAAATATAGTTTTATTTACCGCATATTGCACAACTTTATTACACTAAATATTTTACATTACCTGCTGCCACAACACTTTTTATTGTCACAACTTTTTGTTGCTTACAGCAGGAAGTAGGTAATTGGTTGGATCCCAACATAAAAGAGACACATAAAACTGTGTTTCGCTGCAGGATTTTAAACAAAAAATGTATCTAAAAATATTTTGTAATTTAAGCAGGATTATCAGTACAGCGCAACAGAAGTAGCTTGGCCGGCGACTAGCCTCTAAAATAAAAAATATTCGGCTGAATATACTTCACATTCGTAAACTTCTTCCTCCGATTTTACTTGAGACTCACGATTACCAAAAATTTCGTCGTCGCCGATCGGATCGTTATTCGAATGTTTTCGTTGTGCGCAGATTTTGTGATCTCTCGCCCGCCAAGCTACTTCTGTTGCACTGTAAAAGCAGACAACTATGTAATTAATATTAATAGTATTTAGCAGTTGGTTGAATTATGTTTATCATTCATACTATCGGAATTACTTTTGTGATACTAGGACATGGAAGAGCTTTTTGGTTATTTGATTTGTTACCTTGTTATTGCTTTATTTTTTTTGATTTTGTTTATTTGGGGTTGGTTGAATACAGTGATAAAAAATTGAATGCATCTATATTTCTGGCAAACATTCTGTAAATAAATACAAATGTTTTGGGCTGATTGTAGCAAGATCTGCTTGCTTACATTTTTTCTAAAAAGGAACTATCCTGTAGTTTAAAAGATTTCGACGTAATTATATTTATAAGGACAGAAAATGAGTTTTAGTAATTGGGTTTTCTCGTGAAGTATAAATTAAATTAAAAATATTGGCAAGTGGTTTGGTAAAGTAGGCCGGATAAAAAAGATAACATTAACACGCGTCTAATTTTATAGCCAGGTCACGCAAGAAGAAACCAAATATCTAAATACATGGAAATAATCCAAGGGTATTAATTAATATTAGATATTATGTTTAATTAAATATATTGTATTTTTAACCCACATTGTATGTCACTGTATTTTCTGATGTTTTTACGTTAGAAAAAAAAAGTTTAACAAAAATATTTAACAGAACGTGTTTTTGTCATTGTTCTATATTTTATCGGTTTCAAACACTAAATAAAATGTGTTCGTATTGATTTGAGTTAAAAGTAAACCACATAAATTTTTGAATTGAAATAAAAGATCTTTGAATTATTTCCATGTGTGTATGTTTGATTTAAATATCTGTTCATTTACCATTAAAAAAGTAAAAAGTTGTTAATTGCTATTAAATTTATTCTTTACTAAAAAATTCTGCTGCTTTTTTAAATACATTAAGTACCTTGTAGATTGTAGGGTGGGTCGTGAAGGCTATGCTACCTATCAAGCACTTCGACCTTTTAGATATTTTGTGCATATTAAGTACTTTATTGGTGATTACCATATTTATGCATCTTTTTTTTTATCTTTCAAGAATTTAGACTTTGTAAAATTTATTTTACTTAGTTTAAACTAACAAGTAAGGGACAAATTGAATAACATTATTCTAGCTTATTTTATAATGCACATTAAAAACATGTATTATGTATTATTGGGTATGTACATACCTTAAAGCTTGCAAGAAAATCCATGAGATTTATTTACTGCTGTTTTCGCTGGAAATATTAATGTGCGTGCAATCTGTGATATTGAAACTAAACAAAATTAACGCAACAACATATTACATCATATAAATTGCTATAATTAATTAGTTTTAATAATTTTTCATGGACATTGGTTACATTAAAAGTTAAATAAAACGTATTCGAATACTTTAAAAGTACATTAGCTTTATTATTTCTCTATAAAATTAAAATTAAAATTATTATTAGGACTTAACAACAAAATTATATTGTTAAAATAAAAAATTATGGTGTAAATAGGACAGACACTAGTAGCGAAATTAATGGTGTAAGTGCGACTCTTGTAGCGTGTGTCGCCTCCTCTACTTCGGATTACAGCATTTATGCATCTCGATAAGCGTCTAAATAAATTTTAAATGAAATCTTAAGGAATTTGTTTCCATGCTGTGGTAACTGCATTTTCAAGTTCCCTTATGTTTCTAGGTGACGTTTAACATTTTTTCTCGAGGTGATCTCATAAATGCTCGATTGGATTCGGATCCGGGATTTTTGGTGGCCACTGCATACCTAACTGGTATACCAACTTGATTAAGATAATTGAGTACCTCCCCAGATCTGTAAGGTTAAGCGTTGTCTTGCATAAACAGAAAATTTGCTTAAAAAAAAGGACCGTAAGACATCACATGTTTTATTACAATATTCTCAAGATAGTTAATAGCATTTATGGATCTCGTACGGGACAGGAACTAATTCTGTGCGACCGTCAAAGCATATACTACCCCAGAATATAACAGAGCCACCACCGAATAAAATCTTTGCAGAGATATTGCAAGGAGAAAACCTATCTTTTGGTCTTCGCCAGACTCGTTCACAGCCATCTGGATGTTTTGGGCTAACCCTAGTTTCATACATAAATACATACATATGGCCACGCCTTTTTCCCGTAGGGGTAGGCAGAGACCACTTCCTTCCACTTGCTACGATTCTTACGCACATCTTTTGCTTCCTTTTCTATTTCTATATCTAAAGACTAATGGTCTGTTCATAGAAGTAACTTATAAATAATTTATATTTATATATATATATATATATATATATATATATATCTGCAAAATTTATAGAAAACTATAATATTATTATAGTAAACTATAAACATTTTTCGACAGCTTGAATTTGATGTAAAAAATGTATAACTGATTTTTTAAAAAACCAGCTAATTTCGCTGTCTGTTACATACTTACATAAAGTCACGCCTTTTTCCCATAGGGGTAGGCAGAGACCACTTCCTTCCACTTGCTACGGTTCTAACACACATCTTTTACTTCCTCTACTTTCATTAGTGCTCTTATACATGCTCGTCGGTTGTTGGTACTCTTGACCTGGCCCTTCTTCAAAACAATGTTGATCTGATCGAGATATATTCGCCGACACCGACTTCCGTCCATTCACACTCGCCTTAAAAATTTGTTTTGTCAATCTTCCTTCATCCATCCTTTCTACGTGTCCAAACCATCTAATCATTCCTTTATCTATCTTTATAACCACCCCTTTTTTTAAACCACAGCGTTCTCTTATCTCACTAGTTTTTACTTTATCCAACCGAGTTACTCCGGCTATACTTCTTAAACTACTCATCTCTGCAGCATGAATCCTATTTTCATGCTTTTTTTGTCAAACCCAACATTCACTACCATACATAAGTTTACAAACCAACACACCTCTATGCACAGCCAGACATGCTTTTTTTGACACTTTCTGGGTGTTTATAAAGCTATGCAGTGCCCCATTCATTTGTTTTCATCGGCGTAAAGAAAACATTTGACGATCAAATCATTTTTTTTCAATCCATACGCACTCTCTTTCAAATCTTTTAAACAATCGTTTATGTATAAGTTAAACAGCCATGGCGAAGCCACACATCCATTTCTCACACCTTTTTTAATGTTAAACCAGTCCGTGTAAGCTCCGTTTATCCTGACACAAGCAGTGGAATCCTCGTAAAGTGATTTCAGTGCTCGTATTAAACTACCGCTTACCCCATACTTAGATAATGTAGACCACAATTCGCTCCTCACCACTCTGTCATAGGCCTTTTCCAAGTCTATTAAAGTGCAATAGACCCTAGTTTCATCTGCAAATAAAACTTTTTTCCAATTATCCACAGACCAATGTTGATGATTTTGAGAAAAACGTAATCTGGCAACTCTATTCTCTCTAGTAAGCAATGGTACGATGGCTGATATCCGATTGTTAAATCCAACTTTATTTAACCGTCTTTTAACTATTTCTAGTTCTATTCTGATCACAAAACTATTGACAGTCCTGTTTGTCTAATAAAACGTTTATTTTGGTCGTTAGTGCATCGTTTTCGCCTTTGCCCAGGCCTTCTAGAATAACTTTCTACATCATTTAGGCATCTTATCATAACTTTATATTCCTCATCCAATTAAACTGTGACCCGCACTACCTCTTGATCAGTTAAATTTCTTGCTCAATTTATTTTTCTAATTTTTCGGGGTAAAAATTAAACAGTCTGCCACAAAAAACGTATTACTTCCAATAATGAAACAATTTATAAGCTTATTTTTGACTAAAATCTATCGCAAGTACTGCACAAAATTGTTTATCGTCTAAAAAATTCTTTAAAACTGAAAATCTAAATTTTTTTAATAGCTATCAGTAACAATAACCAAACAAAATATGCGTAGCCCACAATTTAAATAATCGATAAAGTTAAAAAATGGACAGAATTTTTTGGACAATTTCATATCGTGTTAAATTTGTCCAGGAGTTTATTTTCAAAATTATTTTTAGCTTATTTAATGGCAGTATCTGATGGCATAGCAATGGCATGGACATTACCGATGATACCGTATTTTCTTAGTAAAAAAAATCACATAAAGATGAACAAGCTGAATGGTTGGAATCTTCGTTATTATTGGGAGCGGTCGTTGGTGTTCCTTTTACTACTTAGTTACCTTGTGAACAAATAAGGTCGAAAAATTCATTTTTTTTTATCTTCAGGTCTATTAATTATGGGGTGGTTAACCGTAGCTCTTGTTATTAAATTGGAATATTTTTACTTGGCTAGAGCAATATTAGTCTTTAGTAGTAATATGGCTTATATTGCAGCTCCATGCTATGTAGCAGAAATATCAGATCAAAGGATGCTAGGAAATTTTTGTAGCATAATTTTTTATGCAGATTATATGGAGTTCTATTTATGTACTGTATTGGTCCTTATGTACCGTATTATATAACGCCAGTTATAGGAATTTGTGTGTTATTAGTGGAATTTGCAGTATTTTCCATGCTGCCACAATCTCCCTATTACTTATTATTTGTTGGAAAAGCTGAAGCTGCAAAAAAAATTTTTTTAAGACCAGCAAAGCTATTAGAAAAAGAATTCAACGACCTAACGATGGCAGTTGGAAGTATAAAGTCTGGCGAGCAAGAAAATATAAAGAATATTATGACAGTTCTAAACTTTATGTTTGTTTAATTGTAAATTGTGTTTTGTTTGTGTTGTTATTGCACGCTCAAAAGCAAAATGTATAATAAATTGAATGTTAGGCGTTCGAAAGCATACATACATACATACATAAACTCACGCCTTTTTCCCATAGGGGTAGGCAGAGATCACTTCCTTTCACTTGCTACGGTTCTTACATACATATTTTGCTTCCTCTACTTTCATCAGTGCTCTCATACATGCTCGTCGGTTGTTGGTATTCTTGACCTGGCCTCTCTTCAAAACAATGTTGATCTGATCGAGATATGTTCTCCGAGGTCGACCTCTACCGACTTTCGTCCATTCACACTCGCCTTATAAATTTGTTTTGTCAATCTTCCTTCATCCATCCTTTCTACGTGTCCAAACCATCTAAGCATTCCTTTATCTATCTTTGTAACCACATCTTCTTTTACACCAACATTCACTACCATACATAGATGTAGGAACCAACACACCTCTATGCACCGCCAGACGTGCCTTTTTTGACACTTTCTGGCTATTTATAAAGCTATGCAGTGCCCCATTCATTTGTTTTCCTGCCAACACCCTTCGCTCAATGTTACTGACATACTTTCCATCTCTAGTAAACTTTGAACCCAAGTACACAAATTCATTTACTTGTTCCACTCTTTCTCCCTCAATCGAAACTCCACAGTTTGTCATGCTTTTTTCTCTTTCAAAAACCATTACTTTCGTTTTGCTCACATTTATTTTTATCCTTTTGATTTTCAGGGCATCATGCATAACATTAACCATCGCCTGCAAATCCTGTTCAGATAACGCTAATATGACTTGATCATCGGCGTAAAGAAGGCATTTGTCGATCAAATCATTCATTTTTAATCCATACGCACTCTCTTTTAGATCTTTTAAACAATTGTCTATGTATAAGTTAAACAGCCATGGCGAAGCCACACATCCCTGTCTCACACCTTTTTCGATGTTAAACCAGTCCGTGCAAGCTCCGTTTATCCTGACACAAGCAGTGGAATCCTCGTAAAGTGATTTCAGTGCTCGTAATAAACTACCACTCACCCCATACATAGACAATGTAGACCACAATTCACTCCTCACCAGTCTGTCATAGGACTTAGGACTTAGTCTATAAAAGCGCAATAGACCTTCTGACTTCTAGCCAAGAATTTTTTGACTATACCTCGTAATGAAAAGACCTGATCCATACATCTCCTTCCTCTTCTAAATCCTGCTTACACATCCCATATCATCTTCTCAGTTTCATTCGTTACTCTTTTAATTAATATCTTCGAAAGCAAGATGTGCATAATGAATGTTACACGCTCGAAAGCAAAATGTAAATGATAATAATCATAATAATAGACGGTCTTTTATTTTTAAAAATAAAGTAAATTCAAAATGAACATTCTCTAAAATATAGGACAAAGTTTATTTTTGTTATGTACGAGACACGACAAAAATATTCTTCCACTTAACCCCAATAATAGCGCTATGGCTTTAGCAATAGTAAATTTTAACAATAAACAAGTAGTAATTATTTATGTAAAAAAAAGGTAAAAAATTAAGAAAAATAAAGAAAGTGCATTTTACAAGGAAGGCCGATTCGGCTATTTTTAAATGACACGCAGCAAATGATAAAAAAAACAAGAACAGCATACAGCAAAGTGCTATAAGAGAAATAAAAAACACATGGCACATTAATTATTCTAAAAATCTAGGAGATGGCGTTTATGGATGATTTTAAATTTAGGTATATTTTAACTTTTTAATGTAGGTTGAATCTTGTTGTATAGACTGCCGATTTGATAACTGGAAGACCGTCGATAAGTTCGGTTGAAAAGGTGGGAATAGTCAACAATCCCCTATTTCTTATATTTATATTATGCACATCAGATCTATATTTTATTTTTCGGTGTAAGTAAGAGGATTTTTTATCTATAATTATTTTGTGACAAAGTATAAGAAAATGGTGCTTTCTTCCATTCTCCATATTAAGCCATTTAATTTTTTTAATTTATGCGTTACTCTTTGTCGCCTTCTTATACCAAAGATTAAACGTAGACACGAATTTTGAACTTTTTGAATTTTATTTTTATGTAAGTTTTAAATTTGGCCCATACAATACATATGCGTAATTAAATAGTGATAATATGAGTGTTTCACAAAGCTGTTTTTTAATTATAATTGAAAAAAAAATGGCGATTTTCATAAATCATTTTAATATTACAGTTCAACGCCCAGAAAACACAAAGCACCACGTTTTCCAAAAAAGTGAATTCCTCAAATCATTTCATCACCATGTCCGGAAATACCCTTGAATCAAGTCCCTTCATCTCGATTTTGGGAGTCACGGTATCTAATAATATGTCTTGGCATGACCATGTTGCTAACATCGCAAAGTCAGCAAGCCAGAGGCTAGGTTTTCTGTGGAATGCTATAAAGTTTTTTACTCCTGATCAACTGTTGACGACGTACAAGGCTCAAATCCGACCTTTACTGGAGTATTGCTCGCACATTTGGGGTTCAGCACCAAGGCATTCTCTTCGTCTTCTAGATTCCATTCAGAAAAGAGCCATTCGCTTGATAAACAACTCAACTTCCACAGATACCCTTCACCCACTAGAACATAGAAAAAGAGTTGCAGACCAGACATTACTCTACAGATATTTCCATGGCAGATACTCTAGAGAAATAAAAACTCTTATACCACCACTGGCCACATTTGGCCGAAGAACTCGGCACGCTGATCAGTCTCCATCAAGAATCCTTCTTTTACAGGGCTGCTACAGAATGAAACAAGCTTCCAAAATCAGTTTTTCCAGAGAACTATGACCTGCAACTTTTAAAAAATTGGGTCCACAATCATTTCCTTTCTATAATCCCTCCCTCTTCTAAAGTGCAGTGCGGGCCGTCCGCCGCCGACACGATAGGTCTACCCTTTTTGCGACTATTTTCAGTAAAAAAATCCCAAACAATATTGTAGCGTTTGCCACAAACATTAAAACATTTTATTATTGCCACAAACTTTATAAGATTTTTATTAGTACAATCACAATCTCACTTAAAAGTTAATTTTTTTTTAAAAATGTCAAAGTAAATTTTTTTATTTTTGTTGTTTGTCTCGATGCCTACACTCACTCTCTCTCTTAGTTAATAAGTTACGGTACAAACTAATTAAGAAAAATTTAGGAAAGTTAACAAGTACTAAGAATTATTAATAAAGAAAACAAGAATGTACAAAATAAAGTGTCACTACACGCACTGTACTAATTCATTGTATCTGAGTAAAAATCGTTCTGTCTTTTTCAGGCTGATTCGTATCGTCAGGTCGTAGTCTGTTTTCGTTATCTGAAGCCAATATATAAGCCGGTTTTAATCGATCCAACGATATATTGACTTCCCTACCTTTCGTAAGGACACTGAAATATTTGTCACTGTTTTTTGAAACAGAAAACGGGCCATCGTATGCCGGCTCAAGTGGTTTTTTAACTCTGTTAATCCTGACAAAGACACGGGTACAAGTATTTAGGTCTTTGTGGATAAAGACGCTTCTAGACCCTGTTTGTTTGGGCTTCATCGGTTTCGATAACCTCCTTTGATTCTGTAATTCTGATGTCAATGTTTTGGGATGAGTAGTTTTTAAATTTTTAACACAAAATTCTCATGGTAAATTAATGATTTTTCTCTGTAGCAATTGATAAATTACAATCTCCACGTAATGCACACTTCTTCGTATGTCAGCTAAATCTAGTGGTTAAAATTTGCATACGATACTTTTCACATGCCCCATAAGAAGAAGTTTAATAGCGTAAGATTATATTATCGTGCTGGCCATTCTATCAACATTGAACCCCCTTCGAGTGACTGTTATAACCCCCAAATTTTAAAATTGGAAGTAGGAGCTTGGGATTCATCATTTAATATTTGGGGTTTTTAACTGACACTCGAAGGAGATTCAATGTGGGAATGAATTTTTTCTTTGTGAGATGTCATATAATTTAAAATAAATGTGCTTCGGAATTTTTTATAAATATGCCCAATAAATAAAATAATGAATTTATTCTATTTGGATGTTTAACAATGCATATGAAATCCTATATTGTAGCTACATTAATATCTTTTAGTTAAGTTTATCATTCTGTATGTATCAAATAATTTTCTTGCCTTTTATATGTATTTAAATTTTAATTTTTTTTACAAATTCTATCGTTATTGGTAATGACCAGTCCTTTACCTCGTTTATATTTGGAGTTGTCCAAAGAACTCTGTTTGCTTTGGAAGTTTTTTATTATTGAGTTTATTATTTACATGTTATTTCTCCAATACAATAGTATCATTTAATGTTTAGCTATTAACAAAATAAATCCTTAACAATTATTTCATTGAAATGACAAGGAATGAAGCGGATTCATAAACCATGCAACTTCAGATTCCTCATTTGTAACAATATTTAAAAACCATAGCTTTCGAATGATTCAATTTACCTTAACCTAAACTTTTCTGTTTTTGTATTTTGTCATGTATGTTGTTTATTTAATTTTTTTACAGAAATTAAGTTCTTATGACAAATCCATAGCTTCAAATAATCTTTACAGTCAAACCAATCACTACGTTTACTTACAACTACTACTACATATTTACAAACCTTGGTACGTACAAACTAACAAATGGCATCGAATTTGACCATCACTTTAAGACTGTAACTAAAACTAAAAACTCAAATCTGGTGCCCAAATCATTCTCGGTTTTTATAAGTCAATCTACTGATTCCTAGTTAAAACATCTTCAAATCAACGCAAACGACTAGTTACTTTGACACTACTAATGTTTCTATTTTAATATCCTTGCCGAGACCTTACAAGAAAGTATAATACTAGTCCAGTCATATTAGGTAAAAATGCCTCTCTACCTGAAAATAATTTTCTGAAAGGGGAAACTAGCACCCAGTAACAACATATTAAAGATCAACATTCGTTCATGCTGTACTACGGCCGCCATCTTGGAAAATGGCGGCTGATTTTCACTTTTTTGACCATATTTCACTAACCGTTGGAAATACAAAAAAACTTTTTAAACAAAAGTTAAAGAACAAAAAAAAAATACATTTTTTTAGTCCTTATAACTTTTGTCGTATTTCTAACGGTTATTGAGAATTTTTTTTAAGTAAGTTATTAATACTTGAAAACATTTTAATTATTCATTTTGTTCTACAATCTCGGATTCATCCACGTTCACCTCTGGCGAGTTTTCACATGACAATCCCTTACATTTACCATTGCTGAGCACAGCAGGGCTGCTTGTTTGCACTCACAGTAGTCAGAACACTTCTTACAGTTGCAAGAAATAACATGCATGATTCTCTAGGGTGCAGGTGGAAGAGTGGTTGGTATAGGTTGCAGTGAATTGTCAGCCAAACTCCATCCCCAATGACACGGATCTAAATCATTTTCAAGCCATTTTTGAACACGGAAGCAATGCAATGCAATGCAATGCAATGCAATACAAAGCAATGATAAAAGTCTCTCCTGCTGCTGCAATTTGTTGTTTGGTTGCATTTCTGTCATTGAAAACGCTTACTGTATATCTAAGCTGTTCTTCTTTTTTTAATAAATTTAGACACTTTACTTTCCCTTTTCTGAAAATACTGGATGTGGTGTCACATCCTGACACTGCATGACGAAATAGAAGGACATATTTGCATTCTTGATGGATCTTCCGTTGTTTGGATATGTTGAACATACTCGCCTTTTTGAAACAGATTGAGGCCTAAATAACAACATGTTTTCAGTAGTGGATCTACATGATAGTAAGACTAAAATGGTTATTCAAAGCAACACCAACTACTTTCTCCGTAACTGAAGCACGTTGCAGAGCTACTGTATTGATCAGTACATCAGAATCATCTGTTGCTTGATGTATTTCATATCCATTTGAAGCTAGATGGCTGGAGAGCAAAGTGATGAGAGCCTTTTTATTTTTTAAAATAGATAGAAAATCAGTCTGGCTATGTAAGAGACAGGGCCAAAAGAAATCCTGAGGTTCGTCAAAATCAGTGGACTAGAATTCTAATGCCCTGAAGACACAGCGGTAGTAACAGAGGATCAAAAGATCTAGGTGACATAGGTGCCGATACCAAAGGCTCAACCGCAAGATTGTAATGTAATGTAATCACTATGTAAACCACTATTGTGTAACCACTGACATGTACGTTATTACTATTGCCGTTTTATTTTTTTTTTAGAATATCTAAATATATTTTTTAATGTATACATTTTATACCTGGACCCTGCCGTCAAGTGAATTTTCACTTAGCAGGGCCACTGCAGTGTAAGATTTTTTTGAGAAGAAATAAAACTACCAGAATTCGAACAGAATTCAAGTTTTGTTTTCACTAATTACTAATAAGAACTAAAAAGATGTATTTTTTTGTGTTCTTTAACTTTTGTATAAAAAGTTTTTTTGTATTTCCAACGGTTAGTGAAATATGGTCAAAAAAGTGAAAATCGGCCGCCATTTTCCAAGATGGTGGCCGTAGCACAGCATGCACGAATGTTGATTTTTAATATGTTGTTACTGGGTGCTAGTTTCCCCTTTTAGAGAATTATTTCCACCTAATCTTCTTATATGACTGGACAATACGGCCATGGGCCCGACGAAATCATTTTTGTATGTGTGTAAGTTTGATTGTTTTTCTTTGTGTCAAATATTATTATTACCCACAGAGGCTGCTAATGTAATTCATTTTTAGCTACTTTAATGGCTGCATCCGATGGTATGACAATGGCATGGACGTCACCGATGATACCGTATTTTCTTAGCGAAAACAGTCACATAAAGATGAACCAACATCAAGCAGAATGGCTAGAAACCTGGTTGTTATTGGGAGCAGTTATGGGTGTACCTTTTACTAGCTATGTAGTAAACAAAATTGGTCGAAAAAAAGCACTCCTTTTTTCTTCAAGTCTGTTAATTATAGCGTGGTTAATCATAGCTCTTGTAAATAAATTGGAATATCTTTATATGGCAAGAGTGTTATCAGGTGTTGGTGGTAATATGGCTTTTGTAGCAGCTCCATGCTATGTAGCAGAAATAGCAGATCAGAGGATCCGAGGATCTTTGATAAGCATAATATTTTTAATGTCGTTAATTGGAGTTTTAATTATTTACAGTATTGGCCCTTATGTACCGTACTATATACCGCCAGTAGTAGGAATTTGTCTGTTAACAGTGGAATTAATAGTATTTTCTATGCTACCAGAATCTCCTTACTACTTATTATTTGTTGGAAAAACTGAAGCTGCAAAAAAATCATTAAGTATTTTTAGATCAGCAGAGTGTCTAGAAAAAGAATTAAATGACATAACGATGGCAGTCAATAGACAAAAGTCTGGCGAAAAAGGAAACATAAAAGATTTTTTAAAAGTTAAAAGTTATAGAAAAGCTTTGTTAATTATGACCGTTTTAAATACTGCTCAACAGTTAGGTAGCATAGATGTAATTTTAATGAATATGCATCAGATTTTAGAAGCAGCTGGTTCAATATATCTAGATCCATCTTTAACAGCAATAATTTTTGCTGTAATTATGCTTTTTTCCGGAGCTTTAGCATCTGGAACTATTGACAGATTTGGAAGAAAGACATTAATGTATATCTCAAGTATTTTAACAGGATTATGTCTTCTTAGCTTGGCTGTATATTTTCACCTTAAAAATGCTGGATATGAGTATCAGCAATTTAGTTGGTTGCCTCTTGTATCAGTTATGGTTTATGGTTTTGTGTATAAGTATGGTATGGGGATGGTTCCCATAGTAATAACCGGCGAAATATTTGCTTCTAAAATAAAAGAATTAGGAGCGGCTTTAGTGGACGGCGTTTACGTAGTTGGAGGTGTTATTTGCATTCAGTCATACATATTTTTAAAAGACAATTACGGCATGCACGTTCCTTTTTATTTATTTGCATGTTGTTCTTTCTTGACTGTTTTTTTTGTAATATTTTATGTACCAGAAACAAAAGGAAAAACCTTAGATGAAATTCAACTAATATTAGAAGAAAAATGTAAATAAATAAATTTTATTAAAAACATTACTTACGAGCATAAATAAAGAAAAAAAATAATATTTTTGTGTTTATTTTAATTAATAAGAATTAATGTTTAATTAAATAAAGTTTTATTGTTTATAAGTTTAAGTATTTATTAAAGTAACAGTTCGACAATTATTTTAGATCACAAGTCAACACGCATTTTAAGTCTGGTTTCAGTATATCTGAAAGAAAAAATAGTTACCTAATAGTAGCTATAAAAACGAAATTTTAAATTTTAAGAAAATTCTCCATTTTTATAAATTTAAATACATATATATATATATATATATATTTATATATTTATATATTTATATATATATATATATATATATATTTATATATATATATATATATATATATATATATATATATATATAGTATATATATACACTTGTGTTTTTAAATTTTTTATTCAAAAATATTGAAGCTGTCAAACATTTATGTATTTGAGTTATTTTAATTTGAGAAATAACATTTGTGATCGAAAATTTATGTGAAAATAAAAATCTTTGTGATACAAGAACTACCGCGATTTTGATTGATTACGATTTGGATAACAATTTGGATTGGCTTGGTTTTGATTTTGGACTGTTGGATAATAATTTTGATATTGACTGGATTGGCTTGGTGAACCATCTGGAATGCCACCACACATCTTAAATTTAAAAGTTGGTTCACCGTTGATGCTCATTCGCAACTTAAATCCCCCGAAATTGTGCAACGAAACAAGACTTGATGTTCAAAAATTATCGCCGAATTTAATCGAAGCCACAATCATCAGCCGAAAATTTAAAAGAGAAGATGTGCTGATACCACGAATTCCAATGATTTCAATAGATTTGCCATTTAATTTAAAGCGATTACAGTTTCCAGTGCGTCTGGCTTTCGCTATAACCATTAACAAGGCTCAAGGCCAATCTCTAAGTGTTACTGGTTTGATCTTACAAAGTTCCTGTTTTTCGTTGATTTTAGGACTCAAGCAAATTTAATGCAAAACTGTAAAACATAATTTTGTAATGACCAGTGCCGTTAAAATCATGTGGTACATGATTAATAATCAAACAGCATGGTTTATTTATTTACTGTAGAAATTAGTTTGTTAAATGTAAATAGCCTATTTAAATATTGATTAAACTATTTATCCTCTTTATTAGGCTATAAAATATGTATTTTTTTGTAGTGAATACTTTTTTAAGCGCGTTGAGCAATTTTTGGTAGGGGATAAACTTATGGTTTCGCGTCACCTTGGTGACGTCAGCGTCAATGACGTCAACATCACCGATTAAGGAGGGTAAAGATACGGAGAACAATCTTATATGGAAAAAGTGGGCACCAAAATGTGATATATAAAGGTGGCGCTGGTAGACGTGAGGTTATATCTGAACTTAACTGTTTTAGATACAGTGAATTATGTCAAAGGGAAATAGATACGCAATAGCTAATATTTAAATAAAACGATTTTGCAATAAAAAGTTTCTCAAGTGAACGTAAAAGTAAACATGAAATAAAAATTGGTTGTCTGTAAAGTCGGTTTACGAACGATAATTTTACGTGATAACGTCAAAAAAAAACATTGATGAAAAATTGCATACTTTTATGAATTGAATGATTATCACTAAATTATTATTATTTTGTATAATACAAAGAAGTTAATTTGAAAATTACAATTTAATTCACTTAACTTTATAAACAGTTGACAAAATAGTTCATGTGTAGGTTGTATCCTGCCGCTGTCTCTCTTCTACTTGGACGCATCGGCCGATGGAGTGGAAGAGAGATAGATGCGTCACAATCCGAACGCTTAGGCTGATCGTGCCTCTCTATCGCTTGTTCCGCGCTCTCGCTTGCACGGTCGGCTCAGGCGGAACGTGACAATGAGTCACGCTTTTTCGTGCGTGCAGCCGGCGTTCATCGATTTATGAAACGTTATCACGTCAAAAAATGCACAATATTCTTTGTTATTTTTTTTTCAAAACTTTTCTTAAATTTTTGTTGTAAATGCTTGCATTAAAACTACTAAGTATATGTCCGTTATAATTTATATTAAACAGTGAATTATTTTTGATACTAAAAAATATCCATTGCACCTACAAAAAATTTTAAAATTACATTTATCTAAAAATAATATTAAAGGCTGTAAAAAACACCTTGGGACAGCTGGTATATTTCGAATGCATTTATCTGATTTGTCCCAAAATGATTAACAACTCGGTAGAGGTCAACCTCGGCGAACATATCTCGATCAGATCGACATTGTTTTTAAAAAAGGCCAGGTCAGGAGTTCCGACGAGCATGAATAAGAGCACTGATGAAAGCAGAAGAAACGAAAGATGTGTGTAAGAACCGTAGCAAGTAAAAGGAAGTGGTCTTTGCCTACCCCCACGAGAAATAAGTGTGATTATATGTATGTATGTCAGTATTAACTCTTACTGTCTTAGCACAAGATTTAAAATTGCTAGTAATGCATTTTAATCGCGTTTTATTGAAAAGCAATATTATTTTTTTTAACCCTTGGGATGATTTCGAATAAATTTGGGTATCAAAGATTTTACATAAAAAATTACTGCAGCCGTTTCCAAAAAAAAGACGATAAAGCGACTTCTCCACCGCGTGTATTTGATGTGAAACATCTAATGCCGAGGGTATGAGTTAAAGCGGCTGTTGGCGTTGCGGCCATCATCGTCAGTCTTTCTTCCGACCCAAAATACCTTGGCTGTGGTAGCTACAAAAATGAGATCTTAAGGAAAAATGAAAAGTTATTGATGACAAATGACAGTTGTTAAATTTTTTAAAAGTTATTGTTTTTGTTTAAAATTGTTAGCCACAAATTAACAATACTTTAGCACTCACATTTAAAATTTTAAAGAAGTGTATGAAAAAAATGTAGCATATTTTTATTAAGTGATATTGATTTTATATTTATACGAGAGATTATTTTTATACAGTCGCAGAGGATCAATGTTTTTAAAAACAAAAAACATGAACTGCCGTTGATTTTAGCTATAGACTTTATTGTAAATTTTGCAAAAGATGAATCAATGCCATTGATTACGTTCTTATAATTAGGTACTTATTCATAATAAAATTAATACCAAATAGTTTTTGTTACCCTACTTTATTTTCCTACGTTTACGGGGTATAATTGTCTTTTTTGTGTTATTTTCTATATTTTCTTGTACCTTTGAAATGTTCAAGTAAATTCAGTATCCGGAATTTTTTTACGCGTTTTCTGTTTATACTTAATTTGGCCAAGTCGGGGCGGTATAACGTCCGCAGGTGATTGTACTCTACAATAGAGCTCTCTTGTGCCTTGATTTGACTTGGATCTAAATTGATACGATTTACTCTATCTAAGGTTTTAACTCCGGAGAGTCCAACGTAAGCCTGCCCTTTACTAAATATAGAGGAGCCTATGTCGAGAAGAGCGCTGTCAAGGATAAGGCCTTGTGATTTTTGGATAGTAATAGCATAAGCTAGGCAAATAGGGAATAATTTTTAAGACGATTACGTAACGAATTACCTGATCTATTGAATTCTCAAGAAAAATAGAGGTAAATAAGTTTCGCACCGCTCCCCACCCCGCTGCTCCACGGCCGCCGCACCGTGCACTGTGGTCCGAAATACCTATTTCATTTAATTGTTTATAAGTAATGATCTTACACTATTGATGTGCGCTAAATATTGAAACAATAATTAATACTAAATTTCAGTTAATAACGGAATAAATACGAAAGTACGAGTATACTCTAAGTTATAAGTAGTTATAAGTACTGAAACTGATATGTTTGGATTAAAAAAAATTAAGAGTGCTATTCCACTCATTATATATTCACGTTAACACCTTAAAATCCACATAAAGACCAGCTGTCATCAATTTTAATTGCTGATTCTTACATTACAGGCACTATAAGTAAGTGTTCCTAATAGAATCAATTAATTAAAAAATTATAATAAAACGATAAAAATTTACTAGTTTTTGATTTATACCTTTGCATTTACCCAAATACCTATCTGGATGCCAAATTTGAACTTTCTAGGTCATCTGGAACTGGGTTAGAGTTTTGACCCATAGGGCAGTCAGTGATAAAAATGACGATTTTTGGACGTTAATATCTAAATAACTGTTTGAGGTGTGTTTATGAAATTTGGAGCATATATGTATCTCGAAAGTCTCAATATATTAACCAAATTTGAATTGTTTATGTAAAAAAGATTTTGAGTTATGAGTGGGACAAAAGTGGCTCCAAATGGTTCGTGTAATATTACACACGGTACCGCTCGCCATTTTGTTAGCTTGAACTTGGCTAGACACGCTTCTGCGTGTCTAGATGTATACGAACATTAACAATATTGTTTTAAAGTAAAATATTAGCTGCAGTAACGAAGGATAACAATGATTCCATCAGGGTCTTAGTTTACAGGGTAATAAGGAGGAATCTCTTTTATTGTGTTAATTATTAATTCAATATAATTAGTCCTTATATCACTGCAAAGCATAAATTATTACAATTTGTAACGACAAGGTAGGCGTAGAGGATCAAGTTCTCTCTTTTAGGTAAATCATTTTAGTTTCTCCTTTATATCCAAAAAACGGTTTAGACAGATATTAAATATTTTTAGAAATATTGTCATTTCAAAATTATATTTGATGTTAAATTTATATTTAGGAAATTATTGTAAAAATAATAATAATTAATTAAAAGCAAAATGATTAAAACATTTATTTGTATCTTCTTAACAATAAATTACGCATTTTTTAAGCTTACTACGTATTCGATAAAATTTACTTTATATATTTCCTTAATCTTGCTACGAAATTCAAAAGTTAAATTATTAGGTTACCCTGGTGTTTTTTTTTTTATAATCTTATAGGTTATTTTTTTATTCATAGTATTATTACCTGTGTTGTAAAAAAAAAGGAAGGTAATTAGGTTTTAAACTTTTTGACGAAAAATGTCAAATTATAAATTTTAAAGCAATACTTGCTATTTTTTATGTAGGTACATTTATTCTTAAATCACTGACATCGTAATCTTTTTTTTATAAATATTGTTTATACATGATTTGTTTTTTAAACATACCAGAATCTTAACTATGGTAAAATACTAAATATACGTACTCGTATACTGATTACTGATTATTATAAGTAGTTTTAATGAAAATTCAAAGATTATAACTACAAAATTGGTTTTGATAGAAACATTTTTTTCGATTTAATTAAAATAATTTATAAAAATTTTTAAAAAAAAAAATGATATTTTTGTAGTCGTTGTTTGTTGTCAATATTTTTACTGCTAATTTTAATAAAAATTAATTCATTGTTTAAAATGTGTTACATTAGTAAATATTTAACAAATTAATACGTATTTTTAACCTAAAAAGATGAAAAAACAAACAGGTCAATATTAATAAGTTGTTACATTCGTCAACCAACTAGTTCAAAGAAAAATGTTTTTTAATAAATAAATATAATGTTACCAGCGACATAAACTACTGTATAAAATAAATATTGATGCATTACCTACTTACAAGTTTATTTTAACCAATTTGAAGACCTTACATTTGGGAAAAACTGTATTAATAATTTATATATATATTTATATATATATATATATATATATATATATATATATATATATATATATATATTTAAAACAGGTTTATACCTATAAATATTTACGTCGTGCGTTGTATTTTGTAATGCAGCAAAAACATTAGCGGCGGTAATTTAATTTTGCCAGTGGAATTTTTTTACGCAAATGTTTTAGTCGTCGTTTTATGTTGTAATTAGAGGTTTATAATCTATTTTCAAATGCCACAAATCTCTTTGAGGTTGATTCATAAACCGATCGGTGACGGATAGCTTGCGTTGTATGCCACAAAAATATTTGCGGGCATTTGCATGCGGCGAACCGTCCACATCTACATAATTTTCAGCACACACGTGCAAATTTGTGTCGTATACATCGCACAACGTAAATATTTATAGATGGGGACCCGCCTTTTTAAAATAGGTTTATGAAGTTAATTGTTGTTTTGGAATGAAAAATATTAAAACGTCGGCTATTCTTATGGTATTTGTTGTAAAGGCCTGCTTGTTCTTGTAGTTATTATCTATTAATAACTAATTAATACCATAAGAATAGCCGACTTTTTAATATTTTTTCAGATTTTTATTTTAGATATAGAATCTAAAATAAAAATCTTAATAAAATAATAATAAATTACCTACTGAGTTTTTTTAAATTATTAAAAACACTTTACAAATAAAGATTTGGTTCTAAAGGCCATTTTTAATAAAAGTTTTTATAATTACCTAAACTATGGTATTTGTATAGCATTTTCTTTATTTTATCCACAATGCAAAACCAGACGATGTCCGACTCTGTTATTTTATAATCGCAGGCAATTGGATATTTAGACAATTGAAATAATTATTTAAATTAAATTTATTACACTTTTTTTGGATATCGTTTAATCCCAAAAACCAATAAACATTTTTACAATACGTTCCCGGTAAAATTAAGCACATCTACATAATATTTAAATCTTTGTTACCTACCCTGCATTAGTACAGCCCTCTACTAAAAAGCAAATGCCTCAAGGGGTAATTATATTTAAAAAAAAAAACTTTAAATACATCGACCACCTTGTAAGTTCCTACAAAAAAAAATAATTTTTGGTACAAAGTTGTTTCTTACATAAGTCTTAAAAGATACTCTTATGATTATATAAATAGCTGCTTAAGCATTTTATTTTACAAATGGGAGCACAAAAAGTTTTCTTTTATCACTACAGTTTATTTAAAATGCTAACTGTAAACAAATTTTGACAATTCCTGAGTACCCAACATAGAATTGTATTTATAGAATAATATGGCTAAAATGCGCTTTGAGCTGCGCGAGATGTCCCATGCATGGAGGCCGCCATTGTTGTTTGTGTCCTCCTCGCAGTATAGGAGCAGTTCCAGTGGCATTGCTTGCAGCGAAATATAGGGTATATTATAATAATAAAAACAGTTTTTGGTATAAAGAAAATTGTAAATATAAATGTTATCTAACTATGCAATACTGTAGATAGCAGTGCTAGGGTTCAAAGGATTTAGAAAAATGTTTGCTCTTCCACTAATCCATCAAATTTCTTAACTGCACACCAATATTTGAAAAATAAGTAAGAAATAAGAACTGTTTTATGCCAGGAAGTATTACTACATATAATACCTAATTGAATATGGATTGTACTGTACATGGGGATTTTGCCCATTCTTGGGATAATGAATTTAAGGATTTTCTTAATGCAATTCAGGTTAAAACACCAATATTATACTCTCGTGAGGTTTGACGATTTTTGTTTTGAATGATCTAATCTATAGGGGGTAAAATGAATGAATAAGCCACATCTCCCTCCCTGCTACTTCAAAAAAACCATTGAAATATAAAATGTTTTTTATTGATAACTAAATGATATTAGTTTATTCAAGGTATGTCTGATTTTTTTTATCTTCAATATAAAATCTAATTTTTATATATGAGAAACATATGGATTTTATTAATAGATATATATGATTACTATTAAATTCATAATCAAAATAATGATCTTCCAAGGTCGGAAATATGTTTTTATCATAAAACAGTTGATTTATGGTATTTGCCATACTATTTAAATAAGAAATTTCTTTCGGAAACTTGTCGTCTGTAACTGCTAGCATTCTTCGGATATCTTTTTCCCCTTTCTCCAAGTATTGAAGAGCAGTTATCAACGAAACACTTCATTTTATTAAATTCTTCAACTAAAATAAATAATACCAATGACGCACCGAACACAAAAAAAACTGAAATAATTTCGGCAACACCTATAAATGCCAACCGACAACGTCGTTTTATTTACAAATAGATTGTATAAACACTACCGTCCTACTTTCGGTTGGTTATCCTTTTCACACACATGTAAAGTACTGATGAAGTTACTCTTTATTCTTAGGTTCCTTCTTGCCTAACGCATAGGTATGCCACAATATTTGGGTGCGCAGTAGACAAAGCGCATTCTAGTCAGTATTATTATAACTTATAATTCTATGGTACTCAACCACTTTATTACACGAAACTAATGTCAAATCTGAAACAGCGCCATCTGCTGGTTGTTTGTAAAACTTAAAAGGAGGTCTCCGTAAGAGTCCTAGCTTAAGTATATTTAAAATTACCTTTATTAAGTACATATTGTAAAAATTTTTAGCGGTATTCTTTAAAAAAAAATCACTTAAGTGAGTAAATACCGGCAATTGATACATTTTAATATTTTTAGGAAGGTGCAGCTTTCTTGACTTCCTACCATCAAATATACCACACGGTTTCAGTATTTTTCCCAGAATATACCACCGAATCAGAAACGGAATGCAAGGATACGGGTACAAATTTTACTCAATGTTTTAATATGCATAAAAAAGATAATAATATAATATTTTTGTTGTTTATATTTATTATTTTTGAAAAACAATTTCACCTGCTGTGCATAATTCCTTTCTTAAATATTTAAATTTTGTTTCATTATTTACAAAGTTTACTGTTTAAAAAGGTTTCCAGAGTAAAATATAGAAAGTAAATTATGAAATAGAGTATTTAATATTTATTTATTCGTATATTTTCACAGTGTTATAAAAAATAAACAAAATATGAACAGCACAATCGCAGACTCTATACGTGGCGCTCACCGAATGGAAAAACTAAGAATCAAATTGATTACATATTGATTAATACGCGGTGGAGGTCCTCTGTCCTGAATTCAAAAACTCTACCCTCTGCTGAGTGCGGAAGTGATCACCAGCTCTTGTGTCTGAATGTAGAATTAAATTTAATGTCTGTAAACACGCAAAACCAAATGTAGAACTAACACGTAACCTTCTCCAGGATGATACCATAGGTCAAACTTTATGAACAAGACTGCAGAAAGAAACTCTACAAAACCGTCGAGACATTTTGGAATAAGCTCAAAATTGCTGTCTCAGACACCGTACGTGAACTGACACAAAGATTCACTACTCGTAAAAAACAGCCATGGATATCTGATGAAACCCTGGAACTCTGTCTCGCTAGAAGAGAAATGAAAAAGGATGGCCTAAATAGCATTGAGGAACAAAGAAGATATAATAAGCTCTGTGGATCTATACACAAAGAATGTCGCAAAGACAAAGATGTTTATTATAACAACATCTGTCAGGAAATAGAAACACACTCAAATACTAACCAGAGTAGAGATCTCTTTTATAAAATTAAAACAATAACCCGAAGCTTCAAACCAAAGTCTTATGCTACAACAGATAGAATGGCGTACTGAAGATGGAATTAGATCAAGTTCTTGAAATATGAAGAAAGTACTGTCAGAGCCTTTATGATGCTTTTACGACTATCACGAGCAATACACTGTAACCAGCCATATTGTTGTGCGAGGTTAAAGAAGCTGTGCGTAACCCAAGTAACAACAAAGCAGTCGGTTTTGACGGCATTGCTGCTGAAATATGGAAACATCTGGATGAACACTGCCTACCAACGCTACAAAATCTCTGTCAGATGACTGGTCCACTTCTGTAATTATACCTCTTCACAAAAAAGGCAACAAACATAAT
This sequence comes from Agelastica alni, assembly GCA_950111635.1. Lineage (NCBI taxonomy): Eukaryota > Metazoa > Arthropoda > Insecta > Coleoptera > Chrysomelidae > Agelastica > Agelastica alni. The sequence goes on from OX467708.1 coordinate 24,750,899, forward strand.
TGCGATAATTATCGACTTATCGCTCTAATCTCCCATGCCAGTAAATTCATGCATATTTTCCATTCAATATTGCAACGTTTTACAACATTTCAAATTAGCCCAGAGCAGGCAGGTTTTGTGAAGGGTAGGGGTACAAGAGAGCAGATTCTTAATGTACGTATTTTGATAGAAAAAGCTAGAGAACACTATAGCCCCCTTTACATCTGCTTTGTAGACTTTACAAAAGCATTCGATAATGTTATATGGACAAGGATGTGGGATATTCTTTTGGGCATAGGTGTACCATCTCATCTCGTAATGCTCATTCAGAATTTATATGCAAACAGTAAGGCAGTCATAAAGATGGACAACTCTCTCTCTCTCTCTCTCTGGAAAAGCCTTGGTTAAAAAAGGAGTTAGACATCGGAACACTTAATGAGAATAGTGCTGAAAAACTGGGATGGCGCTTTTGTTGTGGGCGGTCAAAAAATTTCAAATTTAAGATATGCAGATGACACCCTTTTGGTTGCCAGTAATGAAAAATAACTGACGATGTTCCTCGAAAGACTCGAATCTGTGAGCTTAAGATATGGGTTGCAAATAAACTACAAAAAAACGAAGATCATGATTATCAACCGAGATTTAGAAGGTGCTCCACAACCACACAAGGTGGCAAATTGCGATGTCGTCGGAAGGATCGTAAATCTAGGGGATTGTGAACCTGAAATTCGTAGACGCATTCAACTGGGTAAAACAGCTATGAGCCAACTCACCAGAGTATGGAAAGATCGCAACATCTCGATCCAAACAAAAAAAGCTCTAATAAAATCACTGGTATTCTCAGTTTTTTGGTACGCTTCGGAAACGTGGGTGATCAATGCCGCTGATCGACGGAGAATCGATGCGTTTGAAATGTGGTGTTGGCGCAGAATGTTAAGAATACCATGGACTGCTCGAAGAACAAACGCATCCATATTAAAACAAGTAAGAATAGAGCACCGTTTGTCGAGCCAAACTTCAGCGCGGGCTCTAAGGTTCTTCGGCCACATAATTTGACACGATAATGTGGAGCGCCTCATTGTACAGGGAATGCCATTTGGTAAAAGACGACGAGGCCGATCACCAACGAGATGCACAGACACCGTTCGCAATTTAACTGGCCTAAATTTAGAGACAGCAACAAGAGAGGCTAACAGCAGGCAACGATGGCAACAAATTATAAGTCACGTCCTGGATAGACTGGATAATGACAGAAATTCACAACAACCACCACACATCATGGATAATGTAATGGACTAAGAAGAGAGAAAATAAAGTTATTTTGTTTATATTTTACTTACATCTAAAATTCTTAGCGATTTTATAAAATTAATTAATTAACAGTTGCAGCAGCTTCAAATTTGAATGTAATTATTATTAACTGTTCTTAAAAAGAACAATTCAGAACAAACATATACCCATACCAACTTAAATAAAATAAACAAAAATTACGTGTATGTTGATTAAAAAATTTACTTATATTTCGATATTGTGACCCGTATACTAAAGTTTTGCTTCTGGTTCGATGTATCTTCTGGGATTGTGTACTTAGGTTTAAAGAGTCATTCTCCGAATGAGCCGTTTTTGACGTGTGGAAATGTAGTAGAAAATTGGAGAACGAGATAAATATTTATATCCATTTACATTTATTTTTTAACGTCTTACTGTAAATTGAAAACTATGGGGTGGTCCACTTACAAAGTATTCTAACATTAAAGAGTATCTGCATGGTTGGTTGAAAAAATAAATTAGTTGCTGGTTTAAGAAAGACAAAGTTGTGTTGGACCACTTCATTTGATGAATTATCATCTATGAAAAAGCTGACAATTAGAGAAATGTTATGCTTATTTTTAAATTTTTAAAATGTATCTTTTTACAATAAATAATGTAGGCAATCTGGCCTTAGCTTATCACAATCGCTTAACAAAGTTTCAATATGAACTATTATCTATTAAATATAATAATTTAATAAAGTATTTGATTTGAATTAAATTTAATCTTCATGCGTGATGTTTGTGAAGCTCTTGTAGTGGTAAAAGAAAAATATAAGAAAAATTGCAAAGGCTGTTGGAAATGTTATCCTGGCTATGACGTCAATGGTCTTTGCAACTCTGATTGGATGCGGAGGTTCTTTTTTCCTCACCTGCAAAAAAGACACCTACTAAAGGTTAGATTTTTTTTGAAAAGCAAACAAATTTTTATCTAAAATGTTTATCGTATAAGATAAAATATACTACGCTTTTCAACATTTTCTCAATTTTTTTAAAGAGGTTTCCTTATATTTTATACCAACCAAATATACAACATTTGTGATGACACTATATCATATTACTTTTTTGAACTATTTGGCCTAATGGTGATAATTTTATGTAGGTAAATGTTACAAAATGGATAATAATACACAAATTAAACCAAAGAAATTTAAAACATAAGTAGTTGGATTCAATCATTTAATCTTTCAATTTTTACCATGCCCAAATTCTACAGTAATTATACAGAGTACGACATAGGTACTTTTACCGATCATAGGAATTTGTTAAAACCATCTCTTGTCCCTCTAGTGTTTGACGTAGTCTCAGCAAAAATACATTAAATAAAGAAAGGGTAAATTTAATTAATAACTTAAAACATTGAACGAAAACGTAAAAAAATTCTTTTATGTACAAAATATGGTAAAATATTATTTACAATATATGCATAGTGTCTCGAAAAGATTAGTCATAAATTATATCACGTATGCTGGAGTCAAAAATAGGTTGATTGAACCTTACTTACCTATATACAAAAGTGCACACAAAAAAAGTAGAATATGTACCTATTACATTAGATTTTTATAATCTTATAAATTGTAATTTAATAATAAAAATTTGTTAAATATTTGTAAAAATGTAAAGTTTAAATATTTAATATTTTAAAATTGACAAACAAATTGATAAACTTAAATGTTTACCAAGAAACCAAGATCCAAGAAGACAAAAAAGTTTTAAAATAGACTTTTTATTCCAATGGCATTCCATATTTTGTTGAAATATAACCCTAAAAAAAATTGGGGGTGGATGAAAATCCGTAATAATTACAAATAATTAAATGAGACTATTTCTAATTTATTGGTTATCGTATAAATTTTCATAAATTAACGTTAAAGCGTATTAAAGCAATGTTAAAAAAGTTAATATAACATATTGTGAAAGGCTTTCGCGGCCATCGTTTATTGGTGAATGGTTTTTCGGGTTTATTGGCCGTCGTAGGGTTGAGTTAATACTCGACGTTTTGCCATCTCGAGTGGATGGCATCTTCTAGAGATATAATATGTAATGTAATACGTATTGATGGGCAGCGCATATTTAAGGGTTGTTCAGAAATTGGTCACGTTCCGGGGATTCATTCTTATTATTTTTGCTAGGAAGCAGCGTTGTATTTTTATGTACAGGTACCCATATTCTATTAATTTTAAGTATTTCCTCAGCTTTATTAAAGTTCTGCTGGTGTTTATGTATTTCAATCGCTTCTCTATAAAGCCTCGGGTAATATGCAGATGTGGTGGATAATACTTGGGTGTCCTCGAATTTAACTCTGTGATTATTATTATTAATTGTGTGCTCCGCGACAGCAGATTTTTCTGTATGCCCAAGACGGTAGTTGGCTTTGTGTATTTTGACCCTGGTGTTAATGGACCGTTTAGTTGTTTTAATGTAGACACTTCCACAAGTGCATGGAATACTATAAACACCTGCAGAACTTAGTGGGGCTCTCTTATCCTTGGCAGATTTCAGATAGTTTTCGATCTTCTTAGATAGCTTGTAGATAGTTTTAATGTTTTATTCTCCTAGAATATTTTTTCTCGATGTCCTGATTGTGACGAAAGACAGACAACTAGGACATACCGTATACAGAAAACCCACCCACACAGATCGTTACCTACACAATACATCGAACCACCACCCTTGCCAACGAACAGGTGTTATAAGAACTTTGGTAGAAAGGGCAATAAGAATATGTAAACCAAAACATTTAGTTTTGGGTATGGGTACCTGTACTTAAAAATACAACGCTACTTACAAAAATAAGAAAAATGAATCTCCGGAACATGACCAATTTCTGAACAGCCCTCAAATGTGCCCTGTCCACCAAAACGTATATAACCTGCGATCATAACATACAAATGTCCCAAACCGTCAGCCCTAAAAAGCAGACATTATATCTCCAGAAGATGCCACCCACTCGAGATGGCAAAACGTCGAGTATTAACTCAGGCCTACGACGGCCAATAAACCCGAAAAACCATTCACCAATAAAGTTAATATAAATTCTTAACTAAATAACCCTGTAACTTTTTTGTGTGCACTTTTGTATACAGGTACGTGAGGTTCAATCAATCTTTTTATGACCCCAGAATATGTGATATAATTTATGACCAATCTTTTCGAGACACCCTGTATACAGGGTGTTTGTAAGTTCATGCGAAAAAATTCAGGAAGTGATTGCCTGCATGAAATTATGATGAATCTTTTTTATAACAAAATTTCCTCAGCCCACTTTCTATAACCCCTAAAAGGTGGTGAATAAAATTAATTTTAATTTTTTTTTCAATTTTAAGTAAATATACATTTCTGTTACATTATAAAAGGGTAATATTAGCATCCTTGACATTATTTAATATCAAACCTTTTTTTTGAGATTTTGTTTTGTAAAATAAAAAAAATAGGTACTTAAAATCCCTGTTTGTTTAAAAACATTTCTTAATACCAAAGTTTTTTCCAAGAATTCATAAATTGGGTAAATAAAAAAATAAACAAGGATTTTAAGTAACTAATATTTTTATTTTAGAAAACTTAATCTCGATAAAAAGTTTTAATATTAAATAAGGTTAGGGATGCTAATTTCACCTCCCAATAATGCTACAGGAATGATAAAAAAATACCGGTGGTTAGTCCTTTGCGAGTGCACGAAAATTACAAAATCTTTTGCTTCCCCTACTTTCATCAGGGCTCTCATGCATGCTCTTCGGTTGTTGGTACTCTTGACCTGGCCTTTCTTTAAAACAAAGTTGAACTGATCGAGATATGTTCGCCGAGGTCGACCTCTACCGACTTGTCCATTCACACTCGCCTTATAAATTTGTTTCTTCAATCTTCCTTTATCCATCCTTTCTACGTGTCCAAACCATCTAAGCATTCCTTTATCTATCTTTGTAACCACATCTTCTTTTAAACCACAGCGTTCTCTTATCTCACTATTTTTTATTTTATCCAACGGAGTCACTCCGGCTATACTTCTCAAACTAATCATCTCCGTAGCATTAATCCTATTTTCATGCTTTTTTTGCCAAACCCAACATTCACTACCATACATAAGTGTAGCAACCAACACACCTCTATGCACAACCAGACGTGCCTTTTTTGACACTTTCTGGCTGTTCATAAAGCTATGTAGTGCCCCATTAATCTGTTTTCCTGCAAACACCCTTCGCTCAATGTCACTGTCATACTTTTCATTTCTCGTAAACTTTGAACCCAAGTACACAAATTCATTTACTTGTTCCACTCTTTCCCTCTTAATCAAAACTTTACAGTTTGTCATGCTTTCTTCTCTTTCAAAAACCATTACTTTCGATTTGCTTGCATTTATTTTCATCCCTTTGATTTTTAGGGTATCATGCGTAACATGAACCATCGCCTGCAACTTCTCTTAAGATGACGCTAATAAGACTTGATCATCGGCGTAAAGAAGGCATTTGACGATCAAATCATTCATTTTCAATCCATACGCACTCTCTTTCAAATCTTTTAAACAATCGTTTATGTATAAACAGCCATGGCGAAGCTACACACCCTTGTCTCACACCTTTTTCGATGTTAAACCAGTCCGTGAAAGCTCCGTTTATCCTGACGCAAGCAGAGGAATCCTCGTAAGTGATTTCAGTGCTCGTATTAAACTACCGCTCACCCCATACAATGTTGACCACAATTCACTTCTCACCACTCTTTCATAGGCCTTTTCCAAGTCTATAAAAGCGCAATAGACCTTCTGACTTCTAGCCAAGAATTTTTCAACTATACCTCGTAATAAAAAGACCTGATCCATACATCTCCTTCCTCTTCTATATCCTGCTTGCACATTCCATATCATCTTCTCAGTTTCATTCGTCACTCTTTTAGTCAATATCTTTGCATACAGTTTGTCGACTATGCTGAGTAAACTAATACTTCGGTAGTTCTTACAGTCCTGCTGCGAACCTTTTCACTTGTAAAGCGGCACGATAACGGTCTTGCACCAGTCATATGGTACGCTATCACTCCTCCAACAAAGGTTAAAAAGGCGGTACAGTAGACTAGCTACCACGTTTTGTCCAGCCTTCAGCATTTTAACTGTTATCCTTTCATACCCTGCAGCTTTACCCAATTTCATACTGTTCAACGCTTACACAATTTCTGTCGTAGGTATAAAATTAAATGATTAAAAAAAACTCATAAAAAAATGTTAAATATTTTATATTAGGAAGTTAAAGAACAAAATTCGGTTCACACACTTAAATAAAAATGAATTTCTTTTAATTTATGTCAAAATAGATACCGCAGCGTACAACTATTTAAAACAGTTCTCAAAAAATGTTTATGTGTACTATTATTGTGAGTAACATAAATCACATAAAAAAATGAAAGAATGTAAGCTCAAGTAGGTTTAACATACGTATAAAGCAAGAGAATCCTATCAGTTAAAAAGTCGCCTTACCCTAAAAAAGAGTCAGGATGCAGAAACAGAAAACGTGTAAATTAAAGTAAAACGCAACACCAAAGACATCAAAGAGGTAAAACACTACAAAAATAACACAAACTTAATTATTTATTAGTAATGGTGGTGTAATTTTAAAAGGTGGGATGTATACAGGTTAAGTTTCTGTTGAAAAGAATATGGAAAAAATAAATAAATGTATCCAATTGTTTTTATTAATGAAGATAATTAATTACTTTATATCATTTATTACAAAAATGTTGTATTAGGTGACTCATTAGTTCCAGTCCCATAATTTAGTTAAAATGCGAAATATTAAACAATTGCAGGTTATAAATTTTACTCTCATTTATTTAAATTAACTTTACCAATAAAAAACTACGGGTTGTTTCTATAAAATGTAGACTTAATGTAATAATAAAAGCACACAATATGAAAGTCTTTGACATTGTAAAAGCATAGTTTAATTTTTACTTTTTTTGTTTAATTACAAGATAACAAACCGGAAAACTTTATTTTTTACAGTTTGTCCAATTTGTCGATACTTACCTGCTTGTTAAAATTATATACCGTGTACTTAGTTTTAAATGCTTTTTATTTGTAGTAGTAACAACAAAAGCCAGACGTTCAAAATATTTTTTGCAACAAACAATATATTTAAATAAAGCTACAAAAATAAAAAAAAAACATTATTCATAAATTTAAAGAAAAACAAAAGCCTTTAATAATGTGATTTACATGCAGTTTATTAATTAATTTTTAACAAAAATGTACTTAATAAAGAGGTCGACTAAGTAAAATTAATAGCAAATATTCAGTGGAAAAAGTTCGTCATCAGATCAAATCAAATTTAATCAAAATCGATAATATATTGTGTATATTGTAAAAATGAATGTTGCCTATATAGTTTTTTAGATAAGCTAGAATTTTAAACCAATATTTTCATATTTACAAATAAATCGTAGAGTGGTGAGGAATTAATTTTGGTCGACATTTTCTATGTATGGGGCGAGCGGTAGTTTGATACAAGTGCTGAAATCAATTTACGAGGAATCCACTGCTTGTGTCAGGATAAACGAAGCTTACACGGACTGGTTTAATATAAAAAAAACGTGTTAGACAGGGATGTGTGGTTTCGCAATGGCTGTTTAACTTATACCTAGACGGTTAATTAAAAATTTTAAAATAGTGTATGAATTAAGAATGAATGATTTGATCAGGTCATATTAGCATCATCTGAAGAGGAGTTGCAGGTGATAGTTAATATTATGCATGATGCCCCAAATATCAAAGGGATAAAAGTAAATGTAAGCAAGACAATAGTAATGGTTTTTTAAAGAACTTGACAAACTGCGTGGTGCTGATTGAAGAAGAAAGAGTGGAATACTTGAATGAGTTTGTATACATGGGTTTAAAGTATACGAAAGACGAAAAGTTTAACGGTGACTTTAAGCAAAGGGTATTGGCAAGGAAACAAATAAATTTATAACTTTATGAGCAGCTAGAACGTATCAAATGAGACACGACTGACTGTACATAGAGGAGTATTGGTCCCTACACCTAGTTTGGTAGTAAATGTTGAGTTTGGCGACTACTCATCTCCGCAGCAAAGATCTTACTTTTATGCTTTTTTTGCCAAACCCAAAATTCACTACCATATATAAGTGTGAGAACCAGCATTTCTTTATGCAGAGCCAGTCATGCCTTTTTGACACATTCTGGCTGCTTATAAAGTCATGAAGAGCCCCATTTATTTGTTTCCCTGCCAATACCTTTCGCTCAATATCACATTACAATTAATAATTAAAAATCGTACAATAAATAAATTGTTAATGAAAACACCATACATTAACAGTATTTTAACACGTTTTGTGCCCTTTATGGTGTAAAGAAAATATTTTGAAGAACTTAATTATTAAAAATTAATTTTTTTTAATAATTTGCACCAAATTCTTTTAAATACCTCATGTATTTTGAGATTATTTAACATACAAATGTGTCACCATTTAAACAGTTAATTATGATGCTATTTCGAAGACAAAACTTTTTATTAATTAACAAAAAATATTTTTTTGCTAATATCTGCTTGTTTAAAAATCCGACGCTAAAAATGGTAACGAAGGTTATTTACCTCTGGACATCCATTATTTGCAGTATGTGTACATGGATTTGGTCCGCAATTGGTGCAAGTAATGATTTCGTTAGGAACCATAGGCATTGATTCTCTTTTTTTGTTGCTCTGCTGTAAAAGCAAAACAAAAAATATTGTATTAAATAAAATCCAATCTAAAAAAAAAAAAAATTGGCAAAAAAAGTTTTAAATTTCTTACAAAAGCAATATATCTTACTTTTTACATTTCGGTTCGCAGCGATGATTGTTTAACATCCATTTCCTTTATAGTTTTTTGGTAGGATTGATTTACCATTGATGCCACAAGTGTTGCATTGTTATAATTCATTATTATTAAAAAAAAGAAACAAAAATAAAAATATAAAGACTAAAAGAGTACAGCAAAATCCTCTACAGACCAACTCAAGAAAATACCAACATGATCGCCTTCACCAAATCAAATGATTTTTAAACCCTAATATGTTAAAAAAGTTATTAGTCCATAAATTGTAAATAAAAATTTACTTCTTTAATTTATAAATTACAATTAACCAATCTTAATTTTTGCTTCCCTTGCTCTTTTTTAGGAACCCATAAAACAAAATAATTACCTTAAAATGGAGTATTTCAAAATACAGAGACAAACTTCCAGAATGCAATTGCTTTATAGAAAAATGTTAAATGACCAAAATATATGTACTCATTAATGGAAATATTAGAGCCTACGGATAATGAAATTCACTTTAAAATGAAGTTTTTCTTTTAATCTTTAATTCTTTAAAACATGTATTAACAAACTAATATTCACATAAATTTAAAGGTCAACAGTAATTTTGTATACTTAAGCATTCTCCTTAAGGGTTATTAATAATAACTATAATTATCTTTACAAAGATTGTGGTTTCAAGATTACTAAAATATTATTAATAAAAATGATTTAAAAAATAGCTGCGAGTTAATGAAAAGAGCGCATTTTAGTAGTGAATTTTTTGTATGAAACTAATTAAAAAATTTGAAAAAAAATAAATATTTTTGTTTTAAATCAAGCAATTCTTATTAAAATGAGATGTTTAAAAATTTTGTTTTTTTTTTGGTTTTATAATATATTTCATAATAATGGGTTTTATTTTAAAAATTTAGTAGCCAATTGAGAAAGAAATATTTCCAATTCAGTTCCCACTTTATATAATTTGATAATTTTTTTTACAAAAACATTTCTCTACAAAAAACACACTTTTTACAATATGTTGAGACATTTTACAGGCACGCACTTTTTTTAAAATATCGTCGATCTTTACCTCACGAAAAACTCCACCTTTTAGATAACCATGTCAATAATTTGGGACATTTTAATATTAAAAAATGTTTCTCTGCAGGAAGTTTTCAGTAAGTTGTATGTTACATTTACTAACGAGTTTTGCTTAAATTTTATAAAAATTTACAGTTGTTGCCTCAAGCATTATAATTTTGGGCAAAAAACTATTTAAATGTGACTAAAGGCCCTTTAACATCATTTAACGTCATTTCAGTTTTTATTTCTGTCTCCGTCTCAGTCGAACTGTCAGTTCATCCGTTTTCCGTGTTTCTTTTTACACGATCCGTTCAGCTGTCCGTTCTAGTCATTTCATTTCTCGGCGTTTATTTTATTATTTTACTTAGATACCATTTCCTGGCTTTTTTCCTCATCTTCACAATTTATAGTGTTCAAGCTTGTCTGAGAATGCTGTTGATCAACGATGAACAAAAAAAGATCGTGGTACCATAATGATGGCTTGTACACTTCAACGTTTCGTGCCCCACTGTTTTTGCTATCTTTGACTTTTTTATTTCTTTTTTAAACGTTGATCGTAGGCTATTTATTTTGCATTTCACTGTCGCCTTTATCGCGTTGCCGTCGTATTCTCTGAATTTCTCCAATAGACAGGTGTAGGCGGCCTCGCAATCCATTGCTAAATGAATGGTGATACCGATATTTTATGTTTATATTAGAGTGGCTATTTTGACATTCCAAAATTTGCATGACTTTATTTATCTTTCCGTTAAGATAAATATCCTAAAATTTTTAAAATAAATAAGAATGGTAAAATATTCTACAAAGGTTAAAATTTAATTAACACCTTTAAATAATACATGTGTTAAAAACAGAATTTTTTTTTAAATTCACCTGATGGTATACAACATTTTTTATAAGCCAAATGAAAACTAAAAACATTTTTCTTTATTTTTAATTAAATATTAATATTTAAAAAAACTTTGAACATTTGAATAAATGGAATATTTTGAAAAAGGCATCCAAAAATATTTTCATCAATACAGTTGGAGTTTAGCAAATAAAAACATTCCAGATTGGGATACAAAGGACAGTTTATTGATTATTCTTGGATATGCGCAATTCCCTTTGCTGAAACATATTCCTTAAATCTCTGCTTGATTTAAAATATCCATCACAATTTGATTACTTTTACGATATCTTGACTAGACACATCGCCTTCTTCCAGATATAGTCCGGGGAAGATATGACATAAATATCAAGTGTTTCCTACGTTAAATTTTATTTTTTTAATCAAAAGTATATCGGCTTCCGATCACTTTCATAGATTCTTAAGTAAATTCCACTGGATCTTGCAGCGCAGCTTGCAAGCACAGCTTTGAGCTCTTAAATTTCAACGCTTATATCTCACATAATTTTACTCCCACAAAAAAAATTGTGGGTATCAATATTGTAGGAAATTTTATGCCCTATTAGAGGATGTAAGTAAATATTTTAAAAAATAAATTTTCAAGTAAAAAAAAAATATTTCCAAGATTGCGGATTGCAAAAGAGAAACATTGGTCTTTAATATACTCTACCCTGGGGTTCTGGAGGCTGTAACCCACTCTTTCTTTTAAAGAAAAGTTGTCTTTATTAAAAATGATTAACTTAAAAATTACTAAAAATAATAATTCAAACCTCAAATAAATTTAACAATATCTGTACATTTTAAAAACGAAACTAACGAGTTAGACGAGCTCCAATGTTGCTGTCACTTTTTTTTAAATTTGATTTTATTTTTTTTTTTTATTTCATGAATGTTAGATTTTGGATTTCTCTTTATATTCTTCTTTATTTTTGGAATACTCTGTATGTTTTTAAATAGTTTTATATGATATGGTCATGAAAAAAAAAGGAATATAAATGACAGAAGATTAAACAAGTTTTTAAAAGACAATATGAGTTTTATGCATAGACTTTCGCGCTGATCCTTCGGTTAAAAAAATATATTTCAGGTTTTTAAGGTAACAAGTTACAAGCTTACCATTACAAGCTCCCATTAAATCTCGATTGTACGCTGATGACCTTTGTCGTATTCATAAAAGCAAAAATCTGCAGTCGATGGAAAACCTTCTTCAGAACTATCTACTTAATCTTGAACGATGGTGTAGCAAAACAGGCTTTGAATTCTTTTTATCGAAAACACACCTCAATAACAGTGTTGTAAGTACGGATATAAAAAGGTCTCTTATAAACAAAATAACGTTTATGTGGCAAAGTGAGCGGAATCAGTGCGAATAAAAGTTACGGGAGGTAAAGCCCACGTTTCAAAAATGGTTGTGTTTCCAGAAAACCGCCAGTGTCAGGTTAAAACATCATGCTGGCGACTAGGCCACACGAAAATTACACACGAATACCTAATGAAACAGGAACCGATAACTATGTGTGAATCCTGCAATACAGTTCTCTCCATTAAACATATATTGTTAAACTGTACTAAATACACAATAACAAGGAAAAGGTATAATTTACCTAATACCCTGTCCAATGCTTTGAGTATAAACAATGTCTGTAACGTGTTACTGTTTTTGAAATCCATAAATGTTTACAGTTTAATATAGGGTTACTGTTATACTTTTGTAATTATATTAATGTGTTGCTAATAACCTTTTATGGTTGATGCAATTTTCTTTCTTTAAATAAAAAAAAAGGTAACAAGTTTAATAAGTCAATTAAGTGCTTTCCAGATAAAATGGAATTTCTCACACGTTTTAACATTTAAAACGATAACATAAAATAATAATTTAAAGTGAACATGAATAAAATAATTTTAAGTTTATTGTCACATATAAAATGCTAAAACTTAAGTCTCTTATTACGTTTATATTCATTTTTGTTTTATGACTAAAAAAATTAAAAATAAGATTATAGTTGTATAGCAATGTACACTAAAAAGAAAAAATAATGTTTAAATATAAAGATTTTAACAGCGGTAGGTAGTCCACCAACCCGATATAATTTAAAGTTTTAATAATTTGTGAGTGAGAATGAAGCGTTTGGCAAAAAATTACTTGTACGTGGGGTGCTGGATATCAGTTGTTCTGAAAAGTAAGTAGAAAGTATTACATTACAATTAATTTTTTGTCAATCGATTTATGTTCATTTTCGCTTATAATATCGGGTTGGTACAAAATACCCATAACATTTAAATGCCAAAATTCCAGGTATGGACCACCAGCTTGACGCACCTACTTTAATCAGGGTAAACCAATCGTAATAAAATTCTACGATGAATTTTTATTAAAAAACAGTTTGTGGTCATCCATATTTAAACGATTTACTTAATTAATTAATTTACTTAAAATTTCTTGCTTGCAATAAGTAAGTTCGAAAATAATGCTTACTAACCTGTGCGAGAATATTTTCTGCTGGTCTATAAACTATATTATGTAACGGTCTTTTTCTTCCCACGTAATTTACGCAGACGAATTCTAGAAGAGATGCGTAAATGAAACACATGCATACACCGTCCCAAACGTTCATCGCCGTTAAATTAGACACTACCGGTAACGTGGAACGAAATCCGTTTGAAGTTGTGAAAAAATTGAGCATTGTTGTTACACCTAAAAAATAAATAAAATTACTACCCATTTTGTTCCAAAGTTCATGCTACCAAAAAAACAAAATAACATATTTAGATTGGATACGGAAACTTTTGTGTATTTTGATGATTTTGGTTTTTCCTATTTTTAAATTAATCTTCTTAAAATTTGTAGACTGAAGTGTACAAGATTTCAAGTTCTTAAATCGCAGATAGACACCACCCTTTTCTACAAGTATCGAAGTGTTCCAAAAAGAATATTTTGTGTGTAAAGCTCGAGATTTTTTTTTTACCTCTAAAGAATCTGATAATTTCTTCGTAATATATTTTTATTTTTGAAGAATTATATCAATATTATTATACATACATATAGTCTGGCTGTTCTTATGGACTTCCAGAAGAATTTAATATTGTTTTGGAAATCGTCAGATAACCTATCAAATTTATCTTTATTACTCTCCTTCTTTCTTGTCACAACCTCTTTTGCCACACCTTTTAACCTTTTATACATATTCGTTGCCTTGTTTTTATCGTTGCCTTATGCGTTCTTTGATTGGCTTTTGTAGCCAGCCAATCCAGTCAATCCAGCCAGGTTTTCTTCTTCTCTGACACTGCTTCTTGAATCTCTACGCACATTTTCTGTAACTTGCATCCTTTCCTTTTTTTACTTATACCACATCTTCAATAGCAATATCCATGATTCCTTCCTTGATTGGCTTCCACAATTCTTTAACCTCGTATGCTTTATCTTAACTGTCAAATTTCTCGGTCAATTTACTAACGAACTTTTTTTTTACCTTATTATTATTAAAAATAATAAATAAATTATAAGTAATTTAATGATACTAGATCACTATTTATGTTATTATGTCATAAAAGTTATATTGTTTCAGGTTTTTTTACATTATTTGTTTAAATATGCAATTTGATCTTGTTGGTAGGTGTTTTTTGTATTTCTATATTTCTGGAAATAGCAAATTATCCAACGAGTTTATTAAGGTTACGCCACTGTAAGAAGTAAATGTTTGTTTCCGACGTTGTGTCTATCAAAAAAAAATGAAAATCTTTCATTTTTGCTCATCGATTTTCAGTATATCATCGTAAAGAGGAAATTTTATTCCGTACATTTTGTTATTTACACTTTTTATCTTCGTCAGTAAGCAATTATTCGCCTGCAAAACATTTTTTAATTTTGAAACTGGATCTTGAAAGAAAAATCAAATAATGTATGTACATATAAATGGGCTGCAATTAGATAGTTTAGGAATTTGAAATAAAATAATGCTCGTTCTAGAAAGGATATTTTTTATATAGAGTGGATGTTTTCCATTGCAAATTACTCTCCACATTTATCAACTTCTTTATGTATCAATAACTATAAAAAAAAACAACCTTCAAGAAAAAGCAACTTTTGTAGATAAAATGAATATTGAATCCAAAAATATTTTAAACGGACACCAAAACAGATTTTAATTTAAAAAATTTGATTATTATTTTACTTCCGCTCTTAAGGAAATATTAAATCACTTAACTCTATACAAAGTAAAAGTAAAAAAGAAACACCTTAAAAAATGAATAATTGAAAGCTAGTCTGATTTAATTAATGTTTATCAATAAAGTGCAACAGAAGTAGCTTGGCGGGCGACTAGCCTCTAAAATAACAAGTATTCGGCTGAATATACTTCACATTCGTAAACTTCTTCCTTCGATTGTACTTGAGACTCACGATTACTGAGTATTTCGTCGTCGCGGATCGAATGTTTTCGTTGTGCGCAGATTTTGAGATCTCTCGCCCGCCAAGCTACTTCTGTTGCACTGTATTTTAAAACAGTTCCTGTTAATACAACCTTCTAGTAGGCTAAAATAACTCATAGAATTTATAAAAAAAAAACAGTAAGTGGTACAAATTTTTTTTAAAAATAAACAGGTAAATAGTACTCAGAGTGTATAATTTAACGAAAATTTACGGAAGCCTAATGCAATTTTACATTTATTACAGATGTAAAGTAAATTTTTCCGATTTTTGTTAAATATCAAACTATATGGGGGTAATATTCTAATATGGTGAAAAATGTTTTCAGTTGTAATATTAAACTTTATTACTTACCAATCATAACTCTGGCAGGAACCGCGTTCCACTCCAACCAAAAAGTTATAAATGATGATGTAACCAATATTATACCAGGTATAAATACTGTCGTGAAATAAAAAGCTCGGTCCCTGGTAAATATTAGTTCTACCATTAAACAACTGTAGTTTCCTAAAATAAAATCATTAGTTTAATTATTTTGTTAGTAATAAATGTAATAA
Source organism: Agelastica alni (assembly GCA_950111635.1). Taxonomy (NCBI): domain Eukaryota; kingdom Metazoa; phylum Arthropoda; class Insecta; order Coleoptera; family Chrysomelidae; genus Agelastica; species Agelastica alni. The sequence goes on from OX467708.1 coordinate 24,766,922, forward strand.
AATAAAAAAAAACTAATTAAGATTATTGGACATAAGGAAGAGAAGATAATGATGATAGTGTTTTAGATTTTTCATTTTGTTTAAAAGAACTTAAACATCTCGAAATTTAATTGTGTTTTCTGTAAATATACAAATTGTTAAGGTGTAAGAAACTAACTAATCATCAATAAAGAAGTGACCTAAAAATTGAATGGTTGTTAAAACATAAATTAATAGCCATGGATAAGAAAATTAGCCAGAGATTTTATATTAAATACCATTTTAGTTAATAATCAGGAATTATAGATTTTTAATATAAATTAATTTTATCTATTATATTACAATGTTGTAATCAACAACAATTTTTAAAGTTTCTGGAATAATAATAATAATAAAAAAAATGATAATAATTTTAAATGTTCTACGAGAACTCTGTTAGTAAAAATAATAATGATGTAGTGAATATTTTTGCCACATATTTTTCATATGTCTATTCTATAGTGATGGAACAGTGATCCAAATCACAGAATATACATTCCGTGACAGTTGATATATATATATATATATATATATATATATATATATATATATATATATATATATATATATATATATATATATATATATATATATATATATTTTTAAACCTAATTAAAAAATGTATTTTTACATTAGCTAACCCTTAGATATGTGATATTTAATTATTCTTTGAAAACTTCCGTCCTTTTAGATTGTTGAAAACATAGTTTTTTAAACAATTAATAAAGATATATACTAATTAAGATATAACAAAATTATCGAATTGTTTGCAATCAATTTGAATTACCCAAATTGTTAGTTAGCCAAATAATGATTGACCTGTCATGGATTCAGTTTATTTATCAAAATTTTATAAGAAATGCTTTCGAAAGTTTTGATTTTATTTATACAAATTGGAAATGATTTCGATTGTAGGATCCAATAGGGGTACAATATGGTAACTCATTATCTTTTTCAAACACAGTTACATCTGGTGTACCACAGGGATCTTATTTGGGACCCTAATCTTTCAAACTGTTTGTCAACGACTTGAATAATGTTAATCTTTATGGTGAATTTCTTCTCTTTGGTGATGATTTGAAAATATTTGAAGTTATCCGAGACTTATCCGATGGTAAATTTTTACAGTGTAATATATCTTATTTTATTAGCTGGTGTGATATAAATTTACTGCAACTAAATAATGACAAATGTCAATAATTTACTTTTTCCCGAAATAAACCCGAAATAAAAATTAAAAAAGTTAAGCAAGCAGAACTGGAAACTAAAAATACAATAAAAGATTAGAAAATCATTTTTGACTCAAAAGGTCCTTTAAACCTCAAATTTAAAATATAACTTCCAGAGCACTAAAAATGTTTTTCCATCAGTTCTGCAAATAAATGATTTCTTTCTTCCCTGAAAATCATTTACTGTTTAATTGTAAGGTCAATATTGGAATATAAATCCACAATTTGGTGCCTTTCATTTATAATATCGATCTGCTTGAGAGTGTTCAAAAGTAAGTTTTTAAGGTGCTATGCACACAAACTTGGGTATCACATTGATAAATATACCTAAAAACTGATACTGGATGTTCTAAAATGGGTACTTTAGCTTATAGTTTAGAATTTGACCTTATGCTTATTTACAAAACGACAGTATTAATTTTCCAGAAATTGTTTAACTTATTTCTTTCAATGCTAATTTAAAAGAAACAAGAAACAGAGAAATCTTTAAAATTCCTTTTTTATCGTACTAAAGTTAGAATGAATCCAAAGGTAAGAATGTTAGCAAATACATATTACATAGATTTAAATTTTTTGCTTCATCTTTAAAATCATTTAAAAAGAGTGTTAAAAATTGTAATTTTAAATACTTATCTTTTTGTTTTTCTACTAATAGTTAGTAGTTGTATCTACAAGTAGCTTGTCAGTATATGTGTGACTTTGTTGAATATTATGTAATAAAATGGAAATGCCGTTAATAAAATAATAAGAAAAAAGTATTTGTATTATTTAATAATTTTTATATTTAAAGGCGTGTCGCAATTTACGTGTTTTTTATTTTAATTTAACCCACTTTCCCCAAAAACTCCGTACTTTATGTACTTTAAGTTTTTCAACAATTTGTTTAAATATCTTAAAACAACTACATTGTTTGGAGTAGATCTGTTGTTCAGGTTGGCCTCTTTTTAAAAATAAACAAAATTAAAAAATAAGTGTTGTTAGGAATCATCATTATTATTATAGTTTTACGTAATAATTAAATATGGCAATATTTTTTTGACTCTTAATTTTCGAAATAGCACCGATAACAAAAGTGGTATAAAGCGGTTAATTGAGATATCGTGATCAAAATGTCTAAAAAGGAATAAATTAATTATTCTAGGTTGTAAGTCAAAAACGGCGTTTGGGCGATATTAACCGCGATCAGAATTTAGCAACGGTATTAAAATGAACGTCCTAATTCCTAATATAATATCTTGTCAAAGATATAACGAATTAAAAAACGTAAACATGGAAAATTATAATTTAATAATTATTCACTTGAATATTAGAATTATTCCTATTGTACATTTTTACTTTATACAATCACACAATTAAAAGTCTATTTTCATATTTTACAGACAGAACTTTTTATCTCTCCGAATAAAACAATTCAGACTGCGAATATTAAGATAAATGTGTAACAGATCTAATTTTAGTTACAGAGTTGGTTTCATCGTCGGTTGTGTACAAAAATTTAAAAAATGTTTTTACAAATAAATAATTATATGAAGTAAAATATACATACATATAGTCACGCCTTTTTCCGGTAGGGGAAGGCAGAGACCACTTCTATCCACTTGCTACGGTACCTACACACGTTTCTCGCTTCTTCTACTCTCATCAGCGCTCGTCGGTTATTGGTAATTTTGACCTGGGCTTTCTTTAATACGATTTCGATCTGATCAAGATAATTTCTCCGAGGTCGGCCTCAACCGACTTGTCCATTCACACTTATAAATCTGTTTCGTCAATCCTCTTTCATCCATCCTTTCTACGCGTCCAAATCATACAGGCATTTCTTTATTTACCTTTGTTAACACATCTTCTTTCCAATTTTTTTTTCACTATATCCACTACAGCTATACTTCTCAGACTACTCATCTTGGCAGAATTGATCTAACTTTTTTTTTGTTTTTTTATTCTGGTTCCCATGAAAAGGGATATTTTGTAATGCTCAGAGAACATTGTGAGAACCAAGGGAAAAAAGTAGGAATTGGTGTTCTTCTTAACCCTTTGCACTCGCGTATATTTTCTTGTGTGATTACACTGTACTCGGACTATTATTTTATTTACTTATTTATCTACTCGTAAATTTTTTAAAAAGGCGCTAAAATTGCGTATTAGATACACTTAGTGTAAAAAAAAATAAAAATGTGAAATTTTTTTTATTGTTTTAGAAAAAAAGCAAAAATCGCTCAATGTCAAAAACTATGGGACGTTTTTTTGCACAGAAGTTTATTATCATTTTAAAATGTTAAAAGACAATTTTAAACCGTACTTACCTCTCCAACTAGATTTAATAGGGCACACCAACGTTGAATTATTGATGAGATAAGCATTGAGGGTCATCAGACTCGGGGATTTTCGCAAAACGTCTTCGCCGTTTTTCCAAACGTATTTTATCGCAGTCATCTCATAAGAAACTAAAAAAAATTCATAAATTTATTAATGAAATCGCACTAGCAGGAATTAATAGGAATCTTTAAAAAAACTGCAAAAAAAGTTACATTTATTACCACATTGTGGTAAATTGGAGTCACTGGTACGAAGCATTTGACACTAACAATTCTACCTAACATTAATGTGAACTAACCTCAAAAATAAACAAAACCAACCAAATAAACCAACATTTTAATTTAAACTTATAGGTAAATTATTTGTCGCATATTTAAGTGCTGCTACGGCCAGGGTATATCGATAGATTATCTATATCGATAGATGAAGCCTAATTTATTATCATTCTCTCCACGACAAAAAAAAGATTGCTTGGAGAATTAGGCAGACACCGACCTGTGATACGCAAGAGCGAATTAAATAAATAATACATTATTTTATATAACTGGCAAACATTTGCTAATCTGGCATTTATATAAGTATCTCTGTCTGCTGTGCGCGTAAAAGGGGACAAGTAAAATAAAGGCAAATTGAGATACGATCATTTAAAATTTGATCTTTAACGAATCTGGAGTATTTAAATAATGTAACTCACATAATGTGTAACTCAGAAAATTTTTGAAGACATAACTTTGCAAAGTCTGATATTAGGTAAGTAAACAAAAGTTAAAAATTTACACCAGAAATATAAATTTACATACTATATTAAACTATAGTTGTTATGAACCAATATGTATTCGCTTCGTGCGTGACAGCAGCGCCATGGTATCTCTGAGCTAAAAGACGCGGTCACAGAGTTTTTTAATATATAAATAAATGGGGGTTTGTGACAATTAATCTTTAATCCTGCGAATTTGTTATGCAAAAATTACCCATAAAATATAAGTAAGTATAATTAATAATTTAAAACCAGTATAAAACTGTAGCATTTACTATAGTAAACAAAATAGGTTATAACCACAGTAGATCAGACTTTAAATAATACCTATTGGCAATAAATATTAAGACATGTTTTCAAGCAATTAGTCATACCATCGAATTTCAACCTCAGAATATAATCAAAGGTACAAATCTCGTCCTTCAGAACACGTCCAAGATGTTAAAGAACATCGTCGGAATAACAAAAATTATTTGATAAAGTCACGAGTTATTCGACACGCATCGGTACATGTAACACCTTACACTACTTCTTTAAATGTAAATAGCAATTAAATGATTTATTCTAATAATAAAAATTTTGAAGAAAAAATAATTAATACAGCTTAATTTTTTTATTTTAAATAATTTTGTTCGATGTGTCACTAATGTGCTGCAATTGTGTTTATAATAAAAGTAAAAAATGCAAACTTTTTGCTGCATTAATTTACTTCATTAATAATGAAGAAAGCATATAAAACTGGTATCGGAAAACAATGGGGCAAACGCAATCCTTGACAATTTGCAAAAAAAAATATTCAAAAGAAGAATACGAGGGCAGTTTGATAAGTCAGTGACTTTTTGAATTTCCCGCGCACTTACTCCAAATGCAACAATGCTGCCGTCAACTATAATCTATCAGTGGGCAACTTCCTAATTTTGAGCAAGCTACTTCGTGCAGTTGGTGTTTGATAGCCGTTCAAAGCAGACAACATCGTGAATTTTTACGAAAATGGAAAAAAGCTAATTTCGTGTGCTGATTAAGCATTACTTTTTACGTAAAAAATCCATCACTGAAACTAAGGAAAGACTTGATAAATACTACGGGGACTCGGCACCATCAATTTCAATGGTTAAGAAGTGGTTTACAGAATTCCGTTGTGGTCGTACCAGCACTAGTGACGCCGAACGTCCAGGTCGCCCAAAAGAAGTGATCACGCCGGAAATCGTCGATAAAATCCATGAAATGATATTGGATGATCGGAGAATGAAAGTGCGTGAGTTGGCTCATGCTGTAGGTGTATCTCAACTAAACGGGTACATCATATTTTACACGAATATTTGGACATGAAAACACTCTCTGCGAGATGGGTGCCGCGATTGCTCACACTCGACCATAAGCGCAATCGTGTGACCACTTCAAAAGAGTGTTTAGCGATGTTCAGCCGTAATCCGGACGAATTTTTGCGCCGTATTATTAATGTGGATGAAACATGGATCCATCACAACACGCCAGAGACCAAGGAACAATCGAAACAGTGGGTTGCTCGGGGTAAACGTGGATCAAAAAAGGCGAAACAGAGTCTGTCAGCCAACAAGGTCATGGCCACAGTTTTTTGGGATGTACGCGGTGTCATTCACATCGATTACTTCAAGAAAGGTAAAACGATCACCGGCGAATATTATTCAAAGCTTTTGAAAAGATTCGACGTTAATTTGAAGCAAAAACGGCCGCATTTGGCTAAGAAGAAGAAAGTGCTGTTCCATCAAGACAATGCACGTGTGCACACTTGTCTAGTCACGATGGCCAAAATCCACGAATTAGGATACAAACTGCTACCCCATCCAGCATATTCTCCAGATTTAGCCCCCTGCGACTATTTTCTGTTTCCAAACCTAAAGAAATGGCTGGGCGGTAAGAGATTTGAGTCGAATGAAGAAGTCATTACCGAAACAAACGCGTATTTGGAGAGCTTTAAAAAAACCTATTATTTGGAGGGAATGAAAAAATTAGAAAAACGCTGGACTAAATGTATCGAGCTAAAAGGTGATTATGTAGAAAAATAAAATTTTTATTTGCGGAAAAAAATTTGTTTTATTTAAAAAGTCACTGACTTATCAAACCGCCCTCGTATTTCGAAAATATTCCACATAAATACAAGCAGCTGCAAGAACCACAAATTTCCGAATTAATCTCAAACTCTCCTTTGAAGCTCAATATAATAAAACTAAGGTTATGACACTACTTACTTTTGCCGTGTAGCTAGCCAATTATTTCTTTGGTTTATTTTCCATTTTTTAGTCGGAAATTTATAAAATTTACTTTCATTTTATGCGCTCGTATTTTTTCAATTCACTATACAACAACTGAGGTGGCTGTTTTTACCCATTTTTTTAAATTTTAACAAAATAAATCATCTGACGTGTATTTTGCTAACTTTAACATTAAAAATACCGTCTTTTATTGCCCAAGTTATCCACTGCGTGCGCTGGTGTCTGCTCCGGCTTCCCCTACCTTGACTTCGCTCGGAGCGAATTGGTAATAAACTTGACAAACAAAATAAAGTTCCTTCATCAGTATCAGAAAAAGTCAACAATTGCATCTTCATTTGTCTTCAGATTTAGATAAAAACTCCTTAGTGATTACGAACATCTAATTCCTCTCAAATCCCTCAAATTGATTTTATTGTCATTAGTGTCATCTGGATGTTCTACTTATCCAATTAATTTATTTTTTGTTTTTCATATTGTAACATGATAACAGACCAATCTAGCACTTTAAATAAAAATTAAATATCTGCAATTCCTAACACTGGTCAACACTGAAAAATTTTCCAGAGTTTCGTTAATCGTTTTTGGTTGAATAAAGGGCGCTTGTTACGAAAACACACTAGCTTTTTTCTAGCAGCTGTTGTTTTTAAATTACACATAGATTATAAATTCTCACATAAATATCTTTTATTTTATTTTAAGGAGTTAATGTGAATCCGAACAAAATTGTTTTTTTAGGACTTTCTTGAATGAGGAGCCTGTTTTAGATCCCGAATCTGCCATCATGTTAGTCCGAGAGGCGAGCGACAAAAAATTGCAAACACTCTCTAAAGGGTAATTTTTCACATTGGAAAAGTAAAGAAATACCTGCTGTCAGTCATTCTTGAAATCGATAGGTTTTAAGTTGGTAAAACCCAATATGTTGAACCTTATTATTCCTGAGCAGAGGCATGAACATTATATGTGTTCAGCAGTTTCGTCTTCCACACAGCAAAACCGCAAATGCGTTTTGCGTCAGTTTGTTGGTTCAGATCTATCCTTCCGAAGTAATATCAGTGTCCTGTAAGCATTCCCGTCAGAATTCACAGGTCGTTCCTACTCCATTTCAGGTTTTGCTTAGTTATGTTTCTCGAGGGTTTAGGTAAAAACGCCTTCGAATGTGTCAACCCTGGGTATATCAGACCAGTGCGTAAGTCTATTTCTCTCCGCCTAGTCCGCAATAATGGTTTTGGCGGCACTTGTGGTGACTCCAAATACTGGTTCTGGTCCTGTGAACGAAAATTTGGCTCACTATTTTGTAAAGATGTTGGCTTTCTCGTTTCGCTTCACTCACCGGTGCCCAGGTGTCCACAGCAAAGTCACTCTGTTGTTCGCACCAAGGCACTCCAGGGATTCGATGTAATACCATACAAGTTAAAAAAAATTCTTTTTGGAACTTAATTCCTGGTTGTCTGATATTATACTAATGTTTTTGTTCGCTAGAGGTCTGTTGGTCATCTCTCTTGTACACAATTTTATTACGAAGATTTAAGCCTGAAAAATTGTAGCATACCTACCAAGACTAGTAGATATTTCAGTCTTTGTTTTTTTTTTTAAAACTCCGGTTCCAACTCTATCTGGGGAAATGGATTTATCCCCTCACCTCTTCACTCTTCGGAAAGAGAACTTTGAAGGATTTTTCTACTTGTATTTTTGTGGCAAGCATTTCAGAAACCATACCGAGAATTTGGTGGTATTTCGTTTCAGTATGATATGTTTAATCTATTGGATTACCAATTTACAGCATTTTTTATAAGCTTTTCAATGATGTTTATTAAAGGTAAAAGGTAAAAATTTAAAGTTTTATAGTTGAGAAAGGTAGGCGTTACTGAAAAGACATTTTTTCTAATGATATTTTGGTTCTTTTTTTTCATCCCAAAGAAAGTTTTTTTTATGTGCACAAAAGACATTGCCATTATAAGTATTTAAATTGATACTCAACATAAATAGTACCAAGCATTTAAAAAATTCTTAGAAGCTAAACGAATTTGCTGCTCGACTGTTCTTGTTACATAAATTCAGTCGCAGACCATTAATTTTTTTGCATACATTTTTGTTTAATCGCACTAAACATTCTTTAGTATTTACATAACTTCTACTGATTTATAATGTTACTGTGAAAAATGTAAATATCTTCACCAAATTAACTAATTTTCCAGTTCGAAAGAGACGTTTCTCCAGCAGAGTGTAGATTATGGAACGAAACGGGGTAAAGTTTCGCCAAACCTATAAGAAATAATGGTTTTACAGCAGTGAGATAAGTGCATGAAATTTTGTTCGGTTTGCGCCAAATCAGCGTAGTGCAGGTGGTTAATGGCTCGTTAAATTTCCTAATAACATCATTTTCTAGCTATTCAGCCACAGCAAAAATTTTTACAGTTTTTAATATGTAAAGGGTGACTAGTGGCTCAGTTACCGCAGTCAAAAAAAAATGTAAAGGTTATAAAGGAAATTTTTTTAATGTACCATCTTGGTCATTATACATAATTATTTTTCAGTAATGTGCGTGTCACATTAAATATAAGTTTAACGTTGTATCTTGACAAATACCAAGGAACAAATTCAATATTTCACCAGCAATGTACTTTTGACAAAAATCCTAAAAGAGGTCAAAAGACGTCAAAACCAGTATCATAACCACTTTAGAATATACATTCGAAAATCGGCATTTTAAAACAAAAATTGACCTCTTTCAGGATTTTTGCCAAAAGTACGTTGCTTGCGAAATATCGAATGTGTTCCATAATTTAGCCGCGCACAGTATATTTGTGATATTTTTAAAAAGAAAAAAAAACAGAAATCCGCAATAAAATGTTTAAAAATGCATTTTAATTGTATTGCTGGTTTACCAAAAGAAAGCACAATCCTCGACGACAACAATAAAGATTTCTTTATGACTTATAGGTAATAACAAATAAAATAAAAAAAAGGTTGTACCAAAATACAAAAAAACATTGTGTGCTTTCCCTATTATTTGTAACTAAAATTAAAAATATCTACTGAAATATCCCTGATTAACTTAAAATTTTTATTACTCATGCGGGATAAGTAGTATCTTAGACCACGCTGAAGCGGTTGAAAAATAGCTGTTTGCCCATTTGAGTGCGACAAGTTTACTTGGCGCACGCTTACGTCATTTGAGTGTTACTTCGCGCACGCAAATTATACTTAGCACACGCAAACTATCCTTTGCACACGCAAATTTGAACCACCAACCTTTCGGTTAACAGCGGAACGCGCAACTGTCAAGTTGACATTAAAAAGTTTATATTTTTATTTCAGTTAATATTTTTGGTCTGGACTCCTGTTTTATGCTCGCGTTTATTCCGCATTCGTAATAAAAAATAGTATATGCAACCCGTGCGACGTTGTCGATTGCTCACTCTCGTGAGCAATCGCCAACTTATGGCACTAGTTGAACAATATAATATTAAAATAAACAAATAACCAGTTTTTGATATACGGATAACCGGTTATCGAAATTTCATATACTAATTGAATAATTGGTACAGGTTAAAACTCAAATATATCATACACTTGTCTGAATGATCTGTGATTCGGGTCAGTTGTAAGAGTTCTGTACTGAAAATGCCATACATTTAACATTAATGAAAGAATTTATTGGTAACCTTTGTTACTGCAGGGTTATCTACAGAATTTAGGAACAGCATTTGTTCAGATATGGTAGGCAAATGTTCCGCGCCAATGAAAATTTTGTAAATTTGTCCATTTTTATTTGAAAACGACTGCAATGTAAACACTTACTACTTTCCATTGAAAATGTACAAGTCGGGTCATCGAAGGGAAAAATATTCAAACTTCCCTGGCAGGATAATATTAAATGTCTCCTGAAAATTAAACATTTTTGTTAGTATCGCATTTTTACACATCTAAAATTGGCACATTTTAAAATATATTGAGCAAACAAAACAAAATAAGAAAGATTTGTTTGGTTTTTTTTATATTTATTTAGGGAGCCCATTTTAATAAATTTGATTAAATTAATTTTAAACAAATCAAAATATTATTTCTACGATTTTTAAATTATTTTAACTTTTGCCAAAACCTATATATTCTTGAAACTTTAAATAGGTAAGTACTGATGGTAATTTTAAAACTTCCAGGTTTTACGATATGTAGATCTAATAAATACTATGTGTGTAGATATTTTAATATGTTTGCCTGTTTTTAAATGAAAATATTAACCAAAAAAAGATTATAAAAAACATTAACCGAAAAATAAATTTTATTTGCTCAAATAACTAATGGCTTAGAACCAAACTGGCGTTTTAGAAAGTAATTTGGATATTCTGACGTTATCAGAGTTACAGCAAGCAGCGGTTTTGTTAAAGTGAGTCCAGTGGATTGCGTAAAGTCAGATTTATTAAAAATAAATTACTATTACCTAAATGGGACACACGTAGCTAAATTCGACGGAGTGAGATTAAGCGTCTACAAAACACAACGATTGACGAATAACTCTGCTTGATGATTAATAAAGAAGTACGCATAAAACATTTAAGTAGGTAGGTGTAATACATACATACATACCTTCCACTTGCTATGGTTTTTACACACATTTTTTGCTTCCTCTACTTTCATCAGTGCTCTCACAAAATTGTAGCCCAACATTTGGGAACTTAGTAAATTTTTTAAAGTTACACAAAATGAACACCCCACTAGGGTAACACAATTTTGCGCCCAACTTTTGGGGTCTAGAAAAATACTTTAGGCGGGCTTTAACACTTCAATTTGTTAAAAAAACTAAGTGTCACCTATTCATAAATATATACTCATAAAAAACTAAATATTTCCCAAAAGATATATTCTCAATTTGAACAAACAGCACGCCACTGATTACAAGCGTGGCCATAAGTCGACAATAATGTTACAGCGTTGCCAGCACGAGGACGGGACAAAGATAATCAATTGGTATTCTTTGACATACTTATGGTCACTCTCGTGTAATCATTGTGACAAAACAGAGTTTTATAAATGGAATGTTGCGTCTCCTCTGAATAATAGGTCTATGGTGTGTAAAGATTTATAAAAATAAAAGATACCCCTTACCTCATAAGATAATTTACACTACCATTTCTATATATTCTTAATGAGAAATGCATCGGTATAATCGGGTCTTTGAAGTCACCATGCATGATAAAGTAAGTATCTGGGATCCATATGTCGCTGTGGTGGTGAATGGCATTTAGGTAGTTATACTGACTCTGATTCGAATACTTCAACCTCGGATCGTACCATTGCTGCTGCAATAAAAATTCTACTTCGTATTTCTGAAAAATATAATAATAAATATAATAATCATAACTCATGAAAATTATCGTTAAAGTTTAATATTTAAATATTTCCTTTGTAAGAAGTTTCAGGCAAAATAATTACCAATTATTTTATTCACTGTACAAAATGTAACCGAGTAATTAAAAAAGATGTTAAATCAAATTTCTTCATTTTGTGTCATATGAAACAATTTTACCCAATCATGTCAACATTACACTGCATTCAGTGCAATTATCAATCACTGTGACAACACGATTGAGTTTGACAACTTCCTTGCAAATAATTTTCAAAATGTCACGTTTTGGCAATGCGAATATTAAAAGAAAAAATTTCCAGAAATGCAATTTATAGTCACAAATATATTAAATATACAAACAATAAATAACAAACATATAAAAGTGGTGTGGAAGAACGGCAATTGCTGAAAATTACTGGTCATAGCAATCAAAATTCTATAAAACCATACTTAAATCTCGATCAAGAACACCACAACAAGATCATAAATATTATGCGTGGTAATAGATCTTTTATGGTAGAAAACAGCAACGAATCTAATGTTAAATTGTATTTTAATAATTGTACTCTCACTAACTGTACTTTTAATATATAAATAAATGTTTCGTTGTGTTGAGTTAAACATTTTTTTGTCAAAAACTTTTTTGCCGAATATCCATTGGACATTGACAAATGCCTCATAATATTATGACAAATTGCTCAAGCTCGTTAAAAGAGCTTTTGATTGTCATAAAATTATCTCGTCTATTATCAATGTCCTAGGAACTACTAAAAATTTATCACACAGGTTATTGTATTTTATTTTTTTTTCGAATCTATTGGTTCTAGGAAAAAACTTTAAAATTAAAAAATGTTTTTAAATATAAAGGGATTTTAAGTAATATTTTTAATACACAAAATCTTGAAAAAAAGATTTGATATTAAATTACCCTTTTATAATGTAACAGGAATGTTAAAAAAATACCGGTGGTAAATCCTTTAAAAACACCCTGTATGATATCGCTAAACTCCAACACCGTTTGATCGATCACTGCGAAACTTAAACATCTCATTGTTTTTCATGGAAAAGGTAAGTTGATTAAAAGTATACAGGGTGCACCGTAACTACAAAATTACTTATTTTTTTTTAAAAACTATTACCTTTGCACGGCATTGTGTTAACATTACAATCTAATCTTAAGATCAATCAGCAACTTACAGCTAACTTAAATTACTACTTTGTAACTAGGCTAAGGTCTTACACAATAGCATCCTTAGATTTCTAATATATTTTGTACACTAGTTAACGTACACTTCGACACGCACATTACTCTGCTTTTAACAATCTCACTTTACCAACTCGAAAGGTTTAATCCTATTGAGTCTTTTCACTATTCCTGCAGTGTCGAAGAGCTTGATTACCTCGACATTGGTATGTCGATAAAGTCGTAGTTCGTGACTCGTGGCAAATTTAACTATAGTTCGGTCAACAGTATCCATATCCAGATCCTTATGGAGGCTACTGTTTTGAATGTATCAAGGTACATCCACGATGTTCATCAGTACTTTGTTCTGAAATCTTTAAATGATTTGTAGGCTTCTTTAATTAGCACAACCCCATAGTTAAAACCCATACGACCAAATGGGTTTGAATATGTTTATACAGCATAAGCTTATCGTGTACAGACAAAGTGGAGTTTTGTCCAATCAGCCAATACATTTTTCTATATTTAAGTTGCAGTTGTTCTCTTTTTTTTTTAAAATGAGCTTTCCAGGGAAGCTTAGCATCGAGGGTGATACCTAAGTATATTGCTGTATTTGTGAATGGAATTCGTTTTTCATTTATGGTTATAGGTATAAGTTGTTGAGCTCTATTGGTAAAGTTTACGTGTATGGATTTGCATTCATTTATTTTAATCCTCCATCTTTTTGTCTATTTGTCTATTTTATTGATTGATAACTGTAGTTTTTTTGCCGCTTTTTCGTAGCTACTGTTAATATGGCAGTATCGTCTGCAAAGGTTGCTAAAGTATCATTTTCTAATTTAGGAATGTCATTCGTGTACAAGAGGTATAGGAGAGGTCCCAGCACACTACCTTGTGGCACTTCTGCATTAATTTTCTCAAGGTCAGAGTAGGCTTCTTCTTGTTTAATTCTGAAGTGTCTGTCTAAAATGTGGGTTTCTAAAATATCAAAGAACTATAGTGGCAAATACATCTTCATTATATGTTTTAACCCCTTATGCCAAACTTTATCGAAAGACTGTGTCACGTCAAGGAATATTGTGGAGACTTTTTTTCTCTAACGACTTTTCTATCACATTTGTAATTATGTGGACTAAACCCGAACTGATGGGTCGGGATTAGATTATAATCTTGTATAATAAGTTTTAGCCGTTTAAGCAGCAATTTTTAAAACAGTTTTGACAATACAGGGAGAAGAGAGATAGCCCTGTAAGAGGAAACTTCGTGTGGGGTTTTACCTAATATTTTCTTTAATCTTTTTTATAATTTTTTTAGGAGATTTGAGCTTAATTTCTGTTTTTTGTTGTGCTGTTTCTTGGTCAATAATATCATCACCTTCATTTGGATGGAAAGTGCCCTGTATATGTTTGACGAATCTATCAGCCTTTTGTTGATTATTTTTGACCATTTGCCATTCTAATTGGTGATATTTGCAGGATAGTTTTTTTTAATACTTTAGTGGCTTTCCATAGCGAATACTATGTACTTGCATCGTTTGTCAATTCACATAGGTTAGTACTAATTAATTTGTTTTTATACTTTTTTATTTCTCTTTTTAGTATCTGGGTGCATTATTTAAATTTCTCTTGTCAATGGGTGCTTTAGATTTATGCAATTTTCGCCTTACTTTCCTCTTTTCATAGTTTAAGTTTCTAATTTTTTTTGGATAGTTGTTTCCTTTGGTTAACTATCTAATAGTAGGAGTATTATTCCATGCACAGTGTTGTTTTTGTTTCACGAACAATTCGACTTCTACATCTAGTTGTTTATTTTTTAAGGGTACTGCTAAGTTAATTTCTTCTTGTAATTCTAACCTAAAACTATGCCAGTCTGTTTGTTTATTTATCAATGTTGGATTATTTTCTTTTTTATATGTTCACTAACTGTTGGGACAATTGGTGAATTATCGGAGTTCATGCCCCACCCTTCTTCAATTTGCATATATTTTACAGATAAGTTTCTTATGATAAAGAAGTTTATCAAAACTGGAATTTTTGTTGATCGGTAGGCCAGTAGGTTGGCTTACCTGTTGATAACGATTCACTTCTATTTACTTTTATTGCTTTCAGCAGTTCTATTCCCTTAGTAGTTGTTAACCTTGATCCCTAGCGTACGTTTTTAGCGTTAAAATCTCTGTCTATGATAAATCTTTTACATTGACTTTTAAGAAATGTAATATAATGATTTTTCTTAAGCGCATCTTTTGGAGGGCTAAATAATGCTGTCACTGTCACCGTCACTCCTTGGTTTTTGGTATTGACAGTTATATATGTAGCTTGAATTTCTTCAGTTTTATTTTCTATCTCTGTATAATGCATATTTTCTATAATTATTATAGCAATCCCACCCTTAGCCGCATGGATGGTATGATATGTTTTAAATCTTTTTCATTTTATATACGATTGTGTAGTAAAATATGTCTCAGCAATAAGACAGATATCTATTTTTTCAATGTCCAGGACTGTTTGCAACTCTTGTTAATGTTGTAGCAGTCCATTGTTTATGTCGTCGCATCAAGGCATTCTCTTCGTCTTCTAGATTCCATTCAGAAAAGAGCCATTCGCTTGATAAACAGCTCAACTCTCACAGATACCCTTCACCCTTTAGAAAATAGAAGAAGAGTTGCAGACCATTCATTGCTCTACAGATATTTCCATGGCAGATGCTCAGAGAAATAAAAACTCTTGTACCACCATTGTCCACATTTGGCCGAAAAACTCGGCACGCTGATCAGTCTCACCCATTTACTCTCAAGATTGACACTACTAGGACCAATCTTCATCAAGAATCCTTCTTTTACAGGGCTGCTACGGAATGGAATAAGCTTCCAAAATCAGTTTTTCCAGAGAACTATGACCTACAACTTTTTAAAAAGCGTGTCCACAATCATTTCCTTTCTATAATCCCTTTCCCTTCTAATAGTCGCAGTGCGGGCCGTCCGCGGCCCACACGATAGGTTTTGCGACTATTTTCATAAAAAAAAAATTAGATAATCGATATTACGTACTGGGAAAGTAATTGCTAACTCTAACCTATATAAGAAAATCTCCCCTGAGCAATATTACCACCTAATTTTGAACAATACACTGGTTAAATGTCTAAAAGGGGACCTTCACTAGAGAGGATGTGCAATAGTTCAAGCTGCTGTTGCTTTATTTTGACTCTCATTTTAAATTTGGTTTATGTTTACTAAATAAGTAAAAATAAGAAAATAAATACAAAAAATATTTATTTAATATTCGTCTTAAATAAATTTTTCAACTAAACATTCTTAGTTGCATTACTGAGTGTAGTTGTAAAGTATATTTTTTGCTTTAAAATATTATTTTATATTGAATTTTTTGTTAAATAATTTTTAAAAATGTGCTACACTGGATTAAATTGGAATGGTGGCATTGCTGTGCACTAGAGTTACCACGAAATAGAACGTGAAAACAAATTGAAATTCTGTCAATGTGATGTTTCATATAGAATAGATCATTCGCTCCTGCCCCTCGAGACGTGGTTGCAGCATTTTTTAGTCCTGCCATAACAGCCACGATGAATTTTCGATAAATCGTTTTATATCCAACTAGACAGTTAAAACCCAAGGTAGATCTGTGGTTTAACGACTAAAGGAAACAAAAAAATTAGCTTTTCAAATTTATTGTTTGGCCTAATACATGTTTTTAATATTTTTAACGATCTAAACATAACATTTAAATATACTGTACATTTCACAACCGTATTCTCTTAAACTTTTTCTTATCATTTCATAAACGGGAGGTATTTTCCTTTTTTTATAAAATTGAAAAATTTTTTTTACTTATTATGTTCAATAATCATTTGTCAGTAACAATATTTAATTGTTATAAACAATACTTGATTATTACTAACAATAATTGTTTACTGTTATAGGGTCTTTAATGCTATTCTTTCAATACTGACAGAAGTTTAAAATTCTTCAATTCCTATTTTTGTTTTCTAAAACTATCTATTTATATGAAATATTGTCATCATATTTTTCATAAAAATATTCCTAATATGCAATAATCATATTATTTAAAAGATCTTAAAATTCTGTATTAAAAATAGTATAATTTATAAATTGCAAAATTTAGGTAGTTTACCTTTTTTTTCAGTTTTTTTCATTTCTAAGTTGCAAAATTATGCGTCGAATGCAATTGGTTCCACGTCAATATAATTTTTTGATCTCGAGATAATCAAGACGAAAAATAATTCCAAATGCACGTACGAATATAACACACAAACACACACACACACACACACACACACACACACACGCACACACACACACACACACACGCACACACACACACACACACACACAGACGTCCACTTAAAAAGTATTGTATTCGACTCCGGGGACCTTGAAATGTGGAGACATGTCAAAATTCGGGATTCGCAAAATCGGACCCATTACATTAACTTCCCACTGAGAAGTTAATAAGCTATTTTCTTTTACATATTTATCTTGAAAAAGGTGAGATTTAGCACTTGGATTATTAATGAAATACGATATAATTTTGTAAAATAGTAATTGACTATGAGTAGGGTATTTACAATTTTTTTTTCATTCTATTATATTGAGTTATTAAAGATCAACTAAAAAGTAACCGACTTTTTCCTTTTTCAGATATAGCAGAATATATAGATGGTTTAAAAATTAACCCTCTTCGGGTTCAAGGATTATAAACTTTCAGTACATTAACTAAACAATTTAATTCTAATATTTCCACACAATAAATTTTACTTGACAAATCACTTAGATATTCACAACTGTATTCAATTTTTTTTATAACACTTTATAATTACTTTACAACTAAAACTTCACACTAAACTGAAAACTTTCGCGACCGCTGTCTTTTTATATTTCTACAAATTATTACTCGGAAGAGCGAGAATTCTCTCGTTATTTTTACTTTTCCTCGAAATTACTGGACCTTCCTAGAGGCGTTCAATCGCACCGCGGCCATAAATCATGCATTTTTTTTCATTGTGGTCGACGCACTATCGCCTCAAGGCGATAATCGCCAAAATCGGACTCCGCAACTCGTAACAATATAAATGGAGCCAAACGAAAAATGAAAAACTCACAGAGTTTGTACATTTTTACTGAAACTCTAGTACCTAGTACCTAGTACATTTAACTAATGATACACAAGTTTAAAAACAAACCAATTTTTTATTATAAAAGCCAAGCATCAATAAAAGCATTTATCCAATTTATGTCGATTTCATAAATATTTTGGACCTGCTTAAAATTTAGACATTGAAAATATTTTAATTAAAATGAATTATAACAAAAAGTTATTATATTAGATATGATAATGAATTAAAATGCGAACCAAAATAAACCAGATTATTCCATTGTAAAAATAGAAACCGACGACGCCAATACAATTTAGGTTTTCTGTGCTTACTGGATATAAACATAAAATCGAGAAAAACGGTAAAATGAGAAAACGGTCGGGGAAAAATATATTAAAAAAGTGAGAACACTGAGAAATTCCAGACTTGTCACGGCGACGATGAAGCAGATATCTGTAATTTAATTATTTATGTTCGTGCCACAAAATAGAACGATATTAAAGGTCGTATAAAGAGAAGTATTATCGTGAAGGCAATATGCGGAATATTGACTAAACATTTGATGGCCTTAGAAATAGTGGTTTTAGTAAGTATGAGCACGGTATTAATTACCATAATTCAAAATTTATATCTGGATTAGGGAAATCTTTTATTTACATTGTCTTCATTGTGTATTAAAAATAAATAAAAAATTAAAAACAAAAACCTCAGAAGAAGTTCCATTTTTTTTTTTAATATTAAAAGATAAAAATTTCTTGTAAATGACCATAAAATAAAAAAAATTAATCACAAACTTAATAAATAAATAAATTTGGTAAATATTCAAAAAATGCAACATAATTATGTCATGAATTAAAAAAAAAAGGTTTTTTATTTGATTTAAGTAACTTTATATACATTTAAATAATCTAAGTAACATAGAAAAAAGAACACCCAGTAATAATAAATTTATCACTATAATTTCTGGTATACCAAGACACGCACAAATAATTATAACGGTCATATATTTCTGTGACTTAATCAAGTGTATTGCTTATTTTTAAACAAAAAATATTTTATTGTTTTTTATGCAAATAAAATTATTATTTTTGTTGACGTGACGAATGAAGGAAAATGCAATTACGCACATCCGAGGCATTGTTTTCTGGAAGCGTTGGATAGTGTAAGACTTATTCAAAGGTCATACTCACTAAAAACCTCCCTCCACCCTTGTTATTGTCGAATGTCGAACTTTCAAGGTACAGTCTCTAAACGAAATTGCAACATGTTTTACGACAATTTTTACATTTTCTTTAGCATTTAATAATGACATAGGACGAAAACTTTGCAACTTTATATTGTTGCGATAAAGATGTCCCTGTTCTATTATCTGGCTAAGGCGGTATCGTCCACACAAGGCACTTACCTATTTCTTTGGCGGCATCAAAACGACCCCATCTAGCGAATGATTTATGGCCGCGGGCGTATAGTTCTTCTGATGTCAGTTTAAAAATATATAAAAAACATCTCATCAAAAGCCAAATCTTTAAAAGAAACCGACCAGTGGCGTATCAATTTTATTTTTTAATCAAATGTATTTTCAAAAATTATTCATGTCCTTCCAGATTTGGTTTAAAATTTTTTTAAAAATTATATAACGACGAAGTACAACAATACGCGGCGATTGCCTAATACGCATTCGAATATCTAACTTCTTATACTTAAAACCACATTCTATTAAAATTTGTCGGTGTTTTTAATAATTTATATTTAAAATCGTTAAAATTTTGGAATTTGGTTAATATAATTTCTAATGTTGGGAATTGATTTTCTTTGTACGTATTGTATATTAAACCGTTTGCCGAATCACATCTTTAGATGCATTCGACGCTTGACGATACGTTTTTGTTTTTTATCGTGTTTAATCACAACGCCTCGTTTAATTACTAAAAAAATTGTGGAGTAAGATGCATATTCTTTTAATTATTTAATCTTAAGTTGAATTGACATTTTTAGCTTTTAAGCATAAATATGTATTTAAAATTACATGTTGAACTTAAATATGCAAATATTGATTTTTAAAATCCCAAAATTGTGTGTCATTTTTATTATTATTAATAAGAATTGAAAAAGTAAGATGTAGTTTATCATTAATTTGAATATTATCATTAGTTTAAATTACATTACTATCAGAAATTTCATTATTAATGTAAATATCTTTAATAGGAAGCAATTCGTTAGATTAATCATTTACCTCAAACGGTCGCCAAAAAGCCATGTTACAAATATCACAAAAAAAATAAAACACGCAAACAATAAAAATCTACTGAGAAATTATTGAGAACCAGCACGCAATAATGTTTTGAAATGTCTAAATATTTGACCAACTCCTATTCAAACCGTAGAAAATTTTACGAACAAGTTTTGGTTTAAAAAAAATAGTCCCCCTTTAGTAGACGCGTATAGTATGTACAATTGTTTTCATTTGACATTACCGCACAATAAATTACCGATATTTAATCTTAAATTCTCGGAAGTAATTTTAACTGGGGTTCAGCACCAAGGTATTCTCTTCGTTTTCTAGATTCCATTCAGAAAAGAGCCATTCGCTTGATAAACAGCTCAACTCTCACAGATACCCTTCACCCTCTAGAACATAGAAGAAGAGTTGCAGACCAGACATTACTCCACAGATATTTCCATGGCAGATACTCCAGAGAAATAAAAACTCTTGTACCACCATTGGCCACATTTGGCCGAAGAACTCGGCACGCTGATCAGTCTCACACATTTACTCTCAAGATTGACACTACAAGGACCAATCTTCATCAAGAATCCTTCTTTTACAGGGCTGCTACGGAATGGAATAAGCTTCCAAAATCAGTTTTTCCAGAGAACTATGACCTGCAACTTTTCAAAAAGCGAGTCCACAATCATTTCCTTTCTATAATCCCTTCCCTTTCTAATAGTCGCAGTGCGGGCCGTCCGCGGCCCACACGATAGGTCTACCCTTTTTGCGACTATTTTCATTAAAAAGAAAAAAAAACTCCAACTATAATATTTACAAATTATTGTGATATCGCATCTATCAATCAGGCTCGCCTTAACACGATCAACGAAAATTACAATCACTTTCTTAAAATCCTCACTGATGGCTCCAAAACTATGAATGGCACCGGCTTTGCAGTCTTCATACCTGACCACACCATAATTCAATACAAACTTCAAGATTTTTGTTTGTAAGAGGAAACTTTGAGTGGGGTTTTACCTTATATTTTCTTTATTCTTTTTTATAATTTTTTTAGGAGATTTGAGCTTAATTTCTGTTTCTTGTTGTGCTGTTTCTTGGTCAATAATATCATCACCTTCATTTGTATGGAAAGTGTCCTGTAAATGTTTGACGAATCTATCAGCCTTTTGTTGATTATTTTTGACCATTTGCCATCCTAATTGGTGATATTTGCATGATAGTTTTTTTTAATACTTTAGTAGCTTTCCATAGCGAATACTATGTACTTGCATCGTTGTCAATTCACATAGGTTAGTACTAATTGATTTGTTTTTATACTTTTTTATTTCTCTTTTTAGTATCTGGGTGCATTATTTAAATTTCTCTTGTCAATGGGTGCTTTAGATTTATGCCATTTTCGCCTTAGTTTCCTCTTTTCATAGTTTAAGTTTCTAATTTTTTTTGGATAGTTGTTTCCTTTGGTTAACTATCTAATAGTAGGAGTATTATTCCATGCACAGTGTTGTTTTTGTTTCACGAACAATTCGACTTCTACATCTAGTTGTTTATTTTTTAAGGGTACTGCTAAGTTAATTTCTTCTTGTAATTCTAACCTAAAACTATGCCAGTCTGCTTGTTTATTTATCAATGTTGGATTATTTTCTTTTTTTATATGTTCACTAACTGTTGGGACAATTGGTGAATTATCGGAGTTCATGCCCCACCCTTCTTCAATTTGCATATATTTTACAGATAAGTTTCTTATGATAAAGAAGTTTATCAAAACTGGAATTTTTGTTGATCGGTAGGCCAGTAGGTTGGCTTACCTGTTGATAACGATTCACTTCTATTTAGCGTTAAAATCTCTGTCTATGATAAATCTTTTACCTTGACTTTTAAGAAATGTAATATAATGATTTTTCTTAAGCGCATCTTTTGGAGGGCTATATAATGCTGTCACTGTCACTCCTTGGTTTTTGGTATTGACAGTTATAGATGTAGATTGAATTTCTTTAGTTTTATATTCTTTCTCTGTATAATGCATATTTTCTATAATTATTATAGCAATCCCACCCTTAGCCGCATGGATGGTATGATATGTTTTAAATCTTTTTCATTTTATATACGATTGTGTAGTAAAATATGTCTCAGCAATAAGACAGATATCTATTTTTTCAATGTCCAGGACTGTTTGCAACTCTTGTTAATGTTGTAGCAGTCCATTGTTTATGTCGTCGCATCAAGGCATTCTCTTCGTCTTCTAGATTCCATTCAGAAAAGAGCCATTCGCTTGATAAACAGCTCAACTCTCACAGATATCCTTCACCCTCTAGAACATAGAAGAAGAGTTGCAGACCAGTCGTTACTCTACAGATATTTCCATGGCAGATACTCCAGAGAAATAAAAACTCTTGTACCACCATTAGCCACATTTGGCCGAAGAACTCGGCACGCTGATCAGTCTCACCCATTTACTCTCAAGATTGACACTACTAGGACCAATCTTCATCAAGAATTCTTCTTTTACAGGGCTGCTACGGAATGGAATAAGCTTCCAAAATCAGTTTTTCCAGAGAACTATGACCTGCAACTTTTCATTAACTTTTCATTTTCATTAAAAAGAAAAAAAAACTCCAACTGTAATATTTACAAATTATTGTGATATCCCATCGATCAATCAGGCTTGCCTTAACACGATCAACGAAAATAACAATCACTTTCTTAAAATCCTCACTGATGGCTCCAAAATTATGAATGGCACCGGCTTTGCAGTCTTCATACCTGACCACACCATAATTCAACACAAACTTCAAGATTTTTGTTCTGTATTTACAGCAGATATTTTGACAATCGAATACTCCTTGAAATGGCTGGTAAAACAAAAACACAACCTAACGCGGTAATCATGTCAGATTCTAAATCTGCTTTAGAATTCATTAGGCACTCATTTAAAAATAAATCTCTTTCTGTGATCATCTGCAACATTAAGAAACTTTTTCAACAGCTGTCGACAAGAAGGCAAACAGTCGTATTTATTTGTGTTAAAGCACATTGTGGTATCTCAGGAAATATCAAAGCAGATCTTTTTGCCAAAGAAGCCCCGCTCTATCACATTCAATTAATGAATGCGATCACACAGACATTGTTAACCTCGGAGAAGCACAATCACGAAAACACTGGGTAAAGCAGTGTACTGACTTCGTAACGAAATCCCCTAAACAATACACATTAATTCATCCAGTTTTACCGGATCGCATTCCATACATTGATGACTATGTTGTTTCTAGAGCCTACTCTGTTACATTAACGCGATTAAAATTAACCCATGGAAAATATCCAGCTCATCTCCACAGAATTGGCATAACAGAAACTAGTACATGTTCGTGTGATAATGAATCTGTCGCTGATTTGAATCATATATTTTTTGCGTGTCAGTAGTACCACCGAAGTCACCTCAAACTCATGGAATTATTACTCCAAAATAAGATAACCCTACCTGTAAATTTAACGTTTTTACTCAATATTAATGAAAAATATATATTTGATGCACTAATCAACTTTTTGAGGTACAATAAACTCGATATTTAACATATTAACACACTCATCCCTTATCATATTTCTGTGGCAAATGAAATTTTTCCAATGCCAACCCTCTCCAAACACACACACACTCCTGTTCAAGTTAACACCTGCGAGCTAGATGATTTGATGAATGCGTATTAGTGACGTTGATATTAAAAAATAAGCTGTGCTACCCGTAGCTTATAAAAAGAGTTGGTTTGCTAAATTTATCGGTATTACCCAGTATAGAATAAAGCGCTTATTACAGGAATATCGCAGTGCCATGGTAAAATCATCTTTTTTAGACTGATATTGGAAATACAATACATCCGATGTATCCAGAAAAGTCGATTAAATTCAAGAGTGTTACCGTTCTATCTGAGAATTTCTAGAAATGTTGTTTAGATCTATATAAAAGAAATGCCGCCGATCGAGTTTTAGTTAGGTTTTAAAGTAATTATATATATATTTTTTTTTTATTGTTCTGGTTCCCACGAAAAGGGATATCCTGTAATGTTCAGAGAACATCGTGGGAACCAAGGGAAAGAAGGTAGGAGTTGGTGTTCTTCTTAAATTTCTGGAGGTTGTATGCCTCGGGGAACACCTCCCTAGGCAATGAGTTCCAAAGCCTCGCAATTCGTTGGATGAATGAGTCTTTGGAAAGTGATGTTCTGCAGGTCTCCAAAGTGACCACGAAGGGGTGTGAAGACTAAACTTGACGGGTTAATCTTGAAGAGACTGTCAACGGAGGAACGATTGTTGAAATTTCAGAAGAGCATCGCCCATGAAAATATCTATAAAATAGAGACAAATCGCCAACTTTTCTACGGTGTTCCAGACAAGTGAGCGAGTTTGTAAGCGAGGCATCACCGAGGAGACGAATTGCCCTTTTTGGACAGAATCCAGTAGCTTCAGGATATGTTTAGGTGCTGCACTCCAAATATGGGAACAGTATTCCAGTACAGGTCGGATCTGTGCCTTATAGATCATAAGCAGCTGACTGGAGGTGAAATAGCTCTTGGCACGAAACAAAAAACCAAGTTTTTGGGATGCACTTTTGGCAATGGACCTCACGTGATTTTCTCAGGAAAGGTTATTGCTGATAGTAATACCAAGCATCGATATGGATGACTTCAGTGGTATGGTTACTCCTGACAAAGTTATGTTAGGCACAGTGAGATCGGCTTTTCTAGAGAAAAGACATGCTTGTGTTTTGTTTGCATTGAATTCTACCAAGTTATTGGATCCCCATTCGAGAATTGTTGCTAAGTCCATATTTATATTGTTAACATTTCTTCCTCGTTCATTTCTGGTTTCACGGGCTGATATAGGGGCCCTGGAAGAGAATGCGGTATGGAGGGTACTATCATCGGCAACGCTGTGTACGGGACATGAAGTTGCTTTCAATAGGTCGTTGATGTGAAGTAAAAATAGTGTTGGTGCTAGAATGGATCCTTGCGGAACACCAGCATTTATGAGTAGAGTGTCAGATGAAACTCCATCGACCACTACATGGAGAGACCTGTTTGAGAGAAAACTAGCAAGCAGAGAACACAGCTGAGGGGGCAAGCCATAAGATGGAAGCTTGGCGAGGAGTCCCTGGTGCCAAACTCGATCGAACGCCTTGGAGATATCTAATGCCACAGCTAAAGTTTCTCCATACTTTTCAATAGATAGCTGCCATATATGTGAGACGTATGCGAGCAGGTCACCAGTTGATCTATGATGGCGGAAGCCATATTGCCTATCATTGATAATTCCTGAGTCTTCCAGATATTTCATGAGCTCGATGTTGATGGCTTTTTCCATGACCTTTGAAATAATAGATAGCAGTGCGATAGGTCTGTAGTTGCTAGGTAGGGTCTTTTTGCTTTTTTTAGGGACTGGCTGTACTCTTGCAATTTTCCAATTGGACGGAAATACTCCCAAATTGTAAGAGTGGTTGAACAACTTGCAAAGAACAGGTGTTAGTTCGGGGGCACATTTCTTGAGAACAATCGGCGGGATTCCGTCAGATCCACAGGCTTTGTTGGTGTTGAGACCCAGCAAAATCTTTCTGATAGTACGTTGGCGAAAGGTGATCTCGGGCATGTGACTGTCAATAGGTGTAATGTTCGAGGGTTGTTTTCCCGAAGAATCCAGAGTGGAATTTCCAGCAAATAGGTGCGCAAAGATATTGGCTTTTTCCTGGGCAGTCGTTGCTAGTGTTCCATCTTCATTGGTTAGGGGAGGAAAAGAGCTGGAAGTGAAGTTTCTTCCCACAGCTTTGGCGAAAGACCAAAATGAACGGGATCCGTTAGGACATTCAACAAGTAGTTTTGATCTTATTTTGGCATTATGAGCATCTTTTGAACATTCTATTGTCTCTTTGCATATGCCTCTAGCCTCAACATATGCTGCTCTGGTCTCAGGTCCCGGATTTTTTTGCCATCGATGGTATGCTGCCTGTTTGGAAGCCACAGCTCTAGAGCAGTTTCTGTTAAACCAGGTCTTATCGGATGATGTTCTTCTTTCGGTATTCGGTATGTAAGTTTGCATCCCCAACATGATGATTTCAGAAATTGTCTCAGCACATCGTGTTGGATCTACTGAGGAGAAACAAACTCTCTTCCATGGAAACGCTGAGAAAACATACGAAGACCCTCCCAGTCGGCCGAATGGTAATGCCACATGAGACGGGGTGGTATTGTGCTGCTCGATGGTAAATGGAAAGAGCATGTTGTGGAGATAAGGGTGTGATCAGAGTTTCCAAGTGGGGCACAAACTTCTATTCTATACGGGTCAGGATTGGTGGTGAGAAAAAGATCTAGTGTATTGGCAGCCTGGTTGTTGACAACAGGGATGCGGGTTGGTAGCTCGACCAGTTGTTCTAGACCATGAGTGATGGCGAAGGCCTCAGCTTGACGACCTGCATCATCAGTTTTGTTAGAGAATTTGAGCCAGGCAGCGTTATGTACATTAAAGTCCCCCATGATTATGGTTTCAGCTGTTGGATGGTTCTCCTGAATGTAGTCCAGTTTGAGTGATAAAAACTCAAAGAGGTTGTTATATGAAGGTTCATTAGGTGATAGGTAAAGGCAGCAAAGGAACTTAGTCACTTTGGTATCAGATAGCTTAAACCACATCACATCAAAGTCTTTCGGTTCCAAACTCTCTTCACGCTGGCATGAAAGGTTAGCCTTAGCGTAAAGGCAGACTCCACCTTTGAACCTGAGTCGAGAATGGAGTTCGTAACCAGAACAAAGCATATGGACCTTGTTGGTGGATGAGTTTACTTGTGTTTCTGTTAGAGCCAGAATATCCGGTTTTTTCGTCTGTAGGTGATGGTGGACGTCATTGATGTTCTTGTTGAGTCCACGGATGTTGCAAAAATTAATCTTTAATGTTGAGTCCCCTCGAGTACCTCTCGCCCGGAAATCCGAGGTGTTATAAAGAGATTGTATAGTGATTGTAATTATCTAAGTCATTTATAAAGTAAAAAATTATTGTATGGAAATATTAGAATAAATTTTTTAGTTATTGTACGGAGTGTTTAAAATAATCAAAACCAAGAGTAAACATCGTGACAATATATATTATGAAAACAAATAGTATCCAGTTATAGGTTCCATTATAAAATACTTGTTTAGCAATATAGTAGGTCGTGCTTTGGGAAACATATAAAAATAAAGATATGTATAATATTTCATACATTGACTACATTACACATCAGCAAAAGTTTACTTACAAAATTTGTAATTCTTGAATGGCATAAAAAATATTGCATTTAATTTTTTTTACTATCATGCAAATAACATATAAGGGAGGTTCGGTGGTCAGAGCGGGGTGATAAAGTGGGACGCGAGGGGGTTCCATACTAAACATGTTTTAAATAATCAGCGCTGCCGACTTCAAAGAAAAAATATACTGATTTTTCTAATTGAAATTGACACACTTTTACAAAAAAATCATTATAAAATTAATTGACAAATCATTATTTAATCATGATTTAATAAAATATATGGTTTTAATTCAAATAATATGATAAAAATTGAGTCCGAATTTATGTGTGTAGCTGTAAAAAAGCGTGGCAACAGAACAAATAGTCATGAGATTGGCAGCAGATTAGCAGCAGCTGACAGCTGATACTATAAATTCAAACGTTTTAAATATATAAGCAACTACGTCAAATTGAACCACCTCAGAAAGATAGATCTGAACCAACAAACGAACTGTCGGTTCTGCTGCGTGGAAGACGAAACTGCTGAACATATACTATGTTCATGCCCCGGCCTGGGAAGAATAAGGTTCAACATATTTGGTTACACTAACCTAGAATCTACCGATTTTAAAAAAATCTCACCCTATACAACCATGAACTTCCTAAGAAGGGCTAGATTGTGCGGTGAACTGTATCCTCTAGGGGTGAGCCTAACCTAACCTAACCTAACGTCAAATTAAAATACCCAAATTGCATAGAAAGTTTTAAGTTAACAAGTTTAGCCAGTGATTTATTATCAATGTCAGATGATGGTGCACACGATGCCTGTTACGATGGAGAAATGCTACAAAATCTGTCATTTACTTATCTTACTATAGAAGATATTATTAACAAAAAAAAAACTATCCAGGATGTTTTATTAAGAATCAAAAGTATTAAGAATTTAAAATACTTACTAAGTTTTTATTCCCCGATAAAAAAAATTTTAAGCTTGGGTATGAAAAAAAAATGGGAATCTGGAATCAGTTATGATCAAATTGTAAATATGTGTCATATTTATTTAAAGTACAGAAAACTTTACACTACTATTAACTTTATAACATTATATTATTATTACTTATAATACACTATATTTATTAACTTTTCACTTTCACTAATCATTATTTCTTGGTTGGTGCACAACACACACGTTATGTGTATTTACATGGGTGACTTGAGACTTAAGTCGTCTGCAGGAATGCGCCGTTGCCGTCGCTTCTTTAAAGCTCACGTACTTACGTCGTAAATTAAATTTTTTCGTCGGAATATTTGAACAGCATCGAATAAAACATGTTTTTGACGAAAAACTCTTTTATTGACCTATATGACCCATGTGATTTCCATCACAAAGTTTAAAAATTTAGCCACTAGACGGCATCACTAACGTCATGCGTGATTCCTATGCAAATAACTTATTCTTACCTGTCAACTAAAATGTAATTTTGACATTGAAAAACTGAACAAAAACATGAATTTTTCGTTTTTCATTAACTATATTTTGTATCAGATTTTTCAAAATGTGTGTAACATAAAAATTAAATATCGAATAATTTTTTTAATATAATTGTTACTTACCAAACTCGATTCATCCGGAGAAGCCAAACTAAGCAGTAATACGCTTACGTTTACAGTTAAAGACTCTGAAACAATAAAAATCAATATAAAATTGGAAGAAGAAATGTGGTAGAAATAAATTTGATACTACCATACATATTTTAAAACGTCGGATTTAGTATTCAGTTTAACAGCAAACATTATTACAAATATTAAATGAATACCTAACAAAATAATTACAATTTTTTATATAAATCTAATGATTTAACGAATATTTTTATCGTACTATGCACACAATTTGCTTTTGTTAGTAATTATTAACATACGGTACACTGGAATAAGCTTTACCCCCCCCCCCCCCACTCTTATCTTCTCTATTTTTATATATTAAGAAAAAAGCTCGGGCAGATCGATTTAAATAATAATCATAGCTTGCTACGATATACCAGTTTTGAACCGTACATAATCCCTCTTCACGGAACAATCATCGCTTCAATTTTTTTAAATAAGAAAGTACATTATGCGACACCGCGTTTGAAAGCTCTTGAAACACTGATCTCAAAAATGTATAACACTGGTGTCAAAATTTACGAATTTTAGTTATGCGTGAAAGAGCTTTAGTACGGACCTGTCGAACTGTTAAAATAACCTAATAGTCTTTTTTGATTACCTAGCAAAGGTTTAGAGAGGAAACAAAAATAGGTTGTTTTACTGCCAAAAAGCGAATAGAAAACCTTTTACATTAACAAAATGTTAAGCTATAAGTATTAAATTTTACAATTTAGTTTTTAGTGCACCATTTTTTTTTAATAAAAAGGGGGGTCGTGTGGGCCGCGGACGGCCCGCACTGCGACTATTAGAAGGGAAAGGGATTATAGAAAGGATTCTTGATGAAGATTGGTCCTTGTAGTGTCAATCTTGAGAGTAAATGGGTGAGACTGATCAGCGTGCCGAGTTCTTCGGCCAAATGTGGCCAATGGTGGTACAAGAGTTTTTATTTCTCTGGAGCATCTGCCATGAAAATATCTGTAGAGTAATGACTGGTCTGCAACTCTTCTTCTATGTTCTACAGAGTGAAGGGTATCTGTGAGAGTTGGGCTGTTTATCAACCGAATGGCCCTTTTCTGAATGGAATCTAGAAGACGAAGAGAATGCCTTGGTGCTGAACTCCAAATGTGCGAGCAATACTCCAGTAGAGGTCGGATTTGAGCCTTGTACGTCGTCAACAATTGATCAGGAGTAAAAAACTTTCTTGCTTTCCACAGAAAACCTAGCCTCTGGCTTGCTGATTTTGCGATGTTAGCAACGTGGTCATGCCAAGACATATTATTAGACACCGTGACTCCCAAAATCGGGATGAAGGGACTTGATTCAAGGGTATTTCCGGACATTGTGATGGAATGATTAGAGGAATTCACTTTCTTGGAAAACGTGGCGCTTTGTGTTTTCTGGACGTTGAACTGAACAAGATTGTTGGTTCCCCTTTCGACGATTGCTTCAAGATCTCTATTGATAGAATCAACCTGTTTCTGCCTGAGTCTATTTGTATCATTTACCGAAAGTGATCGATAAGATGTGAAAGTTGAGACAAGTGTGCTATCGTCTGCGAAACTGTAACTGGGGTTCGTGGTGGTTTTCAAGAGGTCGTTGATGTGTAAAAGAAATAGGGTGGGGGACAGGATGGAACCCTGGGGGACCCCGGCATCAGAAAAAATACCATCAACTGCCACATGAAAGGAGCGATCTTGCATGAAGCTCAAGAGCCATTGGCGCAGTTTGGTTGGGAGACCGTAGGCAAATAATTTACTTAACAATGCCTGGTGCCAAACGCGGTCAAAGGCTTTATATATATACACACATATATATATATATATATATTTATATATATATATATATATTTATATATATATATATATCCAAGGCTATTGCACGGGATTCACTAAACTTCTCAATAGTGTTTGTCCTGAGCTGAGTGACATAAGCCAGCAAATCTGCAGTAGACCTAAGTTGTCGAAATCCATATTGTCTGTCATGGATTATCTCACTTACTTGTGTAAGTTATTATTCCTCTTAACTCATTAAATTTAGTTGTTTAATTAACAATTTAATAAAATAAAAACAAAAGATCGTCAACCATTAAAAAAACAAAGTCAACAAAATCCATATAATTGTTACGAAATAAATATTAAAACTCTTTCACGCATAACTCAAATTCGTATATTTCGGAACCAAAATGTCATACATTTTTGAGATCAGTGTTTCAAGAGCTTTTAAAAGCGGTGTCTCATTTAAAAAATTGAAGGTATGATTGTTCCATGAAGAGGAATCCAGTACAGTTCAAAATTGGTATATTGTAGCATGCTATGATTATTATTTAAATCGACCTGTCCGAGTTTTTTTCTTAATATATAAAAATAAAGAAGTTACGAGGGGTGAGGGTAGTAACACTTATTACAGTACACCGTACGCATAAATTAGAATTTGAGTCATAAATATTTTTTTACCTAGTCTACTGCTACTATTAGCACATTAGCTTATGAAAGTTTTATTCTGATTGCTAATTGTAATGTTAATAAAGTCCAAATAAAATCATAAATGTGAAATAAGAACCAATATATTGTCATAAGGTATTAGAAGAAATGATATTTTAAGTTGTTATAAAATATTTTATGTTGTTATAAATAAATTTCAGGTCTGACCATTGAACTTGGGCACCCATTTAGATCTTACTTCTTTGGTCATTGAAGACAACAACCAAGGCGTATATCGTAATATTATACTTGGCTCTTATTTCACATTTATGTTTTTGATGGAATATCATAACTTTTTGTACAGAAATTATTAGTAGGTACTTATTTATAATAAAATTAATACCAAATAGTTTTTGTTATCCTACTGTATTTTCCTATGTTTACGGGGTATAATTGTTTTTTTTTGTGTTATTTTCTATATTTTCTTGTGCTCTTAAAATGTTCAAGTAAATTGCCCATTCAGTATCCGGAATTTTTGTACGCGTTTTCTGTTTATACTTAATTTGGCCAAGTCGAGGCGGTATAACGTGCGCAGGCGGTTGTACTCTACAATAGAGCTCTCTTGAGCCTTAAATTGACGATCTAAATTAGTAATATGTACTCCATTTAGGGTTTTAACTCTGGAGGGTCCAATGTAAGCCTGCTCTTTACTAAATATCGCACCGCTCCCCACCCCGCGCCTCCACGGCCGCCGCGCCGTGCACTGTGGTCCGAAATACCTATTTTATTTAATTATTTATAAGTAATGATCTTACACTATGAATGTGCGCTAAATATTAAAATAATAATTAATACTTAATCCCAGTAAATAACGTAATAAATACGAAAGTTCCACTATACCCTTAGTTATAAGTAGTTATCAAGTACTAAAACTGATATGTTTGGATTAAAAAAAATTAAGGGTGGTATTCCACTCGTTATATATTCACGTAAAGACCTTAAAATCCACATTAAGACCGGCTGTCATCAATTTTGATAGCTGATTTTTACATTACAGACACTATAAATAAGTGTTCCTCATAGAATCAATTAATTGAAAAATTATAATAAAATGATAAAAATAACTAGTTTCTAATAAATTCCTTTAATTTACCCAACTACTTATCTGGATGCCAAATTTGAACTTTCTAGGTCATCTGGAACTGGGTTAGAGTTTTGATCTATAGGTCAGTCAGTGATAAAAATGACGATTTTTGGACGTTAATACCTAAATAACTATTTGAGGTGTTGCCACAATAGCAAAATTATAACAAATATAGTCAAAATCAACAGCTAACAATAAATCGAAGTACTCAGTTCAATAATAAACTTATAACAAATATAATCAAAATTAACAGCTAACAATAAATCAAAAATTCAAAATTTACAACTTTATAAAACAACCAAAAATTTCAGTAAGAGTAACAGACCTTACCAAGTTACCAAAAAAAACGTATATAAGTCAACTTCTTAATAACACTTAATCAAACGTTCACACAAGGCTGCTAATTTACTCATGTTTTTACCATTTACATAAAGATTTACACTGTTAAAACAATCGAGCTTATTTAAAAATATTTCTTTTTACAATGACTGTCCTTCAAAATATCAATATTGTAGGATATTTACAAATAAGTATAAAGAAAACATTTTTACTTGGACACAAAAAACTATTGATAAGATTACTTTAATAAAAGTTCAGCCTTGGCATATTATCCAATGCAATAAATAGTTTTCAACAATGTACCATATTAATAAATTAAAACAAAACTTAATCGTGGTGTCAAAAATAAGTCACGTCGTTAAATATTCTAAAATAAATCACTTGTAACCTTTGGGTATACGAATTCACTACTCCTGTGGCCGGTTTGATTATGGATAGGCACCTGCTAATTAACAATGGCTTCCCTCAAATAAATCCCGCATGCGGTTATTTTAACTCGACATCAAAATCCAAAATATCAACAACGAAGGTAAGATAGAATGGTCAAGTTAAAAATTAAATGGTTTTTCTTCAAAATCCAATTAAGATGGCCCAAATACAGCCTGATATGAAACAAAATCCGTAGAGGTTCTGCACACGTGTTAATATCACAACGTCCCAAAAACTCTCCCCACACCACTTCCAAGACTGCCACCAAACGACTGACACCAAACGACTGACTACCTCCCAGGCCGGATATCAAGAAAAATGACACGGAACCGACGTCAACCAACAATATTCGCAAATCTATGTTCCACACTCAGAATCGCACTCGTCCGTGTTGATAGCCAGCCCCATCCACACAGAAATGCAAACCAAACAATAATATAACCGACAACACACAACAATCGAGGCCAAAAACCAAAGCAAAATCTAATAACGAAAACACCACAGCCATTAACAATCGAATCCTATCACAACAAGGTATGCAACACTATTTACAACGAATGATATATTTAAGTTACAACAAAATACGGTACGCAACCCTACTTACGAGTACCTAAGGAATACAAAATCATCAGAGACACAATTATAATGGAACTGTAGAAGGGAAAAAAAATAGGCACGTTACAGTGTGACTCCAAATGGTTTGTATAATATTATACACGGTACCGCTCTTCATTCTGTTAGCTTGAACTTGCTACCGCGTGTCTAGATTAATAAAATATTTGTTGTTAGCTTTCTTGTTTTTGTGGGCCCGAAGAAATTGTGTTAATGATGAACCGAACGTTATTACGCTAAATGGTCATAAAATTGCTAATTGGAAAATCTGTTTAACAAACGTCATTATTTTTTAAATTACTATAAGTGTACCTATAGTTGTAGATAAAGGTATAATGCAATATCATCTTTATTTCTTTTAACGAGGCTGCTAGCAAAATAGGTCAAGTGGACTATAGACGATTAATAACCGTTTTCATGTATATTAGTATCGACTGCTAAATGTGTCCATGTGGAATAGTAGATACGATTAATTACTAAAAGAGTTGTTTATGTAGTGACGATTTAAACGTGTTCACATGGATAACGGACGTATGATAATAATTTTTAGGCTAAGTGCTGCAATTACTTGGTTGGTAATAATTATTATTTTATAAGTAATTTGAACATGTGGCATCTTTGTATTAAATGTAATGTATGTGATAGTGAAAATGATTATTACATACATATCTCGATGAGATCAACATTGTTTTGAAGAAAGGCTAGGTCAAAAGTACCAACAACCGAAGAGCATGTATGAGAGCACTGATGAAAGTAGAGGAAGCAAAAGATGTGTGTACGAACCGTAGCAAGTGGAAGAAAGTGGTTTCTGCCTACCCCTATGGGAAAAAGGCGTGACTTTATGTATATATATATATATATATATATATATATATATATATATATATATATATATATATATATATATATATATATATATATATATATATATAAAGGTAGGCAGAGACCACTTCTTTTCACTTACACAAAAATTTCGCTTCTACTTGCATCAGCGCTTTCAAACATGCTTGTCGGTTATTGATACTCTTGACCAGGACTTTTTTCAAAACAATTTCGATCTGATCAAAATACGTTTGCCTAGGTCGACCTCTACCGACTTGCCCATTCACACTCGCCTTACAAATCTGTTTTGTTACTCTTCTTTCATCCATTATCTCTTCATGTCCAAACCATCGAAGCATTTATTTATCTATCTTTGTTACCACATTTTATTTCACATTATGGCATTTTCTCATCATATTCCTTACTGTATGTATTCATTAGAGTCACTCTAGATATATGTACATCTCAGATTACTCAATTCTGCAGCATTGATATTACTTTCATGTTTCTTTTGCCAAATCCAACATTCAGTACCATACATAAGAAAAATTAAACTTTAAACTGTTATTGTTGTTTACTGTGAAAAAGAAACGCAGTGCATTAAAATAAGATTAATGCTGCGGAGATGAGTGGTCCGAGAAGTAAAGCCGTAGTAAATTTTATGAATAAAGTGAAGAATATTGAGATAAGGGAACACTGTGGTGTGAAAGAAGATGTGGTTACAAAGATAGTTAAAAAAATGCTTACATGGTTTGGACATGTAGAGAAGCTAGATAAAAGAAGATCGACGAAACATATTTATGTGGTTACTGTGAATGGGCCAGTCGGTAGACGTCAACCTTGGCAAACATATCTTGATCGGATCGACATTGTTTTAAAAAAAAAGGCCAGTTTAAGAGTACCAACAATCGGCGAGCATGTGCTCTCATACTACTGAGGAAAGTAGAAAAAGAGAAAAATGTGTATAAGAACCATAGCGGAAGTGGAAGGAAGTGGTCTTCATCAACTCCTACGGGAAAAAGACGTGACTATATGTATATGTTTGTATGACTGGTATTTTTGTAAAATCAAAAGTAACCCTAAATAATTTTTTTTTAAATAAATACATATTAAAAAGTTTACTAATTCTCTAAGCTAAACGACTTTCAGATAAATTTTCGTAATTGCTTGCTTTTTCTCAATTTAATTTAACCAGGGAAGTGGAAAGGTTCTGTTTTTAATCTAAAGGGATGATAAATTGAAAAGCAACTTTGTAATTGCTTGATGTAATCTAGGTATGATTATCCTCAGCATGAAAGGAAATTAATTTTGTAATTTACGAATATAATAAAAAAAGTAGATGAGAATCCAGTACAAGTGAAGCCTCCGACGGTGTTATTATTTCCAAAATTCTTTTGAATGCATATAAAAGAAGTATTTAAATAAAAATTTTGTTTAAGTCTTTCAGTGTAAAATTGTTTTGGATGTTTTGTTTGGATTTAATGTTGTATTTACAAAATGAAGATTAAAAAATCTAAAAAATAAATATAGCTAATAATAAGTAAATTCTATAAATATAGTTATTAATTTATGTTATATCGACTTTTACTCCAATACCTTTTTATAAAATATATGTACCTAAGTAGATTTTAAACTTATTCACCAATTGGCAATGAACTAGCTAGTCTATACTAGACTAGGCTCACAAGTATCCATATTTTACCTTTTCTTCTTTCCTTAATGCCAATCGAATTCTCAATTTTGTAGATGACACTGCTTTTCACATTGTTTCCAGGGTATTTTTGGTGTTACAGCTCTACCAGGACTGTACATAAAAGTGTTATTTGAATAAATCTTTTAATTGATTGGTTATTAGTTTGTTACTATTTAATACTTAAAAAAAATATTTTAGACTTACATCTAAAACTATTGTTTAAATGACTTAAGTCATCACACTTTAAATTATTACAGTTTTCATTTTATAATTTCATTATATTTTTTTAAGATATTGTAATTTTTTTAATAAAATTGTAAAAATTGAAACAAATATTTATATCTACTTATTTAAATACGCGTTAATAGTTTTTGCATGATTTTTGCCCTAATGAAGTATTTTAAATTGTTTGATACCCATATACTGCCATAATATTGTCAATTATTTTACTAACCACTTTATTAGTTACTGCATAATGGTCGATAACAATATATTATTAAATTTATTAGTATACTCCAATGAACACAAGTGTTTGTGGAACAGAATTGGACTAGAAGGAAATTGAATAGATTTAGTAAATCAAAAAAAATAATTTACGAAGAATCAAAAGTATTCCATAATTTATTAGTTTTTTTATAACTATTAAACCAATAATGAGATAATTTAACAAAGCCTTGTAAGAACTGTGCCTCTTCAAGCTTTTCCGAATTATTGTTTCCAATAGTATAAGCTTTTTTAAAAATTACTTTAAACTTTATTGTGTGTTTTTTATAATTAGATTATCCCTACCTAAAAAAACCAAGCTTAATAAAATGAAAAAGTGATTTGTTAATATCTTTAGAGTACCTATAACAATACTTAAAAATAATTTTCTAGCGTCATTGTGTACAAAAAAATACAAAGGGAATATTTCCAAAACTTTTGTTTTATATTGTTTAAAGTTTTAAAAATAGTATATTACAAGAATAAACTTTACTCTACAATACTCTTATATAACAAGACAATATTAAATGTCTTTACTTTCATGCAAATTGTATGATCTTATTAAAACTACAAATTAAATCTATATTAACCACTTGTACTTAACAAGACAACAAAACAAAAAAAATTATAAATGTTTTTGTAAAGATGATAGAGACCATAGGTTTATTTTTGTGATAGTGCCAAAACATACATACATAAATATAGTCACGCCTTTTTCCCATAGAGGTAGGCAGAGACCACTTCCTTCCACTTCCGCTACGGTTTTTACACACATCTTTTGCTTCCTCTACATTCATTGGTGCTCTCATACATGCTCGTCGGTTGTTGGTACTTTTGACCTGGCATTTCTTTAAAACAATGTTGATCTGATCGACATATGTTCGCCAAGGTCGACATCTACCGACTTTCGTCCATGCACACTCGCCTTATAAATTTGTTTCGTCAATCTTTCTTCATCAATCCTTTCTACGTGTCAAAACCAACTAAGCATTCCTTTACCTATCTTTGTAACCACATCTTCTTTTACACCACAGCGTTCTCTTATCTCACTATTCTTTACTTTATCCAACCGAGTCACTCCGGCTAAACTTCTCAGACTACTCATCTCCGCAGCATTAATTCTATTTTCATGCTTCTTCTGCCAAACCCAACATTCACTACCATACATAAGTGTAGGAACCAACACTACTCTATGCACAGCCAGACGTGCCTTTTTTGACACTTTCTGGCTGTTCATAAAGCTATGCAATGTCTCATTCATTTGTTTTGTGCCAAAAATATATAATATATAACCTCCAAGTACCTAACTAATTAAAAATGGTAAAACCTTTGCCAAGACGATAAAAGTATTTATTAACGAAAATAATAATAATCTATCTAAGTCGTAGCATTCTTATAGTCCCTAAAAACATAACTGTGCAAAAATGTACTGTATAATAATTTCAAATTTTAATTGTAATTATTTATTATGAATCTACCTACATATAGATGCATACTTAAATATATATTTTTATTTCTTTTCTCATTCTAACCTAATATACTGATACTCTGTGCTGAATTTAATAAGTTACAGAATCAAACATATTACATTTCCCTTATTTATTCTGCACATAAAGGTGATAGTTAATATTATAAATAAGATCCTAAAAATCCAATGCATAAAAGTAAATGTAAGCAGGACTAAAGAAATGGTTTTAAAAAGGGACGAAAGCCTAACAAATTGCGAGGTGCTGATCAAATGAGAAAGAGTGGGACAAGTGAATGAGTAAGCAGTAGCGAGTACTACTTACTCGTAAATTCCCAAAATTTCTTTTAATACATGGTTACTTTATTATATCCTTTGCCTTTTTTCGTATAGTAAAGATTTAAATTGCAGTTAGGGGGCGCCGTAGAAATCTCGCCCAGGGCGCTGGCAGTGCTAAAACCGGCACTGTGAGTTAGTATCATTGGGTTTAAAGTATGTGAGAGACGCAAAACTGTGATATGTGACATTGAGTAAAGGGTTTTTGTGAGAGAAACAAATGAATGGGGTTCTGTATAACATTATAAGCAGCCAAAACTTATAAAAAAATGCGCAACTGGCTGTGCATAGAAAAGTGCTGGTCCCTCTACACTTATGTATGGTAGTAACTGTTGGGTTTGGCAGAAAATGCATAAAAATAAGATCAATGCTGCGGAGATGAGTAGTCTGAGAAGTATAGTTGGAGTGACTCTGATTAATAAAGAGAGCAATAGTTTGATAAGGGAACATTGTGGTGTGAAAGAAGATGTGGTAACAAAGAAAGAAGAGTGACGAAACATATTTTTAAGTTAGTGTGAATGGACAAGTCGGTAGAGGTCGAACTCTGCGAACGTATCTCGATCAGATCGATATTTTGGTGAACAAACGAGCATGTATAAAAGCGCTGATGAAAATAGAAGAAGTGAAAGACGTATGTAACAAGTAGAAAGAAGTGATCTTTACCTACCCCTACGAGAAAAAGGCGTGACTATATCTATGTATATACGATTATAAACAGTAAATAATAATAAACTGATAATAATAAAGATTTGTGATTGTATTTATAAGAATTTGTTATCTGAAAGTTAGTTAGTTCGTAAATAAAAAAAAGTATTATTGTCTACAAACTTTGGCTACCTTGCTTCTTTAAATTGGTCTCCTCTTGCTTTTACAAAAAATAAAATTCAGTTGGGAATAAAAACAAAAAAAAACGGGTACATTGAATATCTATAACCTAGTTGCAATAATGTAAAATAATAATATTAATAGTACAAATCTTTAACCACACAGGGTCGATAAAATAATCAGCAGCCTTGGCTGTTTTTTGGCATTTTCTATGTTAATAATTACATAAGAATTTGATTTTTGTCAATCACAAAATACGACATAAAAAATTACTGAGTTTAGTTCGCCTCTGGATATATCTGCCGATTACAGTGGCAGATAATATTACCACAAAATGCAAAGTGATTTTTAATAATGATTGTATGACGTTTATGCAAAACTTTTCGTTTCAGTAACACGTCATGACTCACATTATATTTTATTATACATTGTAGAAAAAAGTACAAAATATTTTGTGATGGTTAAAACAATTTACAATAATATTTGCAGCGAAGTAAATTTAATAAATAGTTTCTTTATTAACTATTTCAATGAAAAATTTATTCCATACTGGAAATTGTTTATTGTAATTTTGTTTTTAATCGGAAGGTTAAGTTTTTAATTGTGGCTAAGCCTCGGACA
The DNA here is from genome assembly GCA_950111635.1 of Agelastica alni. NCBI lineage: Eukaryota > Metazoa > Arthropoda > Insecta > Coleoptera > Chrysomelidae > Agelastica > Agelastica alni. The sequence continues at coordinate 24,807,457 of OX467708.1, forward strand.
GGTGTGTTTATTTTTGCTCAAACAAGAATGTTATTTAAAAACAAATTATTTGTTAAAGTGGTACCGTTAAAATTTAAAAAAATTTAAATAACATAATAAAAATTTGAAAAATTAAATTTGTCGCATTGGTCCCAAAAAAAAATCATCAATTGTAAGTTAATTACTGAATCCGCAGAAAAATCCTTACTTGAGAACAGTTCAAGGGCATATTTCATAATTGTATAAATGTTGAACATATAAGTTTATCGATTATATATTTTTTTAACGGGTTAAGAACTTTATTAGTTCGCCATCTATCGACAGAAGTTCAAACGCTTTACAGTGTACTTTTTTGGTGATACTAGCGTCACTCGTGGGGAGTTGATCCGTAACTCTATTTCTGTTACCGTATAAATGTTTTACATTCCCATACGTTTTTTCCATTTTTATATTTGAAATATAGGTATTTGGTTTCGACGACTTATCATATTTACGAGTAAGTAATTAAAAGTAACGCAATTTCCGCCTAAATTAGAGAAACATATACATACAACAGCTTTTTAAGAAACTTTATAAATGAAGTTACATAATAGAGATACAATACTAACTTTTTTAATAAATGCAGCCTTCCGGCTAAAATATGTACCAAGCATTTGGAAAACCTCCAAACGAAGTTACATCATATCAGCAAATCGGTATTTCACTATAATCAATAATTTCTAAACTATTCGAAAAAGTATTTCTAAAAAGATTAACACCAACACTAGAAGAAATACTAAAAAAAAAATTTGCTTAGCTATTTTCTTAGTCAGATGACTGATGAAATAAAAATTCAACGGGTTGTGCGACAAGCGTGTGTGTTGTCACCACTTTTATTTAACATGTATTCAGAAAAAATATTTAATAATGCGCTGTGTGATTCATCAGCAGGAATTCTTATAAATGGTAAACGAATCGACAACATCTGATTCGCGGATGATACAGTAATATTCGCCGACAAACTGGAGGACCTACAAAATATGATGAGCCAGCTTTCAATGCACAATCAAGAATATGGAATAGTTATAAATATGAATAAAACCAAATACATAGTGATAAACAAAAATCCACCACCACCCAGACAGCTTATTATAAATAATACACTTATTGAAAAGGTAGAGACTACAACATATTTGGAAACTACAATCAACGAGAGTTGGGATCATTCTCTCGAAATACTAAGAATCCCTTGTTACAAACAAAAAAATACTCAACATTTTAAACAAGGAAATGGAAATCATAAGTACAGTCAAAAGTCAGAAATTGGAATACTTAGGACACATCATAAGAAACAGCGAAATATACGGTCTGTTGCAGCTTATCCAACAGGGAAAGGTGCTTGGAAAGAGGGGACCAGGCAGAAGAAGGATCTCATGGCTTAAAAACCTAAAAACTTGGTTTGCAACCTCCACCACGGGTCTATTTAGGGCCACAGTTGATAAAATAATTATTGCCAGAATGATCGCCAGCGTTCGATAAGGTCTGGCATGAAGGGCTAGAATATAAACTCAAGAAACTACTAACTACTAACTAGACAGTTTCTGACTGCACTTAAATTATATATTTTAGACAGAGCAATCCGAATAAGACTGACAAATACTTACTCAGATTTAATAGATATTTGTGCTCGGGTGCAGCAGGGGCCCATAGTCTTTATACATAATATATGTATGATATACCTACACCTAACGATTCGAAAATAGCAATGTTTGCTGATGACACAGCTGTGTTGACGGTGGGAAAAATTTTTGCTAACATTTTAATTAAACTACAAGAAGCCACTAATTAAATTAGTAAATGTACGAAACAATAGCGCATTAAGCTGAACGAGGCTAAAACAATCCATGTCAAGTTTACAAACAAAATTTCTATAGGTCATCGGAACATATTCTTAAATAACTGACAAGTACCAGTTGTAAACACAGCTAAATAATATAATAAGATAAATTTAGACGCCAAGTTACGTTAAAAAGAAAATATATATGTAATAAATAGAGAATTTAAATTCAGATATATCCATAAACCTATTATCAGAGGAGACGGAACTATTTACTTTTAAACACGATCATACATCCCCACTTTCTGGTCGATTTTATTGTTCTGATACGGCCGACTGGAATGTGTTGTGATGAGATGTGGATATTGCTATTGAAGTATGCGGTGTAAGTAAAAGAAGGAAAGGATGCAAGTTACAGAAAACGTGCGTAGAGGTTCAAAAAGCAGTGTCAAAAAAGAAGAAAGCCTAGCTGGATTGGCTAGCTACAAAAGCCAATCAAAGAACGCAAAAGGCAACGATTGAGGATGTAAACAAGGCAAAGAATGAGTATAAAAGGTTAAAAGGTGTGGCAAAAGAGGTTGTGGCAAAAAAGAAGGAGAGTGATAAAGATGAATTTGATAGGTTATCTGACGATTTCCAAAACAATATTAAACTCTTCTGGAAGTCCATAAGAACAGCCAGAGGTAAAAATACTACCTCGCAATTGGAAAGAATCAGAAACCAAGATGGAAATATGGTAAAAGGAGAGGAATGCGTATTGAAGAGATGGAAGGAATACTTCGAAAGTTTATTTGAGAAAGAGGATACACAAGTACAGGCCCAATTCGAAGACATGAGTAAAAGTTGCAATGAAAGTGAAATTACTACGACAGAAATTGTGGAAGCGTTGAACAGTATGAAATTGTTGAAAGCTGCTGGGTACGACAGTATAACAGTTGAAATGCTGAAGGCTGGACAAAACGTGGTAGCTAGTCTACTGGACCGCCTTTTTAACCTTTGTTGGAGAAGTGGTAGTGTACCAGACGACTGGTGCAAGGCCGTTATCGTGCCGCTTTACAAGGGAAAAGGTTCGCAGCAGGACTGTAAGAACTACCGAGGTATTAGTTTACTCAGCATAGTCGGCAAACTGTATGCAAAGATATTGATCAAAAGAGTAACGAATGAAACTAAGAAGATGATATGGGATGTCCAAGCAGGATTTAGAAGAGGAAGGAGATGTATGGATCAGGTCTTTTCCTTACGAGGTATAGTCGAAAAATTCTTGGCTAGAAGTCAGAAGGTCTATTGCGCTTTTATAGACTTGGAAAAGGCCTATGACAGAGTAGTGAGGAGTGAATTGTGGTCTACATTGTCTATGTATGGGGTGAGTGGTAGTTTAATACGAGCACTGAAATCACTTTACGAGGATTCCACTGCTTGTGTCAGGATAAACGAAGCTTGCACGGACAGGTTTAACATCGAAAAAGGTGTGAGACAGGGATGTGTGGCTTCGCCATGACTGTTTAACTTATACATAGACAATTGTTTAAAAGATCTGAAAGAGAATGCGTATGGATTAAAAATGAATGAATTGATCGTCAAATGCCTTCTTTACGCCGATGATCAAGTCATATAAGCGTTATCTGAAGAGGAGTTGCAGGCGATGGTTAATTTTATGCATGATACCCTGAAAATCAAAGGGATGAAAATAAATGTGAGCAAAACGAAAGTAATGGTTTTTGAAAGAGAAGAAAGCATGACAAACTGTGGGGTTTCGATTGAGGGAGAAAGAGTGGAACAAGTTAATGAATTTGTGTACTTGAGTTTAAAATTTACTAGAGATGGAAAGTATGACAGTGACATTGAGCGAAGGGTGTTGGCAGGAAAACAAATAAATGGGGCACTGCATAACTTTATGAATAGCCAGAAAGTGTCAAAAAAGGCACGTCTGGCGGTGCATAGAGGTGTGTTGGTTCCAACACTTATGTATGGTAGTGAATGTTGGGTTTGGCAGAAGAAGCATGAAAATAGGATTAATGCTGCGGAGATGAGTAGTCTGAGAAGTATAGCCGGAGTGACTCGGTTGGATAAAGTTAAGAATAGTGAGATAAGAAAACGCTGTGGTGTAAAAGAAGATGTGGTCACAAAGATAGATAAAGGAATGCTTAGATGGTTGGGACACGTAGAAAGGATGGATGAAGGAAAATTGACGAAACAAATTTATAAGGCGAGTGTAAATGGGCAAATCGCTAGAGGTTGACCTCGGAGAACATATCTCGATCAGATCAACATTGTTTTGAAGAAAGGCCAGGTCAAGAGTACCAACAACCGAAGAGCATGTATGAGAGCACTGATGAAAGTAGAGGAAGCAAAAGATGTGTGTACGAACCGTAGCAAGTGGAAAAAAGTGGTCTCTGCCTACCCCTATGGGAAAAAGCGTGACTTTATGTATGTATGTATGTGATGTTGCCTGCTCTCCTGTTATTACAAGAGATTTGTGATTGTTATTAAATCGTCCATAGTATTTGTTGATTAAATTTGCAACAATATTGTGACCATAATGCTATCTCTTATTAATATTTCATGAATTATAACAACCTGAATAATACAACCCATTTAATAAAATGTTTAACCATTGAACTATTTCATTTCGTTAGATCATAGAAATGTTTTGCTCCATAAGCAACAACGCCGCACGGCTTGTATGAATGGCTTTACGTGCAGAGATCCGTACGCTGTTGTAGAAGGTGTTGCAACGAGATTTTGGTGTATTATCGGTGATTTTCAGCATATTATTGGTAAAATTTAGTGGAAGAAATGATTCGTCATTGCCAAGTGTGTAAAAAACCGGACTATTTAAGCCACAGTGTTTATTTCACAAGTAAGTTGGAACACCTCATTGTTTACTATATTTTTATCCAGTGGTGTAGCGATAACGATTTCAATATCAAAGTAAAAAGGTATTATTTTGAGGCGTGAAACACGAATCTGAAAACCAAACAATGCGGAAATCAATACTTTTCGAGATATTCTCAAAAAAGGTTATTATTTTCTTGTTATTCAGCAACACTTATTCAGTGGTATCATCCTTCTTTCGTTGTTATTTGAAGAACTATATACCTTCCTGATCCATTTTATAGTAGTATTTAATAAGAAATCTATACATCACCTCAAATTTAATCCAATCGAGAAATCAAAGAGTCACGGAACCCTGAGTATAATAAATAGTTTAAACATTAAAATTAAAATTTAAATACATTACATTTTATTTGTACAATTAATATTAATGATAATTATTTAACTTTTTTTTTCATTTCAGACAGGTAGGTAAAATTATTTAAAAAAATTTTTCAGTACTTTAATTTAATAAAATAATGTTGTTTAACGAATATTAGTAAAACTGTTCGCTACACAATTCGCAGCCTGTTGGAATAATTTAGTTTTATAGAAGTAACTTATTACATTACACACAATTGGCTTTAGAAAGGAAACTTCAACGTAACACAAAATTGGCAGCCCACTTTTGTAACTTTAGAAAAACAGTTTAGTTAGGGTAACACAATTTGGCACCCAACTTTTGGGGTTTAGAAAAATACTTTTAGTAGGCTACAACACTTCAATTTGATAAAAAACTAAGTATCACCTATTTATAAATATATTCTCATAAAAAACTAAATATTACCCGAACAAACAGTATGCCACTGATTACAAGCGTGGCCATAAGTCGACAATAATGTTACAGCGTTGCCAGCGCAAGGACGGGACAAAGAAAATCAATCGGTATTCTTTGTCATACTTATGGCCACTCTCGTGTAATAGTTGCGACAAAACAAACAGAGTTTTATGAATGGAATGTTGCGTCTCCGCTGGATAATAGGTCTATGGATATATCAAAGAAACATGTATTGGTTACTTGGGAAGAAATCTCATCTCTACCCAAAATAAACTCTTGTTGTATACTCAGGCATTCAAACCTGTATGGAGAAAATCTTACCTTTCTACCCAAATTAGATTTTTGTTGTAAACTCAGGTATTCAAACATTTAAGGAGGAAATCTTACCTTTCTACCCAAATTAAATTTTGTTGTATACTCAGATATTTAAACCTGTATAAAGCTTAGCATACAGTTGTAGGGATGCGCCAAAACAAGCAGTATAGCTGTAATAAAAAGGTTTCAAAACAAGGTGCTAAGAGGAATAGTAAACGCACCATGTATGTTACGATCTACAAAGGGATCTAGGAATTCCAATAGTAGCTGAGGAAATTAAACGACATGCCAAAAAGTACGAGACTAGGCTAAAGAATCACTACAACATTGAAGTGTTGTAGATTTTGAACAACCAGGATTACCATAGAATATTAAAAAGAGTAAATCTCTTTGAATTAGTGCTGTAAAGTGGTTAGTGTATACAAAGCCCGATGGCAAAGCGAAACTAATCCAAATCTATGCCTGATGACTATTGATCAAACGATGAACCAACCACCATATATTAAAAGGGAATTACCTGGTTTTACCTGTACACAACACCACCACACGGTATTGCTGAGCCTTGGAGTGCATCTCCCCATAATTAGATTCACCAAGTAATTAAGATAGAATTTTGGTAAAGCAGATTGGACAACCTATGCCAAAGGAGTGGACTCACATCTGCGATGGATTCCATCTACTACGTAGAACTGTTCACGGTTTGTGGGTGCCCTTATCGGAGCAGTGAAACGTAACATCCTGCGTGTTTAAAGAGAAGAATACATCTCTTCTGGAACCAAGAGGCTAAAACACATTACAATGAATACCAAAGAACCGGAAATCCTAACCTGGGAAACCAAATGCCAAACGTCAAAAATGAAGGTAGAAAGAAAAGATGGGAAGATACAACAAAAAACTTGGACTTTACCCGATCCAGCAGGGAGGCATGGTCTCTTTTACGCAGATTAGGAACAGTAACTCCCCCAATCAATAGCAGCCCTTATAAAATCTTTTAAAATAAGAAAAGCCACTGGCCAAGATGGAGTATTCCCCGAATTCATCAAACACTTAGGCTCATGTGTCCGCATATGGCTTAGAAAATTCTACTGTGATATCATAGATACCGGCCAAGTCCCCCATCATTTTAAGATAGCTTAAACCCTCAAAATCTTAGAACTCGGCAAGTCACAGGATAAGCTAGTTAGCTACCAATAGCCCTACTAAGCATTTGCTATAAACTTTGGAAATATTGCTGTATAACAGAATATATGACTCCATAGGTAGACTAATCTCTAGTTTCCAGTCTAGGGATGTCTCACAAGTGCATAAAATATTGAAGTATCATCGCAATATTACACTTCTTAAATTTAGGTCCTCATTTTTCAAAAGGAGACCGTGATTTATTTGTCAGAAGATTGGGTTTTTATAAGTTACACATTTTTTCCATCCGTAGATTGTAGATTGTAGTGGGGGTCGTGAAGGCTATAAGCACCTTGACCTATCAAATCTTTTGTGCATAACCCTTAATCTATTTGAGGCCCGTGATTCCAAGACTTCGTACAAAGTTTATCAATTTTCTGGGAGCTTAGTTTATGACATCGGAGGGTTTTAAAAAGACCCCTTCCAGAAACTTGAGCCTCGCAGAAAGCGCTGGGCATTTTCCCACTTGTGAAACATCACCAGACTGAAAATTTTACACTCTTTCCAAAAATCGATAAATCCAATATGGCGGTCATAAGAAAAATGAAAGTTGGGGTGGATTGCCGAATAACCAAAGACGATTGAGGAATGTCATACACGCTATCGTAATCGTCTTGAAAAAGTGTCCCAATGATGTGACATTTTAAGAGCTATCAAATTAACCATTTCGAATTTACTGGCAAAAACGAAATCCGTCATTTTCGGTTTTTCGCTGATATTTTCAAAACCAATTAACCGATCGTGAGTCTGAAGCCGGTTATCGAATGCAATAAACTTCCTCTGAAACTTTCCCCATTTAACCCTTCCTATAGGTATAATAGGAGCCGAGATCTCTGTATAGGGAAGCTAATCTGGGACACACTGTATGTAGGTTGCCTAGATATGAAATTTAGCATGGGTCAGCATGGTACAATTTACTACTCTACTACCCCTTACTACATAAAAAATATAATTTTTTCAACATAATTGTAAAGTAACATTAGAAAAAACTGCACGACTTACCATATGTGCTTTTCCCTTGTTGGTAAATTATTATTTATGTTCATGTTAATTAACGCCTTTTAAAAAATCCTTTTTGGTTTTATGCAGGGTAATGATTTTATAAGTAAACGTAAATACTGTATAAAATTAGTTATTTTTTCTATTTGAAGGACATTTCAAATCCATAATGAAACAATAAAATATACACGCCAACCATATACCTTAGCCATTTATAGTACAAACGCAATAACGTTTAATAAAGTACAATCATCCGGACTATTAGGGCCGTAATTTATCGTAACCAAATGTTTCTACTCAGCGGCCCCAAACGACCAGATCAACAACACCGCAGTGTGTAGATATCAACCTAAATAAAACATTATAGAAAGTTTAGGAAAATGATGCTCAATCGTAAACCGCATGAAAAACTACAACCCTATGACAAAAGTCTTTTTACAGTTCAAACAGATATAAAAAAAGTGGTAAAAGTTGTCCCAGAATAATGTTTCTCCATCGTTTGTCATTTAGTCCAGTCTGTAGCGGTATATAGGTCCAAATTCTTTTAAACAGCACCGATTTTGATGAAAATTTGTAAACAAGCTCTTTTTACCCTTCTAATCAAAAGTTATATTGTGCCGAGGTGTACTTTTTCCTTGGGGGTGAATGCCACCTCTTCTCGGTGGTGGGTATTTTAAACCCAATAGGTCGATTCAGGGATCAATTCTAAGAATAAAATGTAATAGGACGTTTTTTTGGTGAGTTATTAGTTTTTGAGTTATTCATGATTTAAGATGTTGGTTTTCGACCTTAAAAATGCATGTTTTTAAACTATTTTGCACAAATAACTCGAAAACCTTACGATTGTTAAAAAAAGGTTATAAATTAACAAAACAATAGATTTTTTAAAATTTTCTATAGCTGTAATAAGAACCGAGTCATTTAACAAATATTGGAGGTTAAAAAACAGTCCACCATTAGCTAAAGCTTTCGAGTTCTTAAACGAATCACTGAACAAAATGAATACTCATAGTGTTCTGCCGGTATATCAATTGAATTTCGAGGATTTGATGTTCAAGCCAACAGTACTTTTCCCTGTATACATCGATATCCCTAAACTAAACAATCTCATTACCAAATCCTTATTGAGCACATTAGATAAACAAAATACCATATATTGCGATGGGTCCAAAAATAAAAATGGTTCAGAATGTGCCTTTTATGTCGTAAATAAAAGAGTGCTCGCTGAATTCTGCCTCCCTGATCATTCGTCAATTTTTAGTGCAGAATCATATGCCATATATGAAGCTCCCAAATGGACTAAGTATAGTGGAGGAGACAACTCAATCATTCTCTCGGATTTAAAATCGGTTCTGACTGCCATTTATAATCATGCCTCAGTGACAAACTAAAACCCTATTATAAACGAAATCATTCAAACACTACTCTCTCTCCAAACCAGCAACATTAAAATAATTTTTATCTGGGTTAAAGGCCAGTTTAGAATGAGAAAGTCGATGAAGCAGCAAAAGATGCCATCTCTCTCCAACAAATAAATAACATATTCACACCCCAAGACACAATTAGTGAGTCCAAACAATCAGTGCGAATACGATGGGAGAAACTTTGGGAAGATTTTGTTCCTATTTCCAAAAACCCTTACGTGTCCATCCACCCTCTACTTCCTAAAAACATTCCTCACTTAAACACTTTCAGGTTATCTAGGCTTTACTCTTCTACCATAACAAGAATGAAATTAAACCATGGAGGTTATTCCTTACACTTAGCCAAATTTGGAGTTAACAAATCACCTATCTGCTCTTGCAACAACTCCTCAGAAGCATACATCAACCACTTAATATTCTCATGTAACCACCATAACACACATCGGTCGGAATTTTTAAATAAATTAATCCTACAAGTTATCCAATTGCCAACAAATATTGTTATTCTGCTGAGTACATTCAAAGAAGATATATACATGATAGTTATGGAATTTCTGATCAAAGAAAAAATCACAATTTAATTTCAATTTAATATCACGATAATATATAGATAATAATGATATAAAAGTCTGTGGCATAAAAACTACGGTTTAATGCCAACCCACCAAAAAAAAAACCGAGTCATTACTCGTTAGAAATGACTCTTGGTTCAACATCAACTGAATTGCAACATTTCAACGTTGAATAACGGAAAAACGGCCAATTTTCCGAGTAAAATTTAAAAATTAATTTTCAAAGTACTTGAAAATAGCTTTAAAATAAATTTTTGTTCAACTTAATAGCACAAAAACTAACAGAGTTATAATGAAAATAAACTGGAAACATCGGTTTTCAGACTACAAAATCGACAATAAAACTATGATCACATTACTAGTGGTATTAAACAAAATATAACCTTTTTGTTATTTTTATAATTGGTGCAAACATCACAGAATGCATATACCGGATGTTCCAAAAATTAAGTTTACAGCCGATATGTTTCCAATTTGAAATGTCTCAAATAGTGGTTTAGATATAGATATTTACATTTAATAAATAAGCCTTGAAACATATTTTTAAGTAGTGTTCCAAGAATTTTTTGTGAATGTAACACATTTGGCAAAGACATCTTCATAACCTATAATAAAAAAAATAATAATCATTAAAAAATATAACGAAATTAATTTGTAATCATTTGATTCAAAATTCCTTAGGGACAAATTTTGTATTATTCATAACTAGGTCATTCATTAAATAACTTTGCAGGAATTCGGTTTGATGGCGGCGCCGCATTCGGTGGACTTGGTATGGGATTCGAGATTCATACATAATATTATCTTAGAAACTTTTAACATTATACCGAAGCTTAAGGCAGAATTAACAAAGTTGGTGAACATTAATTAACTTTATCCAATTTAAAACCGGTTTTATTATCACCGTGGATTTAGTAGTAAATAAGAATTAAATAAAAATTTTAGGTAGCTGAGCCTGTTAACATTTGTCAAACAAACACGTTTTTGTAATCACAAAAAAATATTTACTTTGCGAGAAATAAATTCCAGACAAACAAGCTTAAAAAGAATCCAGTTACAAATTCAGGTATAAACAATTTGTTATTGCCGACTTGTAATAATCAAGTAGGTTAATAAAAAAACACTTTATATAAAAAAAATAATGGTCTTTCCTCCTCCTCTGTTTATTTACCCTTCGAGAGGGTTTGGTGGCATTATTATATCTGTATAGAGTCGACAGTGATTCTGCATGCCTCTTTGTCACGAGCCAGTTGAACTAATTCATGTAGACCAACAGTTCTTTCGCTCGATCCCATCCATCGGGTCGGTGATCAGCCTTTTGGTCTTTTACCTTCCACCTTTTCAATTTCTCGATCTTGCCTGTTCTTCTGTATACCTTTATGGTCATGGTATTGAAGGTAGGCACTCTTGATTTATCATGGACAAAGCCCAGATTTTAACATTTAGTTCTTTCAGAATAGACACGTTGGTACAATGTTTCATCCAAGATATTCTGAGAACTCGACGATAAACCCACATCTTGAAGGCTTTGATGCTGTTCATGTCTGCTTTTTTCAAGGTCCACGTTTCAGCAACATGGGGAATATTAATGTTTGAACGAGCCTTGAATTGGTGTGTTTTTATTGTGATGTTAGTATCTTTACATATTTTTATCAGTTTGGTGGTGGCTGATCGCGCTATAGCTGTTTCACCACTTCCGTCGCTGGTTAGAAGAGAGCCAAGATATATAAATTTGTTAACAACTTCGAAATCAGATACTAAGTTTATATGAGGAGAGTTGTTATTCGCTCTGTGGACGATCAGAATTTTGGTCTAATCTTTATTTAATTTAAGACCATAATTGGCACTGATTCGATCAAGCCTGTCCATAATTTCCTTCATTTGTTTGCTATTTGCTGCAATAGTAAGAGTATCCTCAGCGTATTGTAGATTGTTGATTTTCTTTCCGCCATCCCACTCATCAAACTCCCGACTTGGTACTGAATTGGGTAAAGAATGTGCTGCTGTAGATATGATGAAGGGGGGTCGTGAAGGCTATGCAGCCTTTCAAGCACCTCGATCTATCAGATCTTTTGTGCATAACTCTTAATCTATTCGAGACCCGGGATTTCGAGACTTCGTACAAAGTTTATCAATTTTCTGGGAGCTAAGTTCCTGTGTTGTTGACTCGCGCGTTACCTAAATATAGGTTGCGTATCAGCAGGTGACGTGGTATAACCCTCTCAATGAGTATGCGCCAGAGAGAACTCCATCTATTATATGGGTTTTAGGCTATCAGATAATATTTTTAATTTGATTTTTTTTATGCAAATAGTCGCAAAAAGGGTAGACCTATCGTGTGGGCCGCGGACGGCCTGCACTGCGACTATTAGAAGGGGAAGGGGTTATAGAAAGGAAATGATTGTGGACACGCTTTTTAAAAAATTGCAGGTCATAGTTCTCTGGAAAAACTGATTTTGGAAGCTTATTCCATTCCGTAGCAGCCCTGTAAAAGAAGGATTCTTGATGAAGATTGGTCCTTGTAGTGTCAATCTTGAGAGTAAATGGGTGAGACTGATCTGCGTGCCGAGTTCTTCGGCCGAATGTGGCCAACAGTTGAGCTATTTATCAAACGAATGGCTCTTTTCTGAATGGAATCTAGAAGACGAAGAGAATGCCTTGGTGCTGAACCCCAAATGTGCGAGCAATACTCCAGTAGAGGAGTAAAAAACTTTCTAGCTTTCCACAGAAAACCTAGCCTCTGGCTTGCCGACTTTGCTATGTTAGCAACATGGTCATGATATTCTAAACATAAGTTTTAAGTAATAAACTTTTTCTTTCTCCTAATGTTAGGGCACATTTGAAAAATAATTATAAACATAAACACAACAAAACAAATGAACAATATGTCTGTGGGCAGGATAGATACAATATTCGACATTTCCACAGAACTTTCGTCTTGTATTTTTGGAAATCTGAATGTTGTAGTACAATTGGTTTCAGAAATCTTTCTGGTGAAAAACACAACAGGATCGTAATCGAAGGACGTTACTTTTTCCACAAAGTACTGAATTGATTTCTTGGGAGGCAAATTTAATAAGAACCCAATCTATTTAAGTTTCGCTTCCATCTTTGAAAGTATTTTGTATGTCATTTAGGCATTTACTAATTTGATTAGACTCTCATCATTAGTTGAATGTGTGCTGCACATATCATATTCTGAAGAGTCTGACACTATAACGTTTTTCTTCGATTTTTTTGTTTTCTCTTTCTTGCTTCATTTAAATTTTATTTTCTTCTGCAAGCTGCTTGTCATTTTTAATTACTTTTGTTCTCTGATATGTTTCCTCTGATGTGATGATCTCCATTAGCAACTCTAACTTTTTTCTTTATAAGAGCTGAACTGTGATTTTTTACTGTTAATAGCAATAATTCTTAGAATAATACTGACGAGCTTCCTTTCAAACTACTTTTGTGTCGTGGATCGGTTTGTGCTGAAGTCGGCGGACCATTAAACGGTTCATCCTCGTTTGCAAGTGTTGTCAAAGTGGCTGGTTCTGATATTTTAATGTACGGTTTGGTGTTTCCTCTGTGTCTGCAGGACCTTCTAAAGTCAGCTTTTGTGACTCATTCCATCTCCAAAGAGCAGATGGATCAAATAAGCATTATGGTATTATTTGACTATAGATGGTTCTGTCTTCTTCCATATTTCTCCAAGAATTTTTGCAAATTCGCTTTTCGCCAATTTCATTCCAACATGATGTCTTTGCCACTGTGATAAATTTTGATCCCAAGCGGTTTTAATGGACTTCATAACACAAAGGTCTAAGGGTTGCAGTAGGTGACTCGAATGAGGTGGTAATTTGATAATAGTAATTATTTCTGCTCTTACTAGTTCAATACCTTTCAAACCGACATGAGTAGAATGTACAAAAGAGCAGGCCTCTCATTACCCAAAACTTTTATAAACACGTTCATGAAATAATTTTCAAAGACTGTTGTTTCCATCCAACAGTTACTGCATATAAGGATCCTGGATAACCTGTACCTTCCGGGGCTAACCACTGATCCCACATATGTTAACCTTTAAATATAATTAAAGGTGGTTACTTCTCACCACTGGCACTTACAGTTAACAAAACTGATATATTTTATTTGCCAGAGTGCTTGTAGTCCTTGTGCAAGCTTGGCCCCTTGCTTCTACTACTTTTGTTTTGAAAGGGTCTTTACAGAAGCTGGTTTCATTGCAGTTAAAAATTAAATAAGGCTTCTCTGCTAAACCCAATTCTGTTATGGTTTCTTTTAATAGCTAAAAATATGTGTAATGATAAAAGGATCACACGCCTTTTTGCGAGCTATCTCAACAAATTGAGATTGGGGTTTTTGTACTGATAGATTATGGCGCAGCATAAATGAAATAAGCCAATCTTTATTAGGATGGCCGTTTTGAAATGGAGTTTTTAGTTTGTTTCCATTTACATAATCTCCAACTAATGACATGACTTCCTTTCTGGATAACCCAAAGCCATATTTCTCCATACTTCGTAGTCCTACAGCTGTTTAATTCTCTATCTCAAAACTTAAGGCAGTTGCACGACTATATGAATTCAATTTAGCTCTTTTTCCGCCTTTCACATAATCTAGTATTGTATTTAGGGTAATATTGTAAAACTTACTTGCACCATATGCATTGCTTCTAAGACATTTTACATAATCAATAGCTAAATTCAAATCATTTTTGGTATTTTCTCGTGTAATTTCGTACCATTTTTCTTATACGAAATCTGAAATAAATATTTCTTATGTAAGAAAAACCAGTTCTGGATTAAAAATAGGACAGCAATGATTTTTTGGAACAGCTCTCAGTAAAACTATATTTTTTATAAGAAAACGGGGGTAGTGCGTATTAGTGTACACTTGACCCTTGAACTTGATCTGCATATGACCCATCATCTTATTTTTGTAGGGCAAGAGCGGACTAGTAGTTAAACGAAAACTAAGTTTTGATAAATGAGAAATACTGCGATATACTTGTTGACCATATCAATAAACACTTACTTACCAAAAATGAAAAAATTTTATCAAAAAATAGAGGCGATGTTACACGATTATTAATTTGATGCACACTTTACTATGCCTTCTCTGTAGCGTTTTTGTACCGAATGGACGAGAGCATCAACCGTCAATATTTAATGTTGCCAAATCAATATGAAATTAAAGAAATGGTAGTCAAAGAGCATAATCATATCGGTGCAAGAAGAAAACAGAGTAAGATTGAAATAAGAAAAGGCAGGTACGCACTTGCCCTAAAAACGCACTTACCCCCCTTTACCTTAATTACAAAACAAAGCTAAAAATATAATTTTACCAAAAAGGTTTAAAAATAAGATCTACATTAGTTTAGGAGGAACATAAATTTAAGTACATACGTATTGCACTAATCCTGGTACCTGGCGCTTGCTTGGGTAGACTGATTGGCGCGAAAACGCATTGAATGGTAATATTATACGTTGATATTGATATGTATTATATACTAACCTATTTAAACTTATCAAAAGTCTAACCATGATGTTTAATAAATGAAAATTAAAAAAAAAATAACTATAATTGTTTGGTTTTATTATATTGTTAAATGGTACTCTTAAAAACAGATGTGGGAACAAGACCATTTCGTACCCTAGCTATGTTTGGGATTTTATTTTATTATATTGTTGGAATTTTACACTTAAATTTATGGTTTTATGACAAGAAAAGCTTTTAGATGTCTACGACACTTTAACTAGTAGCATTCATTATACATTTTTAGCTTTCAAGTATTCAACATTACATTATACATTCAACTTCCGAGCGTCTAAAATATAACAACACATCATACAACATAGCTTTCGGGCGTATAGCAACAAATTAAGTGGATGTTTATAGTGTAAATATACGTAGTTTCAGTGTATACATTTTCTTTTAATTGGAACCAAATCACAAAAATACGCGAAAAAACACAACAATAATCCGCCGTAACGGATTAGTATATAAACATACACAACACAATAATCTAATCCACCGAGCCGGATTAGTGAATTAAATATTGGTCCTTCGAGCCGGATTATAAACAATAATTTTGAACATAAATATTATTAGTGGAATTTAAAACATACAGACGGTATCATCTCTGTATCCACGAGGTGGCCGTAAACTACCAGTTGAGACAGAAAACTTGGTAAAATATTTTTATTTTTAAAAAGGCATTAACCGAATAATTGCTGGTAAAATAATTTTATTTTTCTTAAAGTAGATGACGGGAAAAGAACGCACATACAAAAACAGCTTTTAATGTGAAATATTACCAAACTTTATCAATTAAGTAAAGTTATTAATTACTCCTTACTACTGCTTTTTACTAATATTTTTTATTCAAAATTATAGGTACATTTTGTTTAAAAATTTTAATAATTAAATATCATGGTTAGACCATTGATAACTTTAAATACGTTAGTACACAATACATATCAATAACAACGTATTTCAATGCATTTTCACGCCAACCAGCCGACCTAAGCAAGTACCAGGTACCACGCTCAGTGCAACACGTATGTATTTTAATTTATGTACCCCCTAAACTAATGTTGATCCCATTTTGAAACTTTTTTGGTAAAATTAATATATTTTTAGCTTTATTTTTTAATTTAGGTAGGTAAAAAAAATGGTTAAAGTTATTAAAATTATTATTTGAAATGTTAACTTCTGGTTTTCTACAGAAAAAAAAACTAAATTTCGAATATAATTTAAAAATTAAAAAGAATAGTAACTTTTGGCTTTTAAAAAATTCTTTTACTAAAAACATCAGTTATTTAGAAGCCCTTAGCTTGGCAATTAAGCCTTATACAAAAAAATGTGTGTTCACGTTCATACCATCCAGAAGTACATTTAGGTCTAATATAAACAAATTTGGGTACTTGGATTACAAGAGATGGAAAGTATGACAGTGACATTGAGCGAAGTGTGTTGACAGGAAAACAAATTAATGGGACACTGCATAGCTTTATGAGTAGCCAGAAAGTGTCAAAAAAGGAACGTCAGAAGAAGCATAAAAATAGGTTTAATGCTGCGGAGATGAGTAGTCTGAGAAGTATAGCCGGAGTGACTCGGTTGGATAAAGTTAAGAATAGTGAGATAAGAGAACGATGTGGTGTAAAAGAAGTTGTGGTTACAAAGATAGATAAAAGAATGCTTAGATGGTTTGGACACGTAGAAAGGATGGATGAAGGAAGATTGACGAAACAAATTTATAAGGCGAGAGTGAATGGACAAGTCGGTAAAGGTCGACCTCAGCAAACATATCTCGATCAGATCAACATTGTATTGAAGAAAGACCAGCAAAAGAAAGCGAAAGATGTGTGTAAGAACCGTAGCGGAAGTGAAAAGAAGTGCCTACCCCTACGGGAAAAAGTCGTGACTATATGTATGCATATATTAACAAATTTTAGAACCTCGCATTTTTTTCGCTGTCCGCTTCATAAAATGCCCCAAATAATAATTATGATGGAAAAATTTAGTTCAAAACCATCCAATTTTTTATATAAAAAGGCAAGCAACTCTTATTAATCTCGATAAGAGTTTGTCCGGCAGGCAGCCGTGATACAATCTAGGAGCGCAACCTGTGAAACAAGTCACAGTAAATCATGCGAATACAATTTGGACCTAAACACATTTAATCTGAAAATGATGAAATTAACTAAAACCAATTGTTTTAATGTACAAGGGTCGACATTTAAGGAAGTTCGTAAAGTTTAGTAATACTTAAATTTCCAATTTTCCAACTCCTACTTTGTTATTAAACAAAACATACCGTTTCCCCTTAAGTTAAAGTCACTCTACACGTTCCCGTATTTTAAGTATTATTGTCTACAGTGTGTTTATTGAAACACAATAAAATATAAAAAATATTCCACTCAAATAATAATAATAATATATGGCTTTAATATGTGGCTTTCCTCCACCCCTAGGAAACATAAATGGTAAAAGACGCTCTCCACAACAAGTATAGGCAGCGACTCCAACAGATCTGGTCTTCGGAACTGTCGGGAAAGAATAAAGTCGTTGCTTGCTGTTCCAATCCTGCTCTACTCCTTTGAAGTAACGAAGTGGACTCTAGCTGAGCTGCGCCAACTTGACGTTAGTACTCGCAAGATGATGCACCTAAATAGGAGTTTGCATCCAAATTCGTCCGTTCGACGGTTATATCTCCCAAGAAAGCAGGAAGGCCGTGGACTCTTAAGTTTGGAGTATCTCCATAACAGAATGGTTCTTGATGACGCCTGCAAAGTCATCAGGAGTTTGGACCCCCTCCTGCAAATGGTCAAAAGCCATGAAGTTGCAGGAGTAGGAGCATTTCTATTCAGGGCAGCACACCGAGTAGCTGATGAACTCTCTTTGATTTTCGATTACAAGCGGAGAGCGCTTGACTCAGTCACTGAGTCGACCCCGCTCGGAAAAAAGCCCGCATCAAAGCTGCAGAAGTTGATAAAACTATGCAGCTCCACATGAATAAGCCTCTACATTCTGTCTTTTTCAACAACATCGAAGACAGGGGCTTATCCAAAGAACTGACCTTTGCATTCCTAAGGTCAGGCGAAATCGGAAACAGAGAGGTTCATCATGTCATGCCAGGATGGAGTTTTCAATACCTTACATTACCGAAGCCGAGTCATGGGTATAGAGGTCCCTGATGTAAGATGCAGGGCCTGCCGTAGGGCACAGGAAACTTTGATGCACCTGCTTTTAGCATGCACGGTGTATGCAGTTTCGGCCTATATCCATAGACACAATGCGGCATTACGAGTGCTATACTATCATCTAAGGTACTTGTACGGTATTGATGAAACTCTAGTGCTGCGCTATGCTCTGGGGTATATTGAGTCCGTTGTGGAGAATGAGAGGTGTCAAATTTATTTGAACTTCTTATTCCCCACCCTCAGGCAGATACAAGCCAATAAGCCTGACGTAATCGTTCTCGACCACCTAACTAGGACGATGTTCGTGAACCGAAAATCGCCTTAAAAGAAGAGAAAAAACGGACAAAATATAGAGACCTTCTCTTTGAACTCCGCAGACTTTATCTAGACCATTCTGTTGAACTAGTCATCCTGATAATAGGCTTCCTCGGTGGTACACGCCACACACTGCTCTCGGAACTCCAGAAAATACCAGCTTGCCGACAAAAGGCACACGTTTTAGCTGGGGTAATGCAGAAGGCCGTCATCCTGGGATCATTGCGTCTGCTCAGGGCACACGATATTCGGTCCCAGTGATCACTCACCTCACGGCGTGAGGAGTGGTCACTGGTTTCTCTCCAGCTCGGCTCTGCGAGGTATCGGAACCACAGAGTCGTGACTGGGATTTAATAAATTAAATCAATAATAATAATAAACTGGAGAACGGTTCCCTCTGAATCTCGCCAACGGCACTCAAGTCAGTCTAAGTTTTGCATTCGCCAGACATTAGCCAAGGATATGGAGGCTGGTTTCCTCCTCTCCACACAGTCCAAAATTAGGGGAGTTGGTCAGCCCCAGATTGTGCATATGATATCTAAATATTCTTGGATCTCCACCAATGCCAAAGTCTTGACCCCTTATTACATAAATGAATATTAATGGGGTTTATTGTTTTGGAATATTTGGAACATCATTTGTATCACTAATGATAAACAATGAATTTAATTATGGACATTTGTTTGCTATCCGACTCAAATAAATTAAATGAATATAAAAACTATTTTAGTTGTCCTTTATTAAGATAAACAGAATGCTTTGACGCCAGTTATATGGAGTCTTTTCTGATTTAGCACGGTAAACCAACATTGAATTGTTAGGGTACGTCCATAACGGTTCACCGCACATAGTATTGTACCATAGTATGGACACTGCCTTGCACAAATCTTTGCTGTAGAGCAACAAAGTCAAAGACACTGGTTATTTATTTTTCTTAAACCATCGTGCACAAACGCCATGTGCGAGGGTCAAAAAATATTAAGCTTGATTTTGGATAACGATGCTTTGATACCAGGCTAGGTGCAAGGCGATATTGTTGATATTTGCACCAATACATTAAACATTAAAGAAGTCGTAGATTTAGTACTTTCACTAACTTGCAAACCATTAACTGGCCCAGACGATATCATTATAAATCTGATTATTAACACTTCAGCAAAACCCATTTACTTACTCTCTGTTTAACCTATTTTTTAAAAAGGAACATTTCCCAGCTTCTTGATACACAGTTTTATAAACTTCATTTATAAGAGTGGCTCGCGGGATAACGTAAATAACTACAGAGAATGTTGTAATAAAGCAGAGTTACCAAAAATGTTTGATTGTTTAATTACTAAAAAAGTAGCGTGGGACTTAACATTTTATAATCTGTAAACAACAAGGCTTCAACAGAAAAAGATCTAACACCACCAATTTGTTACTCTACCAAAAGTATATCATCAACGCTTTCGAGCATAAAATGCAGGTGGATTTCATAAACACAGACCTTTCGAAAGACTTTGACAGTCAACCACAGTTTATTAATAGCAAAACTTGTATTTCTGTGATTTGAAGAAAACATTTTAATTTGGACCAAATTCTATCTAAGTGGTAGAGTCCAATTTGTGAAATATGGTAGTTCAAAATCAGTTCCAATTAAATTTCCTTTAGGTGTCCTCAAGGGTCTCACATGGGACCACTATTATTCAATGTCTTTGTTAATGATCTTTCTAATGTTATTACCAATAGTTTTTTTCAACTATTTGCCGATTATTTAAATGTAAATGTCAAAAATAACCTTTTCACGAAACACGAAAAATTTACCAGATTAACGACACAAATTTATAAGAGGCCAACAAGATTAAAAATTTAGGTAGGAAAAATGTTGGGTATTTTTTTCGTTTAGCAAAACTGTCTGTCAGCGCTGACAAGATTATTTATTGTGCATAGGTCAGATCTATACATGAATACAACTCTATTATTTAATCACCAGGCTACAAAGTTGAAATAGATCTCTTAATGAGTATAAAAAATAAATTTTTTAGATATTGTGGCTTTAATTTGGGAATAAATAGAGATGAATATAATTACTCACAAATATTAAAGGCTCTGAATTTAAATATTTTACCATTTAGAAGACTGGAAATCGGTCTGGTATTTCTCCATAAAGTTATCAAAGGCAGTATTAATTGTCCTAAAATTGTTGAGTTTACCTCACTTTCTGTGTCGTTTGGAAACCGCGAAATTTTTGGTCTGTTTCAAATTCTGATCTATATCTCCTAATCCTTGCATTTTTCTTTGAAAGCTACTTTATACTTTTTTAAAAATTAAATTAAATTTGTAACAAACCCAACCAGATCTCTGTAGATCAATTGGTTACCGAATTACGGCACTTTGGAAATGGGCCAGTTTATCCAAAAATTGAAAATTTTAGTTTTAGACCTTCTTTAGACCGAAATTTCGTCGAAACCATTGATCCTACGTGTAGAATTTATAAGATATAATTTGTAGGCAATTTAATTAGCGTGTATGGAATTCATACTCTACGTTTTAGAGAAAATGGATGTTTGCCAGTTTTCTTTAAACCGCCTTATTGATCAGAGAAATGGTGATTAGAAGCCTGACATCAGAACTGTCAAGACCCTCCTGATAAATCGCTTTGAAGACAAGATAACTTTTGCTGAGATAGAATCCGACCGCAGTCACCAGTTCGTCATGTACTTCACAAATGTCGGTAACAAGATACTCTATGACAACTGGTATAACGAGAAGAAACGGAAGAGCGGTTAAGAATCGTGAAGAGTGCAGCCGAGATTGTCTTACAAGACATTCGCTGTCAAGTATATGATACAACAACGTATCCTCCATCCGACGATTTCTTAAAAGATTCAGAGTCTGTATCTCGAGTCGATTTTGATGAAACGCAAACGCCATTCCCTCGAAGGATGTAAGAAAAAGTGCGTTTCTATTGCTCACGCAATAATCTCTGTAGCAAGAAGTCATTCATTTCTCTCCTCTATAAAGATAGGCTTTGAATTTGAATCTAAACACCTGGTCAACCTCTGCGTAGTTATGGGCTTTTCCTCAAGCTACAATGAAGCTATCCTGGTTGAGAGCTTTTGTGGGGCATATGAAAAGTTTAAAGAGAGCTAATTTTAAACAACGCAATAATTAAATAACAATGAAAGGCAAAGGCATATGATTAAATAGAGATGTACCAGACCTTTTAAATGAGATATGACTTGATGCCTAACGCCATTTGAAAAAATTGAAGGGATATCTCCAGTAGGGAGGGGATGAATCTGACGTTTATGACATTAGCGCTTAAAAGTGTCTGAAATATTAATGGTGGGTCCTTTTCAAATGAACACTGTTTATAAATGGTGCATAATAGCGACAAATGTACAGCCTTATGCGCTCTTATGCGCTTCCTGGTACACTCTAATCTCCACGGAAACATATCTTATTTTTTTGTTCTCTAATTATAATGGTCGAATGACGTTTATTAAGAAACATATTTTATAAAGCAATCCTTTAAGTAAAACTCTGTCAAACTCTTATTATTATTTAAAAAAAAGGGCAAGTCATTTAGTTTTAACTAACACTGTGAATGACGTTTTCAAAAAAACACAATATTTGGTGTAGATCTCGTTTGGTGGGATTTCAAAATTTTCATGTTAGCGGGTCAATTCTAAATATTCAATCTTAATATTGAGAATGACGTCTGCGGTAAATGTTAAAAAAAATCTCTTTCTAACAAATGTAATTTTTTAGATTTTAAATCATAAATCTTTCTAGATTAGATAACATATAAAATTGGAGTAATTTTTTTATTTTTTTTATAATTTGCAGTAAGTAATACATCAAAATATTGAAATTTTTAAGTGCCTTTTTTTAAATAGTCATTTAATTTTGTTGCATGACATAATTTGTTATTTGATAAAAATAACTTATAATATTGTTACTTTCGGTACCACCATGAAAATTAATTATACGTGGGACTCATGGAACATGAACATCGGAATAAGAACGGCGAATAAATTTTTTATAGGTGTTAATGTCTATATACTAATTGTAAGTAAAAATGTAGCAAATGATTAAAGTTTTAAAATAAGCAAACTAGAAAAATTAGTCTCAAATGCAAAAAAAGCCGATTTTATTTTGAAACTCTAGAATCTTACAATGTCAAATTAATGTTCGTTATACTTTGTTGGATTTCTGATGGTGTGGAATCAGCGTAGATTCTTACTCGGCAAATGGTAGTGTATGAACATGCCTGGATAATGTGCCTTAGGCTCAGCGTACGTGTTCACTGTGAACAAAAAAATAATAATAGTCCTCAGCGGTGTGCTGTGCAGTAAAAGTGATAATAATAAATACAAATTTTGCAAAAACTACACAAAGTAATAACATAAACGATAAAATGCAAATTACACAAAGCATAATTTCAAATACTATACAAAAGTATACAAGCAAAAACAATTGATTAGCAAGGCACAAAAAATAATTTACAAACTTATGTGATAATTATCATACGAAACTATTTTAAAAAAAATTCTTACGATTGCTTACAATACCAAACATGCAAAAGGGTGATTAATTTTAACAATTTATGGTACACACAAAGTTACAATGACCGATGCTGAAATGCATAGTAAGATAGATAGAAGGATATCAGATAGGCAGAAAGCCTTGAAAGCCCTGGTTTTTACTACAGTCACATCCAAGCTGGTTTGGGACTGTCTGCAACACCTAATCCAATTAAGGAAACTATAACAAAGTCACCAAAGGTTACCCAAGGTCCCCAGATACAAAGGGGTTGCTGACAACGAAAGGGCGGACGAGCTACCCAAAGGGGAAGCTTTCTAAACCTATGTGGGACCCCAAATAGTTATTAGCATTTGCAATACCACTGTCCGCAGTGCAGTTAATCTGAAATTAAAGAAAGAAGAAGAAAATAGAAAGAAATGACAGTAAATGTACAACAAGCTAATGATAGCCCTTCCTGAAAAAGGATCTGATAACGCTCAGCAGGGACAAGGTTTGACTGGTAACAGGACACATATCATAAACCATCCAAAATAAACGCTAAAGCAAGCGTGCATAATCTGGTCTTTATCGCACGGCGTGCGTAGAAAATACGCAAGTGTATTTTTCTACGACTGTCACAAAATACCTTCATGGTATGTTCAATGATGATTTCTAAATGTAATACATTGTAATACTCCTTTTCATTATGCACTAGTTGCTGGACAGCTAGTGCACAATGTCTGAAAAACGCAAGTGTAAATTTTCGCAATCTTCGTCACGACAAAAGAGACGTAGAGTAAATAAAAGAAAAGACGCCGTAACCAGGTAACATTGCCGAAACCATACAGACAACATAATCACAAACATAAGTGACAATTCAATATTTCTTTGACAGAACGATATTATAAAGGTATTTCGAAATTAGTTCAGCATGGAAAGTAGTGACAATAAAAGAAGTTTAACACCGCCAAGTGTTATGGAGGCAGCAAATAACGCTTCATTAAATTTAGTGCCTGAAAAATCTAATGAACAATACACAGTTTCGTAAACCCTATTCATGGACTGGTGCAAAGAAATAAAAAATTGGTTCTAGTCCAGAGAATATTCTGATGGCTTACTTTGGAAATATATCAAATAAATTTAAATCTTCCACTTTATGGGCACACTATAGCATGTTAAAAACGATGCTTAGTATCAATATTGGCGTGGATATAAGTAAATATTCCAAATTGAAAGCATTTCTGAAGCGGAAATCAGATGGATACAAAGCAAAAAAATCTAAAGTTTTCACAACGAAGGAGGTTGATAAGTTCATCAAAGAAGCTTCAGACAACGAATACCTTTGTAGCAAAAGTAAGTTCCACAACTATCAGTTAATTAATTATAATTTGTTTATATTTTTTTATTGCAGGTTGTATTTATCATGGGAATTATGGGTGCTTGTAGGAGAGATGAGATTTACAAAATGAAAATTCACGATTTTAAAGTTTAAGGTGTCGCAGTTTTGGTCCACATTCCGAACACTAAAACAAAAACTTCTCGGAAATTTACTGTAAAGGGAGAATATGCTAACATTGTGAAAAAATATTGGAATCTGCGACCAAGTAATGTCAACGATGCTTATTTTTTCTTAAATATCAGAAAGGAAAATGCACTGTCCAAAAAATTGAAATAAATAAAATAGGAAATATGAGAAAATAAATTGCTTCATACTTAACTGTTTCCGCCGATCTTCGGCTACAATATTGATAGATAGTGGCGAAGATATAACGACATTAAAACGGCATGGTGGCTGGCGCTCTACAACAGTAGCTGAGGGTTACATCGAAGAGTCCCTGACTAGTCGAAATAATATAGCCAATAAAATATTAGGGTCGATCAATAAGTTGTCAGACCTTTCATCGACATCAGTTACAGAAAATGTTAATAATGTCAACTTTTCCCTTAAAAAAACGGATTCAATTTCCCCAAAATTTGTTTTTAATAATTGTACCAATGTAACATTGAATATTGTTGATAACAAATGAGAAGATATTTTTTCGCGATTATTGTAGTAAGTGCTTAACAAATTTACCTAGTACGTTATTTTTTTCAATTAATTAATAAAAGTTCATTTCCCATATTTGTTGTTTTTTACTTTTACTACTACTACTATATATTATAACAGTCGTAGAAAAAATATAGTGTAAAACTCGCACGGAATGACCATTTCCTACTTGTATGTATGTCATTCCGTGCTCGTTGTACAATATACTATATAAATATACTTACGTATTTTATACGCACGCCTTGCGATAAAGACCATATTATGCACTCTTGCTTTAACGTTTATTTGGATGGTTTATGATGATAAATTTGTGTAAAGAGCTAAAAATTGGCAACCAAGACCAGGTGACATTGAGAAAAGAAAATGTTTTGTAAACTATATATGAGATGTAAGTAATTCCTTTTAAAACTCGATGATTACATTAAAAATCATGTAATGTTTAAAATTGTCAATAATTTGGTGAAAAATCCTGTTAATATTAACAATGAAAAGTCACCCTATATAAAAAAAAAGAGATGTAATGACATTTACTGGATACCTACATATTCCGAAAACTTTATGTATGAAAAAATATCGTTCCGAATGGTCATTTAACTATATCAGTAATTTATAAAGTGCTACTATTATTATCATAAAGACAGTTTTAGTCATCATGTGCGGAATAAATAAAAATTTAATTAATAACTTGTTTGGTTAAAAGTAATAAGGAAAATGAATGAGAAAAACATAGCTATAACAACCTACAGGTTATTTATTTGTAGAACTTATATTTGTGTAATAATTATGGTATTAAGTTACTTATTTTCGATTTTATGCCATGGTATAGAAATACCAACATTTTTTTTAGTTTTTGTATAAACTATAAAGAAACATAAATATGTTGTGTGTATTATGATGTTAAAAATACCCGAATATCTCCAATGATGGTTATTCGGATTGGTGAGTATGGACGTGATACGCTTTCACAAGCATATCAATCTCGTGTGTTTTGATGAATTCCAAATAAAAATTAATGCTCAAAAGCACAAAAGTAATATTATTGTTTTTCTTTAACACACATACGTTTCAAACAATTTTTTATTCAACAGTACATTATTTTTTACTTTAGTTATTGGAAAACTTATTTAATAACGAGAAATAATCTTCTGTCGGAGTTTTTAAAAGATAGATATTATATTACTGTTTGGTAACTTGCCACAACTTTTCATTAGGTATAAAAACATTTTTAAAATAAAAAAATGATACCTATTAGAGAAAATTTTCGTACGCAAAATTTTTACAATTTTAAATAATAGCCCGCCCACAAGCCTGCATTTTTTAATACTTTAAAAGTTAATTTAAAAATTTTAACTGTTTTATAGTAATTGGTTAGCGCTGATTTCAAATCTGCTTCAAGTTTTTTTGTATCATTTGGTATTTGTTATTTTTTAAACTAGGAAAATCCAGAAATATACAAAAAAACACGATTTATTTTATTTAGTTTTATAATATAACAAAGAAAAAAATATACACATACAAACTATTAGAAATAGTTATTTATTCTTATAAAGAAGGTTAAATATAAATAAAAGTTGTAAAATGCAATACAAAAAATAACGATTTTCATGCATTAAACCTTTAACTGTTTGCACGGGAAGTATAGTAGTTTATGTAAAAAATTAAATAGGAATTTAGTTGCTGTATTTTAAACAATAAAATATAAGCTTACGTTTATTCATTCACCCATACAAATATTCTTGTTACAACATTGGCAAAAGTTTGATGTTATTTTAATCTACTGTAAGTACCTAATCATTGTTGAAACAATTATGCGACCATATTATACGAGTATACTTACAAAATGTAAAGTTGGCTAAATTTTTCTATTAATTTGATTACTTAGATCTTTTGGGATGTTGGTGAATATAAGTTAAGGGCACGGAGGGATCATTCGTATATTTTAAATTAAGTATAGACCCTGGTATAGGCTTTGGAGCCTCCTAAAGGATTTTAAAAAAATAATTGAATATATAGATGAGGGGTATTTTAAATAATCTCGTTAATATTATTAGGACTAACTGATCACAAAAAACTTGCAGGCCTTTGTTTAAATAGTTTTGTGTTGGTAAAAAAACTGCCAATACTTTACTTATAAGATTTTTAATAATTAATTCCTATATTAATTTATCAAATTTATTCAATAAGGCAATAATTATTATTAATTAAATAATATTATTTTATTAAATATACAGGGGGTTAAACAATGAAAAATATGTCTTGTAATATTTTATCCGTTATATTTATTATTGTTTAGAAATTTAAAGAAAAGGATAAAATAAAGCACATTTACATGATTAAATAATTTTTTATTTCTATAAACTCAATATAATATCTACAGAAGTTTGGTATTTATATGTAAAACTGGCTTAGGTTAACCACAGATAAAATTTATTTATATTTGTTAACATCATTGCTTTCCAAAACTGTAATTCAATCAATATTCCACAGCATTTTTTTTAAAATCACCGCTTTTTTTCTACTAAATTTACTTTAGGAGGTATATTAATTAAAAATTCTAGCTGATGCAGTGAAAAGAATCTATGTACCAATAAAAAAATCAAGACGTTCTGTATGTTTAAGCGCATATTTCATTAGATAACCCTAGAATTTATTAAAAGATCTTGATTAAGAAGAGACTAAATAATTAAGAAAAATACGCACAAGAAAAGAGCTTAAAATAAACCAACAAAGTTCAACCTTCCTGACTGGAAAATCAAAACCATATTAGTGTTGTACTCAACAGGTACAATTAAATATTTATTTGAGTGTATACCATAAAAAAATAAATTTTAAAGTAACTTAGTTTGATGCTTTCAAAACACAGTCATGTCTACTTACCTGAAAATAATCTCCAATGCAAACTTGAACCATCAATACCTTTTTAACAATAAAAGGTTCAATGCCATTGGCGTGTTTTCGTACTGGACCTAGGTTAGCATGAAAATGTAGGTAAGTGCCATAGCCATGGTTCGTACCCATAGCCATGATGTTCGTTTAAAAGGTTAGAATTCTGTTTGAATTAGAAAAATGCTGCTCCTTCTTCTATTTACTAACACTTTACAAAATTTAAACAAGATCATGCTTAGCGAATTGGTATTATGCAGGGTGACCAACCGAAAACGAAACAGAGCTATTTGCAGGAACCTCGTCAATATTTTAGAAAAACGCTCGGACCCGTCGATTTTTAATTAAAAGAAGACATTTTTTTTTTCAGTATCTTTGTCTCCACCACTTTCAACCACAAGCGAGGGTAAGAATTATTCCAAAATTATTAAATGGTATTGGGGGTCAAATAAGATGTCTTTTAAAAGCTCCTGCAATTCGCTTTAAAATAGTCTTTAAATTTTGCATTTTCTCTCAATACATTAAAAAAAAGTTTCAATTATTTTAGTTGCGGCGATTGTTTGTCAGTATTTAGACCAACGTTTTTCACGGCATTGGATTGGGAGAAGGGGCAGCATTGAATGGCCTCCACTATCGCCGAATCTATTGCCCCTCGATTTTTTTATGTGGGGACATCTGAAAAGTAAAATCTATAAAACACAACCAGCCTCATTGGAAGATTTGCGTCAACGAATTCTTCGGAATGTGCGTGAACGTTTTACACAAAATCTTTATTATTGTATGAAAGCGGGCGGTCATCAGTTTAAACATTTAATCAATTAAGTAGTAAGTAAGCAACTAAAATAATTGGAATTTTAACATGTAATTTTTTTAAACAAATGAATGGGGCACTGCATAGCTTTATGAATAGCCAGAAAGTGTCAAAAAAAGGCACGTCTGGCTGTGCATATAGGTGTGTTGGTTCCTACACTTATCAGTATGGTAGTGAATGTTGGGTTTGGCAGAAAAAGGATGAAAATAGGATTAATGCTGCGGAGATGAGTAGTCTGAGAAGTATAGCCGGAGTGACTAGGTTGGATAAAGTAAAGAATAGTGAGATAAGAGAACGCTGTGGTGTAAAAGAAGATGTGGTTACAAAGATAGACAAAGGAATGGTTTGAACACGAAGAAAGGATGGATGAAGAAAGATTGACGAAACAAATTTATAATGCGAGAGTGAATGGACGAAAGTCGGTAAAGGTCGACCTCGGAGAACATATTTCGATCAGATCAACATTGTTTTAAAGAAAGGTCAGGTCAACAGTACCAACAACCGACGAGCATGTATGAGAGCACTGATAAAAGTAGAGGAAGGAAAAGATGTGTCTAAGAACCGTAGCGGAAGTGAAAGGAAGTGGTCTCTGCCTACCTACCCCTATGGGGAAAAGGCGTGACTATATGTAGGTATTATGTAATTTTTTTCAAAGTATTGGGAGAAAATTTCAAATTTAAAGACTATTGTAAAGATAATTATGGTCAGAGCTTTCAAAAGAACCCCAATGCCATTTAAAAATTTTGGGGTAATTCTTAGCCTCGCTTGGGATTGAAAAGAGTCGAGTCAAAAATACTAGAAAAAAATGTCCCCCTTTAACAAAAAATCGACGGGTCTAAGCGTTTTTCTAAAATGTTGACGAGGTTCCTGCAAATGGCACTGTTTCGTTTTCGGTTGGCCACACTGTATTTGTATCATTATCTATTTCGCTGCTGAACTTTATATACATGGAAGTTATTATTTACCTGATCTACGACCCAGGTATTATAATAATTTTTTTTAGGTGCACCATTTAAAATTTTTAAAAAAGCATAATTTGTTTTTAATAACAACTGGAAAAATAATGTCATTTCAAATTATTGAATTTGTTGCTGCCTACTTTATAAAATTTTTTATTTCATTGTTAAAATCAAAAGTAGGTAATTAATTTGAAAAAAATAATGTTTACATTTTCTTTTATCTATATGTTTTGTGTACATTATTACAATTAAAATTTTTAAAATACAGCATTATTTTACAATTTTATTAGAGAAAAGTCCTATTTTTAAATTAAGCAATTGTATTGACTGTAACAAATGGTTTCTAAAAACACAGAAATATCTATTGATTAAATTTAAAATATTAAATATTTATTGTTTAATTTTATTACATTAAAATGATATTAAATAACAGAATTATCCTCTTTGGCCTATTTGAAAATTTTATATTTCAGTTCATTGCGTGAAAACCCAGTTTACCATAAAGTCCACTATTTGAAGGTAAAGCGTGTGTTCTAACTATAAAACCACTTTAAGTCATAACATGTACCTATACAATTAATTTTCTTTCATAATTTATTTGGATACCTGTTTTAAAAATAAACTGTTACGAAAACATGTTTGTATTTTCATAAAACCCATTCGGTTCAAGTAAGTTCAACGGTAAATAAAGGGATAATCACTTTAAAACTATGTATTCGGTTAACGCTGTATTTAAAGAGGATTATTAAAAAGGCTACATGCTAAATTTTATTTTTGCTTTAATTTTAACGATTTCAATGTGGAATGGACCACAAGTATATTGAAAAATTAAAATACTAGAATTTATTGCAAAAAACGCGGTTTGAAATTGACACTTTAAATCTTAGCGCAAAAACGGAAGTACAGTTCCGATGACGTCACTTCTGTTCTATCACGCTTTATACTTGTTCGTCGATGGCTTTCATCGGTTTTTTGTTTTGTGTTAGTTTCGACTTTCAAAATAGTTTTTTGTGAAAGTACTGTAAAATATTTAAAATGGACTATCCACATAAACATTAGGTAGTCATAACAAAATACTACTAATGCTCTGAATAAGTTAATTCATGTTTTTAACTGGATCTTCTGATCCAAAATTAAGAAAAAACTGATTCCAAACTACGAAGAGATATGACAATTATTCTCCAAAGACTATGATTTATTTGGAGAACGACGTCGATAATTGGATGAAATTTAAAATTTTTGAAGATTTAAGTGATTTTGAATGCCAAAATAGGATGTTGCCAATGAAGCGTAAATCAGCAGTAATGAAAAAGAAAACAATAAAAAAAAGTTCTAGTAGAAATAAAAATACCCCAACATAGACTGTAGCTTTATCACCAAAGCGAGTCGATACTAGGTATCATGTGAGTGGGGCGTGGTAGAGGTTACAGTTCACCGCCCTTCTCACGAAATGCATGGTTGTATAGGGTAAGATTTTTTTGAAATCGGTAGGTTCTAGGTTGGTGTAACCAAATATGTTGAACCTTATTCTTCCCGGGCCGGGGCATGAACATAGTATATGTTCAGCAGTTTCGTCTTCCACGCAGCAAAACCGACAGTCCGTTTTTGATTCAGGCCTATTCTTCCGAGGTGGTATCTTAGACGATAGTCCTGTAAGCTGTCCCGTTAGAATTCGCAAGTCATTTCCGCTCCATTCAAGGATCTGCTTAGTTGTGTTTCTCGAAGGTTTAGGTAAAAACGCCTTTAAGTAAATCAACCCTGGTATATCGGACCAGTATGTGAGTATTTTCCTCTCTGCCCAGTCCGAAATAATTGTTTTGGCGGCACTTGTGATGACTTAAAAAACCGGTTCTGGTGCCCAGGTAACCACAGTAGAGTCACCCTATTGTTCGCACCAAGGTACTCTATGGATTCGATGCAATTCCATACAAGTTTAGAATTTATCTTGTTGGAGCGCAGTGCTTTTAAAGCATCTTGGCTTTCTGATATTATACTTATGTTTTTGTTTGCTAGAGGTCTGTTGGTCAACTCTCTTGCACAAAATTCGATAGCGAAGACTTCAGCCTGAAAGATTGTAGCATACCTGCCAAGACTGGTAGGTATTTTAATCTTTGGTTTCCTGCTGAAAACACCGGCCCCAACTCCATCTGGGGTTTTTGAGCCGTATGTGTACATTACATATTCATTCTCTGGGAAGAGAATTTTTCCCCTCACCCATTCGTCTCTCTTCGGAAATAGGTCTTCGAACGACTTTTCTACGTGTACTTTTGTGGCTAGCATGTCAGGAACCATTCCGAGAATTTGGTGTTTTTTTTATATAGCCAGTATCCCGGAGTGGTACCCTAGTTGCTCTTCATTAATTTGCCTTTCCAAAGACAGGAATCTGTAGGAGACTATCCTGGCTGTTGGTGTGCTGGACACAGCTCCAGTTATGGCCAGGCATGCCAGCTGCTGAAGGCCAGCAAGCTTTGCTCTAGCTGTCTGTTGTAACCCTTTGGTCCACCAGACTACTGAACCATACGTGACCATAGATATTATCATTGTTTGATAAATGCAGTAAATCTGTTTGAGGTTCATTCCCCAAGATTTGCGCATACTCTTTTGAGATTCCAAAGAGAAAACCTGGCTTTGTGTATTGTTTTTGCAGGTGGGCGTTCCAGGTGAGTCTTTTATCCAGAACTATACCCAGGTATTTCACTTCCGCCGCAAATGGAAGTCGACACTAACTTTTGGTAGAATCCTGGAGTCTGCTTTGATGAACCCGACAAGTTTTTTTAATTCGTAATAATTGTTAAAAATCAGTATTTACTAAGATAAAAACATTGCAATGGACCTTTATTCACAAAATGTACACAAATATTATATTTGCATTTGTCCTATTGTAATAGACCGGGAGCCCATAACATTTTTTTAATGTATATACCGTATCGCTCATAACTATATCTTAAATTTCATAAATATGTGTCCGACATTTCGAAAATCACATCGACGAGTAAAAGTCTGTGGTTACAAGATGCTTCGCTGGTGTGATCAAAGTGTTTCGAAAAACCTAGATTTTGAAATCATTAGCTTGAGATACATTTTTATAAATAAGGACAGCTTCCGGAGAAATTAGTTGGAGTTGGATAAAATGTCAAATACACACGACGTTTGCTAAATATCCCTGCTTCAAGGTAAACAAAGAAGTATGCGCGAATATTTTTAAGCGGGAATATGTAATCATGTAGGTGTGGTTTAGTTAGAACTAAAGAAATCATATATTACAGAAACAAAGGCCGACTTGAAAAGCAGTTTTAGAAGAATAACGCGATGTACAAATAGGTTTTAAAGGTGGGGAGTCAACTTTAAAAAAAGTACTATTTAAATTAGGTTTTCGGTGGCAAAAAACACTCGATAATATTATTGGAAAGTTATGATGTAAGATAAAAGCGTTTAAAATAAGAGAGTAATTTTTTATTCTGTCACTGGCGAAAACAGCAAACCCAATGTTATCGAAATTATTTATTTATATAATATATTTTTTTAATTACTTTTAATTTTAATACATTTTCTGGTACAATAATATTTGATAACCATTACAAAATATTTACTATACGCCAATGGTACCCAATTCGGTGTGATTCGGTGCTGCACATCTGCTGAATTTGGAAAATGGTGAGGCCTGTTGACATGTCTTTTTCATTAAAAATTCAACGATACCGTTTAACGACATTGCAAATAACTGCTTATAAAAAAGAGCGAAAGCCAATAATGAACGCGTAGCGTGGATGTGGAAGGTACTAGCGCTCCATGCTTTTGTGAAAAAAATATTCCAAATATTATTATAACCGGTTGTTTGGCATTTCGTTATTTATTCACTAAAATTCAAAGCAATGGTTATCGGATACAACTTGATGAAATGCATAAGTTTTTTTTAAACCTTGTTCTTAATTTGAAAAATAAATATCAATACAATTTTATATTTTACCTTTTAATTTAGTAATCAAATTAATAAAGTACAACAACGTTAAAATGTACATGCAAAATTTAAATAACTTAATAATTCCGTACATACATACATACATAGAGTCACGCCTTTTTCCCATAGAGGTAGGCAGAGACCACTTCCTTCCACTTCCGCTACGGTTCTTACACACATCTTTCGCTTGTTCTACTTTCATCAGTGCTCTCATACATGATCGTCGGTTGTTGGTACTCTTGATCTGGCCTTTCTTCAAAACAATGTTAATCTGATCGGGATATGTTCGCCGAGGTCGACCTCCACCGACTTTCGTCCATTCACACTCGCCTTATAAATTTGTTTCGACAATATTCCTTCATCCATCCTTTCTACGTGTCCAAATCATCTAAGGATTCCTTTATTTATTTTTGTAACCACATCTTCTTTTACACCACAGCGTTCTCTTATCTCACTATTCTTTACTTTATTCAACCGAGTCACTCCGGCTACACTTCTCAGACTACTCATCTCCGCAGCATTAATCCAATTTTCATGCTTCTGCTGTCAAACCCAACATTCACTACCATACATAAGTGTAGGTACCAACACACCTCTATGCACCGCCAGACTTGCTTTTTTTGACACTTTCTGGCTATTCATAAAGTTATGCAGTGCCCCATTCATTTGTTTTCCTGCCAACACCCTTCGCTCAATGTCACTGTCATACTTTTCATCTCTCGTAAACTTTGAACACAAGTACACAAATTCATTTACTTCTTTCACTCTTTCTCCCTCAATCGAAACTCCACAGTTTTTGTCATGCTTTCTTCTCTTTCAAAACCCACTACTTTCGTTTTCCTTACATTTATTTTCATCCCTTTGATTTTCGTGGCATCATGCATAACATTAACCATCGCCTCCTCTTCAGATAACGCTAATAATCCGTACATAGGCTTAATAGTAATTTAAATTTATTTAAAAATTAAGTTATTATAGGTGTTTTAAAAGATAGTTTTACAATCTAAAATAATTTTTACTTGGTGTGTATTTCTATATAAAATATTCCGAATTAAATTTTTCGACATAAAAATTGTTTTTCAATGGTAAGCTGTAACCAATGTTAAAGTTTTAACTTTATTATTTTGTTTTTAAATTATTAATTTTAAAATACCTTAGAACTAGATAATAAGTTCAATTTTATTAAAAATTATTTTCTTACTTCGTAAAATATTAGTTGCAAATAAATTTTTTTAAGTAATATTTCACAGTAATTATCCTGTAAGTTATATCTACAATTAATGCAATATAGTCTGAACATGAATACTTTTCTGGAATAATCTCTCGTTTGATATAAATAGGCCAGCCACCTCATCAATAATATTTGGAAAGAGCTCGACAATATTGCCCAGATCATTCTGCATGTACCAAGATAGGAAATTCGTTATAGTCATTGGAGCATTATGGATGTATTTAAATTAAATTAAAGAAACTTAACAATGGTCTCGACAAGTAACTTTACCCAAAGTAAAGGTGAGCTACAACCATTCTTTCTAATACCAATATAAATATTCAACGGTATTTCACCGGTGTGAATGCGCATGTGCTCTCTTAAATTTTTTTTATGTGTAACATTTTTCTAACAAATTTCACGTATGAATGGTTTATCGCCGGTGTGAAAACGCATGTTATTTTACCTAGCTATTAACAAAATTACAAACAATGAGTCGCTGATGGTTAACTTATTGGAACTATGCAATAAAGATATCAAGAAGTAATCGATGATGTAAATAAATACTAGATTTTGTTCTTTGTAAAATAATTTTATAAATAACTGTTATCGTAAACAAAGTAAATAATTTCATCTTTAAATCAATGATTTTAAAAGTTAAGCTTTTAGAATTACAAATATAAATTCGCTTATTCCTTAATAGTGATAGTTACATAGTCATTTTATTTTTTATTTTAACAGACTTATTCTGACGAAAAGCTGCGATATTTTAAAATCTAGATATTAGTTTTTTGTAATAACACATTGTTACTTATTATGTGCCGACAATATACACTGTGTTTATTTGAAAAGATTCCGCTTTTAATATTTCAACAATGTTAGAATGAAATTCCGAAGCAAGTCATTTTTTAACTTGAGGGGATAGTTTTTAGCGCTAATGTCATAAACATCAGATTCACCCCCTCCATACTAGAGATACCACTTAATTTTTTTGCAAATGGCGTTAGGTATCAAGTCATACCTCATTTAAAAGGTCTGGTAAATCTCTGTTCAATCATATTAATTTGCCACTATGACTTTTTAAATTGTCAACATAATACGGGGGCATATGAAAAGTTTAAAGAGCCAATTTTAAACAACGCAATGATTAAATGAAAATGAAACGCTGGTATCAAAGTCAAAACAATATGATTGAATAGAGATTTACCAGACCTTTTAAATGAGGTATGACTTGATACCTAACGCCATTTAAAAACATTTAAGAGGGGGTGAATTTGACGTTTATGACAAAGTGTCCCCCTTAAGTTAAAAGTTGACGTGTTTTCGGCATATCACTGGGTGGGTCCTTTTCAAATGAATATAGTGTATATTGTTTATAAATGAGATTTCACTTTTACATTACAGTGCAACAGAAGTAGCTTGGCGGGCGACTAGCCTTTAAAATAACAAATATTCGGCTGAATATACTTCACATTCGTAAACTTCTTACTCCGATTGTACTTGAGACTCACAATTACTGAAAATTTCGTCGTCGCCGATCGGATCGTTATTCGAATGTTTTCGTTGTGCGCAGATTTTGTGATCTCTCGCCCGCCAAGCTACTTCTGTTGCACTGTACATAATTTAGATTACTTAGACATAAAATTAAGTACATTATTTTTAGTTGCAATTACCAAGCATTTAATGTTATGTTAGTGTTATTCCAGTGTGGAACTTTCAATATATATATATATATATATATATATATATTTTTATCTATGCGACTAGATTCCTTTTTCTTCTAACCTAACAGAAACATGTAGCAATAACACTGAAAGAGACGTTTTCATGTCATCTATACATCTAACACTCTACCAAGCACCACTAACAATCGCTTTTTTTGCACTTACCTCTAACAGGCGGCAATAGCCTTTTGTCGTAACGTGTTGCTTTAAGAAGGTTGTCTAGAATCTCTTTATCGGATTTTCCCTCTTCGAATCTGAAATAAAAAACTAATTGTTACTGTAAATTCGAATGTTTTTTTAAAGTAGTTAAAAAAATTAAAACGATGTAAATCTGTTATTTAATATAACAAAGCGATGTGAGTTGTGTCGCGACCCTCCAAACAAACAAATAATTAAGTAAATGCTCTGAGACCCCCCACTGTAATATTTTAATCTTATCAAAGTTATATCACAGTTAAAAAAATGTAATCTCAGTTGGTTTACTTCAATAAAAGTTCAAAACATCCTGTCCCCTACCTCATCGGCCCGGGCGCACTGGTTGCAGTGCGCCAACCTCCTCACTTATGTACATGCATCGTTGAAGGGGTGTCTCACAGCAATTTTCTATTAATTTTATATTAAACATATTTGTTGTGTGGACGGTTGCAATAATCGGTTACTAGACGAACTGTCATTTTTTAGATGCCCCAAAGAGCAACGAAGGTATGTATATGACAACTTAACTAATTTTTTAGTTTACAAGTTAAAATTTTACAATGTAATTTAAATGCCACTAAAGTTTGAGTATTTACTAAATAAGGCACACAAAAGAATTTTACCTTTCCGTTTGATTATTTTTTAAATTTATGTAGGTACACGATTACGTATTTATTATACTTAAAAATTCAACATCATTGACATTAAAACCAAAAAAATTGTATTAGTATTGTATATATATGAAAAACTGATTTCTAAAGAACCAGCTAATTTCACTGCCTGTAAACCTATACTATATATAGGTCCATGTTGGTCATTTATGTATCAGAAAACACCTACACTTCTGGCTATATGCCTCGACAAGCATTGAATTACATCTGGTACATAATCGTGTATAATACCCAATTCGGGTCTTTTATGCAGATGCTTGTTAAGTAAAAGAAAGATGTTAGAAAACGATGATTTAAAACTTTTTTCTGTTACATAGGTAAAGTCCTTAAGTTTTATCAATTATTTTGCAAAATAATAAATCTGAAAATCTTTAAAAAATTATTTATTATTGCATCTTGCGTTTATAGCTTCTACATCGAAATAGATTCGATATTTGCTTATTATATAACATTTTTACTGACACTTTTTTTACCAAGATATAAGCAGATCCCCACATAGGGATTTTATCACTCACAAAAGTTGGTAAAGTCTAATGTTAAAATAGGTATTGGAATAACCAAGTTTATTTTTAGTTCCATAAATTCGGGATACAGAATGAACAATAGGGCTATCAGCATGGTCTGCTACGCCGACGACGCTGCAATATTCGCAGAAAGTGAGAATGACCTACAGAGAGAGTTATTTAAGTTCTACCAGATCAGTCAGCAACTCAATATGGATATTTATTTATCTATTTATTATGGATATGGATATATGGATATATCCAAAGGTAAAACGAAAATCATGACCATCGCTAGGGAGCCAATAAGATGCAAGCTGGTAATGGATAATAAACCCATAGAGCAATTTAGATACCTGGGCATAGATATGTCCAGCGCTCACGACCCCGTAAAGGAACTGAGAAACAAAATTAACAAATTAGCTATAATATCAGGATGTCTAAGGGAAACTGTATGGGCTAAGGAGAGTAAAATCAAAATATATAAGACATGCGTCAGGCCAATAATGACATATGGTATGGAAGCGAGAGAGGATACCAACAAGGCCAAAAGGATGCTACGAGTCGCCGAAATGTCAGTACTGATAACAATAGCCAGGAAAACAAGAAGAGATCACGTAAGAAACACTGACATTAGAGCACAATGCGACGTACAGGATATGGTAAGATGATGAAGGCAGAGGAAAAGAGAATGGTATAACCACGTGAAGAGAATGACCGACGATAGACTACCACGCATGGTACTAGAGGGAAAACCAGCAGGGACCCGTCCCCCCGGAATACCACCAAAGAGATGGAGAGACAGCTGGCAGTCCACATTTCAGGAAATATTACAGAGGCAAGTCCGGAATCAAAAGATCATCTAGATCTCTAACAAGTAGAAGAAGAAGAAAAAGATTTGAACTTGCTTCATTTCTAAAGCATCCTGTATTAAATAAAAAAAAATCTTTAAATTTAAGAAAAAATAAATTCAACATCACGCTGCATTCGTAATTTAAATGTAACAAAAATACCGAATTTAAAATGTTCGTCTGTTGAATTTCAAACAATGAAAATTAGTTATAAAATATTCGCATTCAAGTTATTAATGTTAATGTATTAATAATTTGTATGTTAATATTACAACATTAATTATTTTTATGCAAGTTTCACTTAATTCAACGATAAAGCAAAACTTTATAGATCAGTTTTAATCAGTGTCCCGGCTTATGCCACGTGTTTGTTTTGAATATTTTATGACTAATTTTCATTGATTAAAATTCAACGAACGAATATTTCAAATTCGGTTCTATTTTTGTTTCAATTCCGGCGTCGAAAGTTTCCGCCCTTTGGGAAAACAGGCTGAACCAATAATATCGGTTCGAACTTGTTCCAAATTAACTAGGGCCCTAACGTTGGGAAACTGTGTCATGCAAACGGTATATTGGGCTCCCACTCAATGCGGTAACAATAATTTGAATAATTTTTGGATGGAAAAAAAATCGGTGGAGTTAATTAAAAGAGATATGATTACATTGCAGTCGCATTGAGCCATCAATAAAAATCAAGGATGATTTATTTTATGTTTGCAATGGTCAAGCTATACGCGCGCCCTCTATAATAGCAGGAGTAAAAACTTAATTACGTACACTGGTCTCTATGCCTCTCCATGTAAAATTCTCGATACAAATGTTCGGTTTACGTAGTCAGGAGCTCTGCTGTACTTTCGTACTATTTAAAACATAAAAAAAAATTTGGGTCAAAAAATAACATACAAACATATAGTCACGCCTTTTTCCCGTAAAGGTATGCAGAGACTACTTTTATCCACATGCTACTGTTCTTACACACTCTTTTGCTTCTTCTGCTTTCATCACCGCTTTCATACAAGCTCGTCGGTTGTTGGTACTCTTGACCTGGCCTTTCTT
Source organism: Agelastica alni (assembly GCA_950111635.1). Lineage (NCBI taxonomy): Eukaryota > Metazoa > Arthropoda > Insecta > Coleoptera > Chrysomelidae > Agelastica > Agelastica alni. The sequence continues at coordinate 24,847,790 of OX467708.1, forward strand.
CAATACAATTTCTATCTGATCGAGATACGTTCACCTATGTCGACCTCTACTGACTTGCCCATTTATACTCGCCATGTAAATATGTTTCGACAATCTTCTTTCATCTATTTTTTGTACGTGTTTGAACCAATTATAGATTCTCTTATCTATCCTTGTTATTACGAATACATCTTTCACAGCGTTTCCTTATTACTTACTTTATCCATCAGAGTTACGCCAGCTATACTTCTCAGACTACTAATCTCCACAGCATTGATTGTAATATGCTCCTTTTGTCAAACCCAACATTCACTACCATACATACGTGCAGTGACCAGCACCTTTCTATGCACAGCCAGTCGTGCTTTTTTTGATACGTTCTGGCTACACATAAAGTTATACAGGGCCCTATTTATTTGTTTCCTTATCAACACCCTTTACTCAATATCATAGTCATTTTTTTTCGTCTCTCGTAAACTTTAAACGGAAATATATAAGCTCTTTCTCTCGTTCCACTTTTTCTTCTTTAATCAGCACCTTGAATTCTGTCATGCTTTCTTCTCTTACTATTACTTTGCCTTGATTACAGCTGCTTTTATCTCTGATTTTAAGGGCATTATGCATAATATTAACCATCGCCAGCAACTTCTCATCAGATGATGCTAACATGACCCTATTATCCGTGTAAAGGTGACATTTAACAATTATATCAATCATTAAATTCATAAAATTAACTGTAAAATTTAAAAGATGCAAAGGCTTTCTTAATAAGATTCAGTAAATAATTAAGGTCTTTTTGAAAAGGACATCAGTAATGGTAAAAAAAATAAATATTTTTGACGTTTCGCTCACATTGTATTGACTTCTTTGGGAGAACAGAAGAAATATTATAGCCTTATGTAAATCATCGGGAATATTTTTTGATTTTCTCACTAAACCCCGTTCCTAGTGCAGAAGTTGTTATGATCGTGTTATAAGTAGTAAAAAATAAGCTATCTACCTACTTCTTGGTTTACTACTAATTTTTTTGTTATTCTTTTTAATGAGTTTTTATTAAAGCATATATATCATTTTTACATTTAAGTTTCTTGCAACATTTTGTTAAAATTATTTACAAATATATATTCTACATTTCAATGTTAGTTAAAACCATACATCTTCTTTACTACTTAAATGTAAAAATTTTACTTTTTTTTAGTTTTTTAGTAAAAATATTTACAAAAAGTTAAAAAATTTCCTTATTTTAAAAATAACTATTACTTTAGTAAACTATATTAAACATATGATCAAAATAAATAAGAAAAATGTTATCTAAATTTGATCACGACTGTTTTGTACGAATATTGTTACGATTTCATAAGTTCGTCTCTGTTGACCCTTTCTGTCGCGACAGTGCGTCGGCCACAATTGGGAGACTGTCGGCGCGGAGAAAAATAGGAAAGCTCCCTCAAATACTCGCCGTTTCGAAAAGGGGTCTGTCGCCTTCGCGAATAAGGTCGAAATATGATTTACAGGTATAAAAAGGACAACAGCCGCGGACAGTTTTTAGTTTTAAAGTGTATTTGATTCATGGAATTTAAATAGTTATAAAAAGTTGTATATCTAAGTGATTTATGAAAGTAGAATTTATTGTATTGGAATAAACATTGTTTTGTTACTGTATCGAGAGTTTTATATCGCCAAACCCAAGAAAGAACTAAAATTTTGTAACAATATTTAAAACTCGTAACATCATAATGCGCTTCTATAGTAAAGATAATAAATAAAAAAGAAATGAACTGATGTTATTTATTAACATGAATAGATATTATAAAATAAATTAGGTATAACGATCTCCAGAAACTTCAATTAAAATTTTATAAATAATTATTAATTACATAGTTAGGGCTCTATTTTACAACACAATGTTCGTTGCAGATAACGTCTCGAATCATAAAAGCAGAGCTTCAATTGCCAGTTGCGTCTTTGTGGTTCCAAATGCCACTTGTATACAAGATTTATGTCAAAAAGTCCATCCAAATGAAAAATCGAGTGTCTCCGAATCATTTATTTTGATCTAAAGCAGTGGCCAGGACTATTTCGCGAAACTAGGGTAAGATTTAAATAAGTTTTAAAACTAGTCTAACTTTTCGGGTATTCATAAAGAACTCGGATAGTTTACTTACAGTACCAATTGTTTTTAAACTATAACGTTATACTGCCTAATTGTACTGTTAAGTTAGGAAAGTTATCCTCAGAACATGTTAAAATAGTAAATCATAAACATATCGAATAATAAATAAACACAAATAAACCAAATGTTTTTGAAACTTATTTAAACTCTTGGACAAAATTAGCGTAACAACATATTTAATTATACAAATTGCTACAATAAATTAATTTTTTATGAGCATTGGTTATATTAAAAGTTGGATAAAACGTATTTGGATACTTTAAAAGTAAATTAGCTTCGATATTTCTTTATAATATTAAAAATATCAGTGGTCTGGGTGCGACTTGAGAGGTCCACACGACTAACTTCCCAGTGGAAAGAATGAAAAAATACCGCATGTTTTGTTATTATTATTATTAAAATTATTACAAAAAACTATTTCAAATTGTTTATAACAAATTATAATTGTTATTACCAATATTCTGTTTAAGTCAACCGTATTCTTTTAAACTTTTTCTTATCATTTCATAAGCGGAAGCTATTTTCAATTGTTTATAACAATTAAAAATGTTTATTTAATTATTATGATCAATATTTATTTGTGAGTAACAATATTTAATTGTTATAAACAATGCTTTTTACCAACAATATTACAATATAACAATATTACCAACAATAATTTTTCAAAGTTAAAGCGTCTTCAATGTTATTCTCTCAATACTGACACAAGTTTAAAATTCTCCAGTTCCTATTTTTGTTTTCTAAAACTATCTCTTTTTATAAAATATTGTTATTATATTTTTTATACACATATTACTAGCATGCAATAATCATATTATTCCAAAGATCTGACAAATTCTGTATTAAAAATAGTATAATTTATAAATTGCAATATTCAGGTAGTTTACCATTTTTTTTTTAGTTTTTTTATTCTCCATAAAAAACAGCTCGACCGCTTTTGCTTAAAATTTAATCAGTTCCAAGTTGCGTAATTATGCGTGGAATGCAATTGGTCCCACGTCGTTATTATTTTTTGTTCTCAAGATAATCGAGACGAAAAATAATTCCGAACGAACATAGGAACATACGTACATACACACACACAGACGTCCAATTAAAAACTATTGTATTCGACTCTGGGGACGTTGAAATGTGGAGATATGTCAAAATTCGGGATTCGCAAAATCGGACCCATTACTATAACTTCCACTGGAAAGTTAATTTTGGCTTATGACAAAATGAGTTATGGTGCAAATAGGACAATAGTATCTAAATTAATGGTAAAGTGCGACACTAGTAGTGTCTGTTGCCTCCTCTACTTCGGATCATAGCATTTATGCATCTAGGCATGCCTTTTAATAAAATTTAGATGAAATCTCGAGAAATTTGTTCCCATGCTTTAATACTTCATTTTTAAGTTCGCTTAGGTTTCTAGGTGCAGGTATTTGACATTTTATATTTTTCTTGAGGTGATCCCATAAATGCTCGATCGAATTCAGATCCGAGCTTTTTGGTGGCCACTGGTATACCAACTTGATTAAAATAATCGAGAACCTCTCCAGCTATGTAAGTTCAAGCTTTGTCTTGTATAAATAGGAAATTGGGTTCCAAAAACGGACCGAAAGGCATTTCTTATCCTATAACAATATTCCCAAAATAGTAATTAGCATTTATGGATCTCGTACGGCCAAGAACTAATTCTGTGCAAGCGTCAAAGCAGATACCACCCCAGAACATAGCAGAACCACCTCCAAATAGAGAGATATTGCAGGATCAAACCACTCTCCTGGTCTTCGCCAGACCCGTTCTTGACTATCTGGATGTTTTAGGCTAACCATGGTTTCATCTTTGAATAAAACTTTTTTCCAATTATCCTCAAACCAATTTTGATGATTTTGAGCAAATCGTAACCTGGCAATTATGTTCTATCTAGTAAGCAAGGGGCTCAGTGGTTGATTTTTTAGCGTTTAATCTAGTTTAATTTAAATGTCTTCTTACTGTTTTTGAAAAAATTGTGATATTGCGGACAACTTTTAGTTCGTTTCTGATCACAGAACTAGTGACAGTCCTGTTTCTTGAAGCGTATTGTCTAATAAAACGGGCAAAATTAAAAGATAAATTAATTTTTTTGATAATTTCATACTGTTTTAAAATACTTAAATCAATGGATCTTCTTGAAATCACTTCTTAAAAAATCTTGCAAAGAGAAATGTTTTTAAAATAAACTTGTCTTCTTTTGTAACGTGGTGTAGGTTCTTTTTTAAAAATAACAGTATTTTTCATTTAATTTCTTAATATCATCGCTTACCTGCTGACCAACTTTTTCTCTCTCGCATATTACGTTAAGCAGAAGTAAAGATTTTTTGATCGATTTTACGAAATTAGATTAACAGCTACAATAATACAAAAATGACAATAATCTTAAGCAATAAGAGTCAAAAGTATAAACCAAATTTTAAAGGGTCATTTCGAAAACGGATTTGCATAACAAACTTTTCATTGCAGTGATAATGGGAAAGCTTTTATTATTATAAGTATGTATTACCAGTGTTTTGCTCGACTCATTCCGATCCTGTTTACAGTCACTTCAAGAAAAAAATAATGATCTTTTTTAACTTCGTTGGGTTTCATTATTTTTTTATGTTAAAATTTTCCGGCATTTAAATTGTAAATGTGCCCTTGGGAATAAAATAAAAGTCGCTTTTGTCGTTTCAGCTTGATTAAAGTTCTAACAATTTACAAGTTTATTCATACACAACGTCTCATTTGTTGTCAAATGCAAAGAGTTTTACATTTTTAAAAGTGAACATTTCGCGAATGCGATGCTTTAGTACACATAAGTACTGTGGGTGTCTAGATAAATGTGAGTATGGCTTGTAAATACTTAAAGCTTAAAAAGCTATTGGATAAATGACACAAAAAAACTTCGTCTGATAATAAATCCCACAATTTGTAGGCTTTGTGCTTAAAGTTCTGAAAAGCTTAAATCTGGAAGTTAGTCCTTCTTTTGTAAGTTCTGTCCTACATCGAAAAAGTGTATTTCTACATGTCCTCCATTTCTATATCTGAAGACTAATGGTCTGTTCATAGAAGTAACTTATAAATAATTTATATTTATAAATATATATATATATATCTGCAAAATTTATAGAAAACTATAATATTATTATAGTAAACTATAAACATTTTTCGACAGCTTGAATTTGATGTAAAAAATGTATAACTGATTTTTTTAAAAACCAGCTAATTTCGCTGTCTGTTACATACTTACATAAAGTCACGCCTTTTTCCCATAGTGGTAGGCAGAGACCACTTCCTTCCACTTGCTACGGTTCTAACACACATCTTTTGCTTCCTCTACTTTCATCAGTACTCTCATACATGCTCGTCGGTTGTTGGTACTCTTCACCTGGCCTTTCTTTAAAACAATGTTCTGATCAAGATATGTTCTCCGAGGTCGACCTCTACCGACTTGTCCATTTACACTCGCCTTATAAATTTGTTTCGTCAATCTTCCTTCATCCATCCTTTCTACGTGTCCAAACCATCTAAGCATTTCTTTATCTATTTTTGTAACCACATCTTCTTTTACACCACAGCGTTCTCTTATCTCACTATTCTTTACTTTATCCAACCGAGTCACTCCGGCTATACTTCTCAGACTACTCATCTCCGGAGCATTAATCCTATTTTCATGCTTTTTCTGCCAAACCCAACATTCACTACCATACATAAGTGTATATATATATATATATATATATATATATATATATATATATATATATATAGGTTTATGTGGGTCGATTATGTATAAAAAAATATATATATCTGTTTTCAAAACGTCTTTCGACGTTGTCTGATGCCTGATTTCCACGTCCGGCGGTCATAACATTGCTCTACTCGCAGGTTCCTTTTGCTCATGGCTTTTGATACTCTTTCTTTCCAGGTTTTCTTCGGTCGTTCTCTTTTTCTTCGACCGTGCGGTGTCCATTCCATTGCTCTTTTTGGTAGTCTCGTATTTGACATTCGCTGGACGTGTCCATACCATACTAGTTGTTTTCTGTCGATTTCCGTTGATAGTGAGTCTTCTATGCCCATTCGATGTTTTACTTCTTCATTACGAATTCTACCTTTACGGGATATTCCTAAAGATGTTCTAAACACGTCCATATCCACTGCTTTTATCTTCGCTCTGTTACTTTCATTTACCTGCCAAGTTTCTGCCCCATAAAGAAGGTTACTTTTGATCAATGTGCCACAAATATGATACTTTCGTTGTTTTCCTATTTCCTGAGACCACAAGATTCCGTTGAGGCACCCAATTGTTCTTCTTACTTGTTTTATTTTTTTTTATTTCATTATCGTCTTTACCTATTGTATCAAAAATAACGCCAAGATATGTGTATTCTGTACAAGATGTAATTTTATTTCCGTCTTCAAGCTGAATATCCGAAAGAGGGAGGTATTTTGTCTTTTGTATGTTTATTTCCAAACCCCATTGTCGATATTTTTTTTTGGAGTTTTCTAGCCATATATTCTAGCCATCTTTGTCATTAGCCATGATAACCTGATCATCTGCAAATTGTAATGTATATACGCAGACATCCCATACATCTATACCCATACCTCTACATTTCCGTATCCATGTATTTAATGCTTTTGCTATGTAGATCTTAAATAAGGTAGGTGATACGCAGCAACCTTGCCGTAATCCTTTATTTACAAAAATTTGTTGTAATAATTTACTTCCCACCTTTATTTGTGAAGTTGACCCGTTGACCCGTCATATAATTTTTATTTAGCTTAATTTAATTTTACTTAATCCTTTGATGTTTCATAGAAATATACTCAATGAATACTTACGCAGGCGCAGAAATGTGACAAGAATGTGAGTAGAAATTTTTAGATTTTCATGTTGGTACTATTAATTGGAGAGACGTCGGTGATTATTATTTTGTGTCTTGTGACATTGCTTATGTTTATGTGAGAACATTGTGTTTGTGTGTTTTCTTATATATTTTATTCTTGTTATGAGATGAATTTAGATATGCAATAATATTGACAACTTTTCTACTAAAAATATCCACTCTTTGGCCTTTCAGTCCATTATCTATTTAACATTTTCAGCCCTCAATTACTTATAAATACACCACTGGTAATTTTAAACTCATTTTGTTAGTGATTACAGTCTTTTTATTATTCTAGGTTGGTAGTAACGGGCACATGCCCTGTCAGTTTAAACTTATTGTAATGAAATGTTTACCATTAAATTAAATTGATGTCATAAGTAAGATTCTATGAACGCATGCAAGTAAAATCAATATTTCAACTACTAAATTAAATTAAATTAAAATAAAATTATTCATATGTTATTTCTATGAACAGACCTTAATATATTGCTCGTTATGTGACGTATTTGTATTTGAAAAGACGATTCAAGGCATGGTACAGTGCGGTATAATCGCGATTATGACACGCATTTATTTTTCACAAAACAATACAAAAGAATGAAGGTGAACACATTTTAGCTACAGAAGTAAGTCTTGTTTTTTATACCTTAATCATTTAATATAAATCTTGATTAGAATTTTTTCTTTTCTTTTAATAATAAACAAAAGTTTTAGACATGGAAGAATTAAATCTAGGCATAACGGAACATGTTTCTAATATATAGAAGAATAATCTAAAACAACCATCACGGGAAATAACTGTCAATGATGTTTTGGACTTTATCGCAAGTATATTAGACAGAATCGTAGCCAAAGGGACCGTGCTTCTAGACTTTTACGCCAACTAGTGGCAAACATGTTAATTAGTTGGGATCGTTTATTAAATATTAAAACGTAATTTAATGTCATCTTCAAGAAAAAATTGCTGTATCTGTGGCCCCGTCAAGGACTTTAAAATTCTATCCACCAAAGATCAAAATTTATTATTTCCCCATATTGATGAAATAGTTTTTGGTATTAGTGCCTTAATTAATGTTCAGAAGCCAAATTGGAATTGTATAAAATAAAACTATATATATATTATTTATAAGAATGATTTTATTTTTAAAAATAACGAAAGTTTTATATTTATAGTTTTTTTTATAATTACCTATTGGAACATCATTAAGATATAAAATTAAATTTTTACCAAAAGTTGGTGGATTTAATTAATAATTTTATTAAGCTTTACACACCCATAAATGGAAAAATAAAATCTCTTAAGATTAATTTACACTTACCTTTTCTACAAACTAAACATTTTGAAAAGTACAGGTTTAGTGATAGTATGACAAATGCTAAATATTTATATTTAATTACATTAAAATTTTTTAATTAATTTAGCATTTTATAAAGTTCTTTTTTATAATTTTTTACAAAATAAGTAAGTATATTTTTAAGTAAATAAATTTTTTTTATAAAATTTTTAAATATTAAAATATTTTATACAGGGTGGGGCACCCCATACGACACGGTCCCTGTGTACCAAACCATAAATTTTTTCAGAGATTTATTTATTTTTTTAGATGTATATTGATTAAGACTGCAGAAGGAAATTATTTTGGAGTCTACAGGGTGGCTCAAAAAAGTGTGACATAGTTGTGTTTTTTAAAATGAAATATCTTGTATTTAGTTACACTTTTAAATAGTTTAGAAAAAAATAATATAATTTCATATAAAGTTCCATGAAGCTTACTATAATCGTTACCGAGTTAATGATTTTTTTATGAAAATGCTAGGCACAATTGAAAACTAAATAATATTAAAATGTATAGAAATCATCCCTTCGAATTCTGACCAAGCATAAAAGAGATTTTGGGCTATTGATTTCGATGGAACCCGTTTCTCATTATTATACAGAATGTTCAAAAATCATTGTCACTTTTTTATAATTTCGGACAAAGATAACTTTGTTATTTCAAATAGAACACCCTGTATTTTTTGGTCTAAACAATATTAAATTCTATTATCTTTCATTTCATATTGGGATTCCCTATACCTAACCTAAATAGTTTTTCAGATATTGGCTTTATTAAATAGTAGTTCTTATTTCAATGCATTCTTTGACTTTGACATTTGACGACATTTATTCAACTTGTTGAAAGAATTTTTATTATCAGTTATTGTATTTTACGTTATTCAAAACATTCATTAAATTATTACCGTCGAAAATGAAAACTTATCCCATTTAAGAGTGGATAGATATGATTTTAGCGATTGGTAAGTGTTTAGAGAAGTGGCTTTTGGCGTCGAGGGTGTATGCCCAAAAATATTCAGACCGGAATCATTCAAACAAGTTGGTTCTTAAACGATTGCTACATGAATTTCGTAGGACTTAAAGTGTAGCTTATAAAAAGGCAAATAGTCAAAAACCTATCATTGGAAATGAGGAAAATGAATTTCTTATTATGTGATCAATCATAGAAAACCCTCAATAAGGACTGCTTTTTAAAGAGTGACGCCTCAAATATTATTTAGTGTTAAGCAGTCTTTCATAGAGAGAGTGGCTCTTTGTATTCAACAGGATGGTCGTCATTTTGAGCATCTACTTTGAATTAAATACATTTGTGTTTCATATTTTGTTATTGTTTCAGTTGAATAATAAAAAAAATTGTATAGTCTGTTTAATGAACTACTGTCAGAATATGAAAAGTAAATATTTTCGATGAAGTAAAGTATAACAATTTTTAATGAGAATTCTGTGAGCAAATCAAATAAATGTCGTTTCAAGCTATCTTGATTCAAAGAATGCATTGAAATAAGAACTACCATTTGAAAAAGCCAATACCTGAAAAACTATTTAGGTTAGGTATAGAGAATCCCAATATGAAATGTAAGATAATTGCATTTTATATTGTTCAGACCAAAAAAATACAGGGTGTTTCATTTGAAATAACAAAGTTATCTTTGTCAGAAATTATAAAAAAGTGACAATGATTTTGAACATTCTGTATAATATTAATAAAAGGGTTCTATCGAAATTAATAGTCCAAAACCTCTTTTATGCTTGGTCAGAATTCGAAGGGATAATTTCTATACATTTCGATGTTATTTAGTTTCCAATAGACTCCAAAATAATTTCCTTTTGCAGCCTTAATCAATATACATATAATGAAATGTGGAAATTTCCGAAAGAAATTTTGATTTGCTTTACAGGGACCGTGTAGTATGGGGTGCCCCACCCTGTATCTTTTACAATTCTACAGAGGTTTTGATACCGCAGGTATGTAAATTTACACCGATACCAAATTATTACCTCTTTCATTAATTAATAATTTAATTTAAACAATAACCTGTTTATTTTACTAAAAAAGTAAGTACAGTATTTGGCAAGTAATCTTTGGATATAGATACTTGCTAAAATAAAATTTTTTCAGATGAGGAATTAACTGAGCTGATAGTTGATAGTTTCGTTGTATTTTTAATAGCACGCTAACTTGTGGCATCAGGCATTGTTAAGTAAATTATCTGCCTACGGTCTCCCAACCAAACTGCGCCAATGGCTCTTTAAAACTAATGCCGGGGTCCCGCAGGGTTCCATTCTGTCCCCCACCTTATTTCTTTTACACATCAACGACCTCTTGAAAACCACCACAAACCCCATTTACAGTTTCGCAGACGATAGCACACTTGTCTCAACTTTCACATCCTATCGATCACTTTCGGTGAATGATACAAATAGACTCAGACAGGAACAGGTTGATTCCATCAATAGAGATCTTAAAGCAATCGTCGAGTGGGGAACCAACAATCTTGTTCAGTTCAACGCCCAACAAACACAAAGTGCCACGTTTTCCAAGAAAGTGAATTTCTCAAATCATCCCATCACAATGTCCGGAAATACCCTTGAACCAAGTCCCTCCATCTCGATTTTGGGAGTCACGGTGTCCAATAATATGTCTTGGCATGACCATGTTGCTAACATCGCAAAGTCGGCAAGCCAGAGGCTAGGTTTTCTGTGGAAAGCCAGAAAGTTTTTTACTCCTGATCAACTGTTGACGACGTACAAGGCTCAAATCCGACCTCTACTGGAGTATTGCTCGCACATTTGGGGTTCAGCACCAAGGCATTCTCTTCGTCTTCTAGATTCCATTCAGAAAAGAGCCATTCGTTTGATAAACAGCTCATCTCTCACAGATACTCTTCACCCTCTAGAACATAGAAGAAGAGTTGCAGACCAGTCATTGCTCTACAGATATTTCCATGGTAGATGCTCAAGAGAAATAAAAACTCTTGTACCACCATTGGCCACATTCGGCCGAAGTACTCGGCACGCTGATCAGTCTCACCCATTTACTCTCAAGATTGACACTACAAGGACCAATGTTCATTAAGAATCCTTTTTTTACAGGGCTGCTACGGAATGGAATAAGCTTCCAAAATCAGTTTTTCCAGAGAACTATGACCTGCAACTTTTTAAAAAGCGTGTTCACAATCATCTCCTTTCTATAATCCCTTCCCCTTCTAATAGTCGCAGTGGGGGCCGTCCGCGGCCCACACGATAGGTCTACCTTTTTTGCGACTATTTTCATAAAAAAAAAATAAACAAATAAATTATAAAGTCCAATATTGGTCACATACATTTGGAGCTTAACTTAAATATAAATTAAATGAATCGGATTTAAATTTAATCCATTTTAATTTCTTTTCAAGTATGGTACGTTCGGCTTTGCAAGTTCATCGATCCAAACAGATATTTTTTAATTTAATTTTCATGCCACAACTTTTACATCATAAGTATACATTTAACACACTTGTTTGTGGTTACAAAACTATCTTTAGCAAAAGTACACTAAAAAGCGCTTACTTTGGCAATTCTGCTGCCTCTACATTTCACGCACGGTCCCTATTAACAAATTTTAATTTAAAAAAAATAAAATAAAAGATGTTTTTTATTATCCCCAAAGTTTGTTAATTAAAAAAAAAAATCTGGGTTAATTTTAATTCAATTTTTAATCGAATAATCATAAATGGTTTAAATTTTTTATTTAAACGGATCTTTTTCTTTCTTTTTAAGACGACATTCTTAGTGGAAATAGTCAGGTAATGACAGTATTAGATTGTAATCATCAACTCTACTAGAAAAAAAAAACTGACCTGAATTGAATAGAATACAAACAATATTTTCTGTAATAACCCCTGGGTGTGAAAAGTATAGCCTTATCCCATCCAAGTTAAATAATATTAGTACTATAGTTACTGGCTAAATGGACATTACGTCATCCCTCGGCCATATAAAAAAAATCTGTAATAATATTGCGATTCATTATGAAATTCTTAAATTGTAATTTAATATTAGGAATTTTTTTTTATTATTTACCGCATCAACCATATTGGTTATTAGCGGTGGTTTTAATAAGATGAGGCAGTTGACGGTATTTCTTCTGATGCGCTAAAAACCAATGCCGGGGTCCCACCGGGGTTCCATCCTGTCCCCCACCCTATTTCTTTTACACATCCACGACCTCTTGAAAAACACCAAGAACCCCATTTACAGTTTCGCAGGCGACAGCACACTTGTCTCAACTTTCACATCCTATCGATCACTTTCGGTGAATAATACAAATAGACTCAAGCAGGAACAGGTAGACTCCATCAATAAAAATCTTAAAGTAAGCGTCGAGTGGGGAATTAACAATCTTGTTCAGTTTAACGCCCAGAAAACACAAAGCGCCACTTTTTCCAAAAAAGTAAATTCCTCAAATCATTCCATCACAATGTCTGGAAAAACCCTTGAATCAAGTCCCTTCATCTCGATTTTGGGAGTCACGGTGTCTAATAATATGTCTTGGCATGACCATGTTGCTAACATCGCAAAGTCAGAAAGCCAAAGGCTAGGTTTTCTATAGAAAGCTAGGCTCAAATCCGACCTCTGCAGGAGTATTGTTTGCACATATGGGGTTCAGCACTCAAGCATTGTCTTCGTCTTCTAGATTCCATTCAGAAAAGGGCCATTTGGTTGATAAACAGCTCAACTCTTACAAATACCCTTCACCCACTAGAACATAGAAGACGAGTTGCAGACCAGACATTACCCTACAGATATTTCCATGGCAGATGCTCCAGAGAAATAAAAACTCTTATACCACCACTGGCCACATTCGGCCGAAGAACTCGGCACGCTGATCAGTCTCACCCATTTACTTTCAAGATTGACACTACAAGGACCAATCTCTATCAATTATCATTCTTTTATAGGGCTGCTGCGGAATGGAACAAGCTTCCAAAATCAGTTTTTCTACAGAAATATGACCTGCAACTTTTCAAAAAGCGGGTCCACAATTATCTTCTTTCCATAATCTCTCCCCCTTCTAATAGTCGCAGTGCGGGCCGTCCGCGGCCCACACGATAGGTCTACCCTTTTTGCGACTATTTCCAGTAAAAAAAAACTAATGGATTAATTTACAGCTTCTTAAGCAAAGAGGTATTTAACAGATAATTATAGATATTATCCACATGCAATCTTTTCGTAAAAGGATTTTAATGTTATCTGGAAAATTGTACTGTTGTCTTTGCAATGTGTATAATATACATTCTAATAGTAAATGTTTTACAGAGAGATTGCAGTTACAATGTATACATCTAGGTTTGTCTGATTTGCTTAGTAAGTTTTCATGGGTAGTTTTAGTGTGTCTTAGTCTAAGTCTAGTTATTACGACCTGTTTGGAACGATTACTGCATAGTCGCGGTCACTGTTTCACTCTTTCTTTTATTTGCCTTAAATGTCTAACTAATTCTTGCCACTCCAATTGCCACTGTGAAACGATTTGTGTTTTGATAGAGACTTTTTCGTCACTTATAACAGTACTGTTAACTCTATGAGCACTATTTCCGACTGTGGCTTCCTTTGCGTATTTGTCAGCTTCTTCGTTACCGTTTATTCCTTGGTGAGAAAAAACCCATAGAAACCTGACCGATATATCCTGTAGTTGATGCAGATTAGTCTTTATTTGATGTGCTATAGGGTTATCGGTGTAAATATGTTTTAAGGTGTTTAGGGCACTCAGAGAGATTAAGAAATTATTTAAATTTAAATCAAGAGTTTTATTGTAGCCAGCAAAGTAAGAAAGTAGCCAGAAAGTCAGTAAATGTCAGGACGGACGAGCAGAGAGACAATTCAAATTCAAGTGTTAGGTCCGAAGTTATACACTGTGACTAGGCATTGATTTTTGTATTCGTAAGAAATTTCTCTTCGCAAGATGGAATTGTTTTTTATACTAAATCCTAACGAAGTGGTAGACTCGTTAAATGTACAAGGCAAAGTGGACACTGAATAATAAAACAAATATTTGTCATTGCGAAAACCACTCTATGTTGGGGACAATCATGATTGAATTCTAGAGAAGGGTAGTTACTGATACAAACCTATGATACGAAGCCTTCTTTAAGTGAAACACTCTGTATTTGTAATTGTATTTATAATTTTTTTTATTTTTTGAAAGCACGAAAGAAAAACCTATAATGTTCGTGAAACATCGTGTAAGCCAGTCGAACAAATGATGGGAGGGGATAAAGGTATTGATTTGGGTTTTGAGTTATTTGTGGAAGTTTGGAATTTATAGAAAAGATCTTACTAGGTGATCAGTTCCACAATTTTGCCGTTCGATAGAAAAAATAGTTCTTATAGTTCGATAGTTCGACAGGTCTTGAGCCTGACAAAGAAATGTTGGCATTGTTGACCATTATCAGCCTGGATTTGCTCGTGGTGAAATAATAGACGTGATGAGCATTGACTATAGAAATATCTATAGAAAATAAAAAGATCGCCTATTTTTCTGCGGTGTTCTTAAGAGGTCAATTAGTTTGTAAGTGCAGAATCACCAACTAGACGAACAGCTCTCCTCTGGATATAATCTGAGAGCTTATGTGTATGTTTGGGTGCTAAAATCCAAACACGTAAACAACACTTCATAACAGATTGAATCTGTACTTTGTAAGTGATGAGAAGCTGTTGGGGTGTGAAGTAGTTCTTGGCGCGGAACAGATAACCGAGTTTCTGTGAAGCAGTTTTTGCAATAGACCTAACATGACCATCCCATGATAGGGTATTGCCGTACCTATAGTCCGTACACAATTTGTTGATAGCTCACTGCAAGTTTGACCCTCATTAGAGAACTGAAATACAGAGAGGACAGGTAGTATGATATAATAACAAAAACCAACCTAAAACTGGCAGTTTAAGATGTTTTCGACTAACCCACCTTGTATCTGAATAAATACAATACAGCTATAGAACTTTTAATCCGATTATGTAGGTATTTTGAGTGGAAATGACTGACCAGTGTCGTAGAGTATATGATTAAAACATTACGTTACTTTAAATAAATAAATATATTAATATTCTTAAACTGTAGGTACTGTAAATTGTATTTTTATTTTAATAAAATTTCTTTATTTTATTTAAAAATAAAAAGTTACTTGCAATTTGTAAAAGATACATTTATTTAATTAATACCTATTTTTAAATGATATAAACTACCATTACTTACAAAACTATTCAAATTCAAAATAAACAGGATCATCTTCGGAATCCGAGTCGTCTTGCAGGTTAATAATTAGCGGTTGTGTCTCTACAGTCGCATCAGTTATATTGTCAAGATCCCACATTTTTTGTTCTTCTTCTATTACATGTCTTACTGCATCTCGCCAATTTTGTTCTGTAATATGTTGTAAAGACTCATATAACAATTCACGTACAGCTTGTATTTTATATGACGTATTTTTTCTAGCCACATAGCTTTTCATTTGTGCCCAAATGAGTTCAATTGGATTTAATTCGCAGTGGTAGGGTGGAAGTCTAAGGACTGTGATGTTTCGTCTTTCCGCCATTTTGTCAACTACGTATTTCTTGAACTTAGATTTGTGTTGCCGGGCAATTTTTAAAAGTTCTGCTTTAACCATTCCATCTTTGTAAGGCAGGGACTTATTCCGCAGCCATTCAATGATATCCTGTTTCTTCCACGCAGTCGTTGGAAGTCTTTCTACTAGTCGTGAATGATAAGGTGCATTATCTAATACTATAATTGAGTTTGGTGGTATATGTTCAATCATCTGCTCAAAATACTCTTCGAAAACATCAGCTGTCATCTCCTCGTGATAGTCTTTTGTGCTTTTGGATTGAAATTCCAACAAACCATGCTTAGCAAATACTTTTTCACTGCCAATGTGAGAAACTATTAATCTACTGCCTTTACCAGAGGGTGGGGAAATACCAGTAGACCAACCTTCCATAAAGGCTTGCCTGGAGCTTGATATATTTTTATCTGACCAAATTTTTGTGAGAGTATGACCTGCGTTTACCCACGTTTCGTCCTGATAGTAAATTGGCTACATATTATCTCTTCCCGGTCAATCAAAAGTGATTTTCGGTCTGATTTCTCCCACCGGAAATTTAATTCTTTTAAAACTTGCCACATTTTGGTTCGTCCGACATGAGGCAAATCCGGGTCGTCTCTA
The DNA here is from genome assembly GCA_950111635.1 of Agelastica alni. NCBI lineage: Eukaryota > Metazoa > Arthropoda > Insecta > Coleoptera > Chrysomelidae > Agelastica > Agelastica alni. Next base: position 24,864,365 of record OX467708.1, read on the forward strand.
ACTTCTTGTAAAATTTTGTTTAAGTTGGGTATTTCTTTTTTGTAAAAAAATTCGTGAATTTTCCTTCGAATACCATTTTTGGCAAATTCATCAATTTCAATAGGTTTTCTCCCCCTCTTTAAGTATTCGTTTGTATTTGGGTTAGCTATACCTTGTTTTTTCTTTCTGATAGGAACCTATATATTGTTGACTCCCCTACGCCCGTCATGTGGGCACAACTCTTGATTATGTTCTGAACAGTGTTTGTGGGATTCTGAGAAAGCAGAGCATCGTGAACGTTCAAAACAATAGTCTTCTCTCTTGGTGAATAGACAGACTTACTGACTGTACGCAACAGTACCGGTGTAAAACTTGATGATGTTGATGATGATGACGAAGCCATCGCAAGCAATCAAACAAAACAAGCAGGAACGAAAGGTACGTATATGTTTGTAGGAATATGAAAAAAAGTTACTCACGCACTGCACAAAATTCGCAAAATAAATATTAGAGACGTTAATTACTGCCGTAGACGCCGAAACACCAACGAGCCGTAAATTAAATGCGATCAAAAACGTACTAAACCTAATGAGGGTCAAACTTGCAGTGAGCTATCAACAAATTGTGTACGGACATGAATAAACACCTCAGGAACCTCCGCCTATGATTTTACGACTATTACGGCCGTTTTATGACTTGGACGCACATTTTGTGCTATCGACAAATTATGAACGGACTATAACATCATCGTTTTGAGCATTAGGCCCGGCTTCTTGGAGAAAATACATTAAGCTTAAGTTTTTATTGCATTGAACTTTACTAGATTATAAGATTCCCATTTTAAAACTCGTAGCTTCATTGTCAGTATCGAATTAAGTATATTGTTGATCACCCTGTAGAAAAACAATATTAAAACAAAGACATTCGTTATTATCGTTGGGTACATCAAACATCTCTCTTTAAATAGTCTTTTTTTATTGTCCATTTTCAGAACAGTTCGATATTATGCTAAAAACTAAGATGCCTTTCTTGCTTAAAGAATAACATTTCAAACTTCTGTGAATCGTTAAGAGTTTGTATAAATTCCAAAGGGAGATGCATCGCTGAATAGCAACTTGTTTTATTATTGTGTGTACATACAATCAAGGGAAATCCTTAAAGTGTGTCCTTTCATGCAATGTATGTACGTCGTAATATATCAGTTGACATTTCCGCTTTATACATCAAGTAAAAAATAATTTTTAACTGACGTACTGTGTTTGCTTGAATCCAGTAACACAAATTACCTAGCCTCTGTTATCATGGCTGTCTGTTACAAATTACACTGTTCACTTAAATGGTCAATTAATAGTTATAGTAACGTCAAAACCCCGTTTAAATGACCACACGGCTATGAAAAAAAAGAAGGAATAAAACCACCCACATGGACATTTCAGTGACTTTAATTCCATCCAATTTGTAGTTATTTACTTTATTAGTTTTTTGTAAAGGGTTGAAAATTTAAATTAAAGTAGTAATTGGATTAATACAATTTTCAAAAAAGTCAATGGTTTTATTATTCATCAATTGTCTTATTTTATTTATTGCTAATACTTTACCAAATATCATTTTTATTGACAGTTTAATTCAAGTAATCGATTAGTTGCGTCATAAAAATATTTAAAGCAAAAAATAGTTGTAATTAACAACATAACGCCCAAATTATTTTTAATAACATAAAAGTATGTATATTAAAGCAAATCTTAATTTTAAAGTTGGTTAATCTAAAAAAATATAGATAGGAATTTTTATGCAACGATTTCAAAAAATTAAATATAGTGAAAACATATGATTTTTGCGTGGTTTTTTAAAAATATCTGCTACAACGTTTCGCGATGGCAGTCTGGTAATACTAACAATTTTTTTAAGGATACCTACTAAAAATTATGAAACTTAAAATGTAAGAAAAGTATTTAACTATTAAAGTACCAAACATTATGTCTATGTAAATTAATTCTCAAATTTTTATGCCATCTTTGTTTCACCTAGTTTGTTTTAAATATACAGTGTGTGTCAAGACGAGCTTAAACTATCAGTAAATTTGAAACTACTTCCAAGATATTTATGAAAATTTGTAGACATTGATCACATAGACTTGCAAAAGGCCTATGACAAAGTGGTGAGAAATGAATTGTGGTCGATATTATTTACATTTGGGGTGAGCGGTAGCTTAATGAGGGCGCTGAAATCATTTTACGAGGATTCCAGAGCTTGTGTCAGGATAAACAGAGTTAACACACACTGATTTAATATCGAAAAAGGTGTTATACATGGGTGTGTGGCTTTGCCGTGGCTGCTTAATTTATTTATAGACGATTGCTTAAAAGATTTGCGTATGGATTATGAATGAATGCTTTTATCGTCAAATGCCTTCTTTACGATATTAATGTCATATTAGCATAATCTGACGAGGAGTTGCAGGTGATGGTTAATATTATGCATGATGCCCTTAAAATTAGAGAAAGAAAAGTTATAAGCAAGACAAAAGTAATGGTTTTTAAAAGAGAAGAAAGCATGACATGCTACGAGAAACCAATTGGAGGAAAAAGTGTGAAACAAGTAAATAAAATTTATATATTTTGGTTTAAAATTTACTAGAGCCGAAAAGTAAGTAAGTAAGTAAGTAAGTAAGGGCATTGAAGGAGAAACAAATAAATGGGGCCCTACCTAACTTTATAGCAGCCAAAACGTGTCAAAAAAGGTACAAGTGGCTGTGCATGTAGGAGTGTAGGTCCCTACACCTATGTATGGTAGGTTTGGCAAAAGGAGCATAAAAATAGGATTAATGCTGCGGAGAAAAGTAGTCTGAGAAGTATAGCTGAAGTTACTCTAATAAATAAAGTGAGGAACGCTGTGGTGTGAAAAAAGGTGTATTACCAAAGATAGATAAATAATGCTAAGACGGTTCGGACACGTAGACAGGATGGATGAAAAAAGATTGTCAAAACAGATTAATAAGGCGAGTATGAATTAGCAAGTCAATAAAGGTCGACCTCGGCGAACGTATCTCGATTAGATCGAAATTGTTTTAAAAAGAGGCCAGGTCAAGAGTGCCAGCAACCGACAAAAATGTATGAAAACGCTGATGAAAGGAAAAGAATCAAAAGACGTGTGTAAGAACTATATCAAGTAGAAAGGAGTATGTGCCTTCCCTTACGTAAAAAAGGCGTGACTTTTTGTATGTCTCTCTTCGTCTCTCTCTTCGTCAGCCTTTTTCCATCCACTCCTGGACGTAGGCCTCCCCTATTTTTTGCCATTCATCTCTATTCTGTGCCACTTAATACCATCTCTTTCCTGCATTTTTCTTGATGTCATCAATCCATCTTTGTTGCGGTCGCCCCACACTTCTTTTGTTTTCTCTAGGTCTTCATTGCAACAGTTTTTTTGTCCACCTTTCATTCTGGCTACGCGTCCCGCCCAGCTCCATTTTAGGTTACTTATGCTCGAGATCACGTCTTATGCTCGAGATCACGTCCTCTTCTTTGGTCTTGTCTCTAATGACTTCGTTTCTTTTATGATCCCTTAGACTTATTTTCAGAATTTTTTTCTCTATGGCTCTCTGTGTTCTTCATAATCTATTTGCCGAGTTTATCGTCATTGGTATCGTTTCCATACCATAGGTCATGACTGGCAGGACGCACGTATTATGTATGTATGTATAATACCACTCATATATTTTTTTTGCTTATTATTTAAAATCCAAAAAAATTTAACCTTTAAATTTATACCAGTAACAATAGTCAACTCCACTAATTTAACACTGATTTTCATATCTTGTAAACTATTTATTTTTATTTATGATTTTTGCATAATTTTTTATTTTTATTTTTTAAGTCCAACGTGAAGTTAAAAAGTAAAACTATCTGAAGTTTGACAAATTTCGTTAGTATTATTTATTTGGGTACATCCATTGTATGTTAAAGATATTAAACTTTATTTAATTTAAACTATCACAGTTTAATTCGTTTCAATAATTTTGTCCTCTGACTTTAAACATACTGACAACATTTCTGCAAACAAAAATATTCTAAAGCAGCTATTCTCAACCGCTGGTGCGGCAGACCACCAGTGGTCCGCGGAGAAATTTTACTAGTCCGCGGACAATTTTTTTCTATTCGAAAATATATAATTACCCATGTTTACGTTTAAATATTATTGTGAGTAAATGATAATAAAAATGTTACAATTAACTTATGTAGTAGTTCTTAAATACCTAGTAAAATTTTGTTGTTAAAAAAATATCACTGGTCCGCGAATTTTTTTTACAAATTTTATTGGTCTGATGGCCAAAAAAGGTTGAGAAACGCTGTTCTAGAGAACATTTTCGTCGTTGAAATTATTTACATTGTTACCGGTGTTCTAAAGATTAATTATTTACATTTACAACGGGGTCAGGGATATTTTTTTTTGCGTATAGCTAATATCCATAATGCTAATGTAATTTTGAAGTTTCTGGATTGATTCCTTTAGTTTAAACGGATGACATTTTATTATTAGAATCGTAGCTATATAGTCCAAGTGCCAGAGTAAAAAAAGTTGGTTCATAATGCAATTATCTGCCGAAAGGATTTTCTTGTTAGAATATGTTCAGGGGCGCCCCCTGAATGTAAATATAAGTTGGCGGGACAGGGGGCGCGAGCGTCAGCCGCCATCTTGGGAAACGCGTTTTATCAAATACCTATCTCGTAAACTGTCCATTTTACGACAAAAAAAAGATAATAACAATTTTTTTCCCACCGTGCAGAAAATGTCACTTTCGGCCCGCTGCGGAAAACGAAGTTGCCGCTTTTAGCCTCCGGTAGGGAAAAAAACAGTATACACACCACGGGCATTAAAGTAAGAAATGTCTCAAAACACATATTTGATGACCTAGGTTTCGCCTCGGCCAACAAACATGTGCTCTGAGACATTTCTTACTTTACTGCCCTATAGGTATGTAATATACTACTTCTATAACTTTTATTTGAAACTTTTTTCTGTATAATTGATAGATTTTTGTTAATAGCGGTCCAAACTTTTTTAAATATGGTTATTGCTAAATTTATAGTTAACGGTCGATGATACATTAAAAATAGTAATTTATAAATTTGTAGAACAAAAGATTTCCTATAAATTTTATCTAAAACTTTTTAACATAAAATTTTAGTTTAACAGCTATAACGCTGCAAATGTCGAGTCGTTGCACAATAGCCACAAGATTATAATGCTACATTGTATTGAAATTTTCGTAAACGCGTCAGTTCTGTACTACAGCTTGAAACGAATGTTTTAATTGCAATACTGCAATTGTTTTTGATGGATATCCTAAAGGTGTCGTCAATTTGGGTAGAAAGTCCTCCGAACGCCTTTGTCAAAGAAGAAGAAAATAATTAAAGTCAAAGGCTCTCAAGCTAGGCTTTAAATTTGAGAAAAAAAATTTAGTTGAGAAAACAAGACTAGATTTTAAAATGTATATGATCATCTAGGATTAGTTTAAAATATACCTATTATTGAATAAATGAATGAATGAGTAAATAGGAATTGTGAAAGAGGTCTAATTTTTCCATAGGTACTTCAGCATTGTTTATTTTTTGTACCTTTCTAGCTTCTTAGTTTAGTCCCATTTCTTCAATTCTCCTGTTTAGAAGTAAAAGCTTACGTACTGCTATTGCCCCAGGCGGATCAGTCTCTTGGTCTTGTATACAACCCAGGTAGTGCCTCCATTGGGAGGTGGCTTCACATTCAAAGATAATATGAGTAGCTGTTTCCTCTTCTTCATTACATAATCTGCATATAGATTCTATGTCAAACACGCCTATATTGTGCAGATGTTTCCTCAAAGACCAGTGTCCGGTACAAAGCCCTACAACGGTTCCAAGTTTTTCCCTACTTATCGAAAGCAGCTTTCCTGTCTGCTTAGGTGGGGGTTCTTTCAGCATTAACTTCCTGTGCATAGCTCCCTCTGTCTGTGCCCACTTCAGCTGAGAGTGGATCCAGCCATTGATCGCTGCTTAAACGCTGGCCTTGGGTATCCCTATTATTGGTTCTGGCCCAATAAATGGTATTCCAGAGCCCCGCCTAGCTAGTTTGTCCACCTCTTAGTTACCAGAAATACCTTTATACCCTGGCACCCACGACAAGTTAACCTTGTTATGGTTAGCCAAGGTTCGTAGGTTTCCGCCACATTCCCGGACAATTTTTGAGTCTATTCTCCATGATGCCAAAGCTTTGAGTGCCGCTTGACTATCTAATTTAATGAGGATTATGTTACCTATTATTTATTTTACATATTTATAAAGATATATTTTAAAAACACGCAGTTTTAAAAAAAAAAAAAGTAAATATTTATTATCTCTAAGGAGATACATGGAGGATACAAGGAGCCATGTTCTCAAAATATTTCTGCAAATAATACACCAAAGAATATATAAGAAAATTGAGGAACATATAGCAGATAGTCAGTTCGGCTTTCGTAAGGAATTGGGCACAAAAGAGACACTTTTCTCTATCCAGGTTTTAATTCAAAGATGCCGAGACGTTAACACTGACGTTTTTATGTGCTTCGTAGACCTGGAAAAAGCTTTTGACATACTGAAAACAATGGGCATAGATGATAAAGATCTACACTTCATAGCAAATCTATATTGGCGTCAAACAGCGAACCTGAAGGTGGACAATGATTTTACTGAAGACATTGCCATTAAAAGAGGTGTAAGGCAGGGGTATATACTGTCTCCACTGCTCTTTAACTCATATTCCGAGGCCATATTTAAAGAAGCTTGCCTCGACAGTCCAGAAGAAATTAAAGTGAACGGAATCGCAATGAAAAATATTAGATACGCGGATGATACGGTGTTGATGGCAAATAGCATAGCATACGCAGAGTGTCCTTGATAGAGTGGTACATTCATGCGAACAGTTCGGTCTTAAATTAAACATCACAAAAACCAATTTTATGATTGTCAGCAAACGAAATATAAACACTCAGCTATGGACTAGACATAATCGAGTGGAAAGAACAGAGAAGATAGTATATCTAGGACAACTACTAAGCGACGACTGGGATCATTCAAAAGAGATAAAAAAAGAATTGAGATTGCGAGAAACACCTTTATACGCATGAAAAAGATACTCTTCGGACGCGATCTTAATTTAACGTTGAGAATGAGAATGGTCCGCTGTAACGTGTTTTCTGTTCTTCTGTATGGAGTTGAGTCGTGGACACTTACAGAGAATACCATGAAAAAACTTGAGGCTTTCGAACTATGGACGTACAGAAGAATGTTAAGAATAATGTCACGTGCCTATTTTTTCCCATCTACCATTTCATTATTAATTGTGTCTCTGATAGTCTGGTGTTCGTAAATAGTTTTGCATACCGTATTTTGTTCGTCGTAAATAGTGTTGCATATCTAGTAGGGATAGGATTTAATTATTAATGTCTGTGACATTTTGTTAATTGGAGTCTTTGTATTAGATTTCGCCTTGATTTTTTTGGCCTCGATTGTCGTGTGTTGTCAGCTATATTATTGTTTGGTTTGCTTCTCTGTGTGGATGGGCTGGCTATCAACACGCACGAACGCGATTATGAGTTAGGAACATAGGTTTGCAAAGGTTGGCTGACGTGGGTTCCGTGTCATTTTTCTGATATACGGCCTGGGAGTGAGGAGTGGACGAGGGTCGCTTGGTGTCAGTCGTGGAGGTCGGGTGACAGTTTTTGGAACGATTTGATATTAACACGTGAGCAGAACTTCTACGGTTTTTTCTTTCATATCTGGCTGTATTTGGGCCATCTTAATTGGATTTTGAAGATTTAATTTTTAACTTGACCATTCTGTCGTGCCTTTGTGGTGGATATTTTGGTTATTGGGGTCGAGTTAAAATAACCGCGTGCGGGATTTGATGGAGTGAAGCCATTGTTAAGTACCAGGTGCAGTTCCATTATCAATCCGGCCAGGAGTAGGCCACAGGATTCGTGAATTCGTGTATCCAAAGGTTACAAGTGATTTATTTTAGTATATTTAAACGACGTGACTTATTTTTGACACCACGATTAAGTTTTTTTTTAATTTATTAATATGGTACACTGTTGAAAACTATTTAGTACATTGGATAATATGCCGAGTCTGAACTTTGATTAAAGTAATATTCTCAATAGTTCTTTGGGTCCAAGTAAAAACGTTTATTCATACTTATTTGTAAATATCCTACAATATTGCTATTTTGAAGGACAGCCATCGTAAAAAAAATTATTTTTAAAATAAGATCGATTGTTTTAACAGTGTAAATCTTTATGTAAATGAAAAAGAAAAAAAATGTGATTAAATTATCAGCCGTTCGTGAACGTTGATGAAGTATTGGTAAAAAGTTGACTTGTATATGTTTTTTTTTGTAACCTGATAAGGTTTGTCATTCTTACCTTTGTTTTAATTATTTTAATGGATCGTAAACTTTGGATTTTTGATTTATTGTAGTTTCATAAAGTTGTAAATTTTAAAGTTTCGATTTATTGTTGGCTGTTAATTTTGATTATATGTGTTATAATTTTGTTATTGAGCTGTGTATTTTAATTTATTGTGTGAGTAAAGTTTTCAATATATTTTTGCTATAATTTTATTTATCTAGTTCACCATAATTGCTTGTTGTTTATCGTGTGGCTCTGCTGGTGCCTACAAGACCTAGGGGTTTCCGACTTGTACCGTCTAAGTCAGTGGCGCGGCTCACTTTTATATTTTTTTCTTCTACCCTCTACGGCTGAGCTCGGGCATAATTTGCCAGTAGAGAGACCACTGGCAGAGTACTCTTTAGAGAACTAAAAAGACATGGCAATAAGCTGGATTGACCATGTCATCAATGTCGAAGTAATGAAAAGAATGCGGAAAGTATAAAGAAGTCATTAATACAGTAAAGACCAGGAAACTCCTACTTTAGACACGTAATGAGACCCTGAAATATATAATATATTACATCTGGTACTTCAAGAAAAGTTGGAAGGTAAACGTGAACCAGGCAGAAGACGCATTTCTTGGTTAAAAAACTTGAGGCAGTGGTTTGGCCAATCAACATCAGGACTGTTCAGAGCAGCTGTCAACAAGGTGAAAATTGTCAACATGATCACCAACATTCGTTAAACGAGTACGGCACTATGAGAAGAAGAAGAAGGAGATACATATATTTAATAACAATATGATTATAATACATTAATAAAACTAATTAATATGTATAAATTTTTCTTGCTTTTGATAAAGCAAATTTGTTAATAATATCATCAAAGTTAATCATTTCAAATTTTTCTCTTTTTACACTTAAAAATGCTAGGTCACTTAGGCGATCTTGTCCCATCAATGATCGTAGATATGTTTAATTTTAATTTGCTGAATAAACGTTCGCAGCTAGCAATTGATACTGAGAAAGTCAGGAGTATTTGAAGTGCCACTCTCAGGTTTGGAGAAACATCTACATACGAGATTATAAAAGTAAGAAAGTTTTAGGTTCAATTTCTTTTCTACTGCGGAGTAACATTTTGCAGTCACATATTTCGATAAAGAGTTCTTTTCCATGATTATGCCATAAGAAAGAATTGACAAACACAGGTCGAGTCAGCCCTGCCGGTAAAAAAGACGTGCCATTTCTATTATGAATATATTATTACAGTTTGATTTAGACTATTAGTGTTTTCTTTTTTTCCTAATTACTCCTCAACTATATATCAGGTAACTCTTCGTTTCCGATACGCGTTTCTATTTATCGTCACGGAATATTCTCCAAATTTCCAGAGATCATATAAATCTAGATTTTGGTGAATGCGCCAGGACTCTCGAATGGATAATTGGCAGGTTTGGCCTTCAAGATTTTGGTCGCGGTTCCTAACATTGGGTATTTATATTAATAAATTATCCTGTACTTGGGTCGCTGTGTTTTTTTCAAACTATTTTTTTTTTAATTTTTTTCATATTCAAATTTAATAAGACTGAACTGGCTGGTGTGCATCCTGATTTATTAAGTAAAATTTATTGACCGTTTGACTGTTAAAATCACGAAGTTCATTCACATTAAAATTAATTAAAATTATACTTACATATCAGATAAAGCTAAAGTTTGATTTGTTACAAAAAATATGGTAGCCATGCGAACCAGCATCCAAGACTGCTGACCCATATTAGGACATCTGAAAACAAAAAAAAATTGTAAATTTTAGGAAACCAAAAAGTTGATTTACAATGTAACATACAAATATTTTATATCCATACAGACTTTCCTTATTATTAATATTCACCAACAGCTTGCATCTAAATTTATGATATTAATATTGCAAAATTTGTACTAACAAATCATGTTAATTGTACCATTGTGTCAAATTATATAATCCCTGGTATTTTTTTACTTTTTATATGTTGTATTTCTGAAAATATTTCAGAAAATACAAAAAAAAATTAAATGGGATACGCTTTATAATTTTAAAGTTTTTGAATGTTTTTTTTTATTTCAAAAATTTGCCATATTACCTATGGTTTATACAATTTTTGAATAACATTTTGCCTAATATTTTATTGTTAGTTAAAATAGTTACTGTAAGTAAGCAAAAAATAACATTATTAAAGTAGGAGTATTGCTAGCACATTTGGGTTTCAGCACCAAGGCATTCTCTTCGTCTTCTAGATTCCATTCAGAAAAGGGCCATTCGGTGGATAAACAGCTCAACTCTTACAGATACCCTTCACCCACTAGAACATAGAAGAAGAGTTGCAGACCAGACATTACTCTACAGATAATTTCATGTCAGATGCTCCAGAGAAATAAAAACTCTTATACCACCACTGGTCACATTCGGTCGAAGAACTCGGCACGCTGATCAGTCAAGATTGACACTTCAAGGACCAATCTCTATTAAGAATTCTTTTTAACAGTGCTACTACGGAATGGAACAAGCTTTCAAAATTAGTTTTTTCAGAGAACTATGACCTGCAACTTTTCAAAAAGCGGGTCCACAATCATTCCCATTCTATAATCCCTCCCTCTTCTTATAGTTGCAGTTCCGGACATTCCACGGCCTACACGATAGGTCAACTGTTTATGCGATATTTTTAGTAAAAAAAAGGCTATGAAAATGACAACTATTGTGTTTGATTGGTAACTTTTTTTTAAAATATTTAAAATGGTTTACAAAATCAAAAAATATTTGTGTACAGAATTTTTCAAAAGACAAACTTGATGTTATTTAAATGCATGATGGAGCAACTCCGCGTAGTGTTCTACAACACTGATTTCGCTATTTTGCTAGTTTTAACCTTGTTCATGTCCATGCATTAATTTTACTTTATTTTCTTATGAATATAATGGTCATAACAAATAACTTACTTTTTGTCTAAGAGTATGTAAATCTAAAAAGTGTAATTCCTTTACTAGCAGACTTTTGTCTTCTTATCTAAATGATTGCACTAGAGATTCAAGTCTTCTAATAACATTTCACAATAGTTCATATGGTAATTTTAATTTATTTAAAATTATTTTAAAATTTATTTCTTTCATTTCAACAAACAACCGAGCCTCAAGAAATTGGACTCAATACAGAACAAAGCATTTAAACTAATAATAGGAGCATTTTGCACGGCTTCAATTAAAAGACTTCAATGCATAACAAGTGAACCTGCATTTAGAAGAAAATACCTTACTCTCTCTTATGCATTTTGAGCCAGCACAAATAAAAGTACCCAATGCAAAAAAATATTTTTGTTAATATAGTTGCTTATATCCAACAAACAGAAATATAGGTCCTCCAATATATAAAAGGATAAGAAGATATATAGAGTTATTGGGGATCTAAAAACCAAATTTATATCCTAATAAAATAAAAAACCCTTCGCCATGGTCAATCAATCTTACTCCAACAAACATTTCTCTATGTTATTTTAACAAAGCAGATACACCTCACATCGTAATCAGAAAATCTTTTACTTCTATCCTATCACAACAATCTAAATTCTGCCACATATACACAGATGCCTCAAAAACCATAACTGGCGTAGGTGTTGCTATAACCACAATGAACGATTGTTTACGTAAATTTTAACTACCAAATATAAGTAGTGTTTTTACTGGAGAACTGTATGCCATCCTACAAGCGCTCATCTACATAAAGACGCATGTCTCAAAAGCTCTTATAATAACCGATTCTTTTGAGCTCCATTCAAACTTTATATGAATTATTACCCCTCAAATCCAATAGCTCTTCAAATCAAGATTGAATTATCCCACCTACAGCGATCAAAAACTACCGTCCAATTACTGTGGGTTCCTTCACAATTACATACAGGTATGATATTGCGATGCAAACAACAAACAGTGAAACCGCCATCAAAGCGACAAATGGTAGTGTATAGTAATCTAAAATCGCACTTAAATTTAAAATAAGAAGCTTTATGGCAAAGTGAATGGCATTATTGTGACCCAAAGTTACTTGAAATCAAACCAGTGGTAAAACCGTGGCAGCATACATCGAGTAAACGTTCTCAGTGGGAAATAGTGTGATAAGGGATCGCTGTGTTGTGAAAAATGTAGTAACAAAGATATATATAAATGAATGCTTATATGGTTTGGAAACATAGAGAGAATGGATACAAGAAATTTGACGAAACAGATTTATAAGGCGAGTGTAAAAGGACAAGGCGGTAGAGGTCGACCTAGGCTTGAGAAAAGGCCAGGTCAGGAGTAGCAGCAACCGACGAGCATGTATGTAAGCGCTGATATAAGTGAAAGAAGAGAAAGACGTGTGTAAGAACGGTAGCAAGTGAAAAGAAGTGGTCTCTGCCTACTCCTACAAAATAAGGCATCACTATATGTATGTATGTAAAAATTAAATTTGATTTCAACTAAAGGTATGGATTGGACACATGGAGAGAATGGATGAAGGAATATTGACGAAACAGATTTATAGGGAAAGTCGGTAAAGGTCGACCTCGGAGAACATATCTCGATAAGATCGACATTGTGTTAAAGAAAGACCAGGTCAAGAGTACCAACTACCGACAAGCATGTATGAGAGCACTAATGAAAGTAAAAGAAGCGAAAAATGTGTGTAAGAACCCTAGCAAGTAAAAGAAAGTGGTTTCTGCCTACATCTACAGGAAAAAGGCGTGAATATATGTATGTATGTATGTAGATATGGAAAAATATTTGCGGAATATAATAATTTTAATGCAAAACATGCAAGAGATCAAACCATTTTTCTTCTAAAAATGTGTTCATTCTTACCACAACGGCCCCGAAAGTAAAATAAATACCCTACGAATTAAAGTGTCTCTAACATTAACTTACAAATCCAAATCCAGTACATGTGTAAAAAACTTTCTTTTTGACGTAAAAAAACGCACAGTATTTTTTTAATGTTGCATGATATTTTAAATAAACATTGTACCTATAATACATAGAAGTAAAAAACTTTCTAGCTTTCCACAGAAAACCTAGCGCCTAAGGCTTGTTGATTTTGCGATGTTAGCAACATGGTCATGCCAAGACTTATTATTAGACACCGTGACTCCCAAAATCGAGATGGAGGGACTTAATTCAAGGGTATATCCGGACATTATGAGTTATTTAAGGAATTTACTTTTTTGGAAAACGTGGCGCTTTGTGTTTTCTGGGCGTTGAACTGAACAAGATTGTTAGTTCCCCACTCGACGATTGTTTCAAGATCTCTATTTATGGAGTCAATCTGTTCCTGCCTGAGTCTATTTGTATCATTTACCGAAAGTGATCGATAGGATGTGAAAGTTAAGACAAGTGTGCTGTCGTCTGCGAAATTGTAAATGGGGTTCGTGGTGGTTTTCAAGAGGTCGTTGATGTGTAAAAGAAATAGGGTGTAAAATAAAGACGTTTGTTTTAAGCAAGTATTTTGGAATTAAGGAATCATAATCTGTCTTTGTCTGACATTAATGTTACGAGACAATTAACATTTTAAGTTAGTATTTTAATAATATACTTAGTAACAGAAAAAAACATCCAGTTATTACAACTGTTACATCAATTGCAAAATTAATACTACGTTGTGGCTCAATAATGTCTTAGGCAATTTTTAAAACGTCTTTAAGTCGTCCTTATAAGATGATCGATTTTCTCCTGTAACTCGTGCCAAAATTCCGCTAAAATTTGTGGAGGATGGGGTATATTAAGTAATCTTCTACCCATAATATCCCAGACGTGTTCAATGGGTGAAAGATCAGGTGATCTTTGTGGCCAATGCCATAAATCGACTTCATCTTATTCTTACAGTGTCTTGCTTTCTTAAGCGTTGACGACTCCCATATTGACTACTTCTTTGTACCTTTCTCTATTTTGATCCATTTTTCCCCTTGATATTGCCATTTAGAATAAGCCGAAGTAGACTATAGCGTGGTCTACATGTCTTAAGTATTCCAGTTTGCGTTGCTTGATAGTGGTTAAGAGCTCTCTATCGTGCCCCATTCTGATGAGTATATTCTCGTTGGTAGTTCGGCTTGTCCACGGAATTTTAAGCATACTTCTGTACAGCAATATCTTAAATGCACTAATGGGGTCAATAATTTTTTGGTGAAGCGTTCATGTTTGACAAGAGTACAACAGAGTACATAGCACTCGGTTAACCTTTGCCGCAGATAAATGTTAATTTGCTTGGCACAGAGTAGCGGCTAGAGTTTCAGAAATGCTCTTCTAGCTATTTCTATTCTAGCCTTGATTTTTCGTCTGGATCCATCGACTGATTGATCCAGCTTTCAAGATATTTAAAGTGTTGAACTCTTTCTATATTCTCGCCATCAAGTGTTATTCTTTCCGGGCCAATATCCATTTTGCTAATAACTATGTTTTTTTTTGACATTGATTTTCGACCCCATCTATTAAATCGACTTGATTGTCTTTAAAATTATTCAATGTACTTGTGGTCTTGTTGGAAAAGTGGATTGGGGAGCGCCCGAATCTAATGTAGTAGATGTGGTTTCACCACCTCCTGTATGTAACGCACAATGGTCATGGTGCCTCTGATGAAGACCAAAAATGGCCTACTTCCATGAGCAATAGCCATCCATACCATAATTTCAACAGTGTGGTGCACAGGACTCTTTATGGAAAATTAAGGATCTCGTCCTTTAACATTTGTACTCTTGTACAACCATCCAGAATCTGGACTGAAGACAACTGTATTCTATTCTAGGTCCCAGTATTGACGTTATCTGCACCACGTCAGTCGATTACGTCCATGCATAGAAGTTAGAGGTATCACAAAAAAAAGGTAAAAAAAAAGTGGCAGTCGCGGGACTGACCGACAGAAGCTACGCTTTAACTACTTACGTAATAATTAGAATAAACGTTTGGAGCACGATTATTTTTTTTAAATTTCAGGTAGAGCAAAAGTTTTAAAGTCTGGTATAAAAAATACAATGTTATAAAAAAGTTATTTAAATATCTAGTAATAAGGCAAATATGTCAAATATACGCCGCTTACTCGCCTGCCGCGGGCTGCATGGAGGGGGAATTTAACGTTTACGCCTTTGATTTTCTACGGCGAGTCCCGTCCGCAAAGCACAACATGAGAAGCGTAGCTTCAAACAGTCCAAAACTTGCATCTCCATATGCCAAGTTGCCGAAAATTTGGGAGTCTACTTGCTCTAGACATGATACACAGATTAAAGTAGCTTTTTAAAATGTATTACACAACGCTCATATGACAACTGTAGATACATAAGACCATTACATGTCAAATCCGCTTTGACCGAAGAAAAATTCTTTTTTATCCTACGCTTGAAGAAGCAGGGCCATTTTTGTTGTTTCTTAAAGAAAAAGGGTAGTAGCAAAATTTAAAATTATTCTGTGTTAGTTGGAGATTTTGGTTTTGGACAAAATCATCAGCAACATTTTAGATACAATCATCAGTAACATTTTGGACCAGCTACCATTTTGTACATCAGTTACACATTTTAAACGTAATATTCTGGACGTAATATCATTTGGACCCAAGTAACATTTTGGATAACAGTAACCTTTTACATTTTTTACTTTTAAGTGCTTAAAGGTTGGATAAGACATTTCTCTGTATGGGACAATTTGTTTTTATTTTTTTTATTTAGTTGTTTTTTATTTAATTAAATTTGTTCATCATGTAAATATTCTTTTATGTCAATATATGTATATAGATTTATATCTAATTTACTTGGTTTTAGTATTTAAAGAGTTTAATACTTTGCGCTTATTTTATAAGGTAGTTTTGTTTAGATTTGAATTAAAAATGGGTATATTAGATAGTCCGTTAACTGATTTAGTCTATTCCTTAAGTTGCATAAGTCTGCGAAATCAAAATCTCATCCCAGAGATAGAGTAACAAGTAAATAACAATTTTGTTTATGCTCTTAACGTTAACGTATTAAAGAAATAGCTACATTTTTATATAAGTAAAAATTATCATAACAATTGGCGCCAAACTTTAAGGCTCCTACCCTTTAAATTTTTATTGCGCAACACAAAAAAAATTCAAAATTCATGAAAAAGACTGTTGGTGTAATAAAAAAAAACTAGTAAAATGTTAATACACGAACAAATATGTTTTTAATTGTAGATTAATTAAATTGATGAAACAAATATTTCAGTCGTTAATCGCAATAAAATACGCTAGGTAAAAAAATACGTTTTATAAATATCTAAGGAGACTTTGATACCTGGTTGTAATATATGTATAATAGGAGTGAATCCATTATCAATTTCTTTTTCATTCCAAGATGTCTTGTCGCAACCGAAAACGAACACATTTTTCGTTGAAATCTTTGTCTATAACCCAATAGGGTCAAGGTCAGTGTTACGGAATTGTCGAGCCATAAAAAATTATCTGCAAAAGGGACGGTTTCCTAACAATACTAAACTTTAGAACCTAACAACGGCACATTTAATTTTTATTTAAATTGCTTTAACATTTTTTTATTATTTTTGGTCTGCTGTCTAAATCTTAGTCAACAAATAGTCAGTAGTAAGCTCCGATACCAAAACGAGCTTATTAATGTGATATTAACAAGAATGTATTTGATTTATAAAAAAAATTAATTAAATATAGTGTATTTTTAATCCATATTGTCATTGTATTTTCTAATGTTTTTACTTTAGCACAAAAATGCCTTATGAAACATTTAAAAAAAACCGTATTTGTTATTGTTCCATATTTTATCGGTTTCAAACCATAAAGAAAAAGTGTAACTATTAATTTTTATTTTTAGAATTGAAAGAGGGCACTTAAATAAACATTAATTAATAAACTAGTGTCTAAACATTTCTCGTTGTCAAGATAAACTAATAATTTTTAAAAACAATCTTAATTACAATAGAAAAGAGTAGTTACTAAAACCTTGTAAAAATTGTTTAAGTTATTTTTTATGCTCAAGTTTTACGATGTTCAATCGACTATCGAATTTATAGATTAAGATGCGGATGTTCATAAATATTATTAAACGCTAAAATAATTCGAGCCACAAGCTCTTCATTTGTATTAACAAAGATCTCATAAACTTGTGATTTACATACATAAATATATTCCACTTCCGCTACGGTTCTCACACTCATCTTTTGCTTCTTATAGTTTTTATCAGTATTCACACTCGCCTTTTAAATATGTTTCTTTAATCTTCATCCTTCATCCTCTTTATGTGTCCAACCATTTCAGCATTCCTTCATCTATCTTTGTAACTACATATTCTTTTTCACCACAGCGTTTCCTTATCTTAATATTTTATACTTTATCCATTAGTCACTCCAGATATATACTTTTCTCCGCAGCATTTAATAGGACCCCAAATAAAAAAATCAATTGGATTTACATGTAATTAAGGTCAAGAAATCGGCACCCCTCTTTCCATCCAATCATTTGAAAATTATGCATTTAAATCATTTCGGCAATTAATTTCATCATAATGAAAAACAATTTTTTTTTGAATATTAAGTGGGACATCTTTAATCAATATTGGTAGAGTACCTATTTATATTTCAAAAAGATTCCATACCTACATATGACCATCACCGTGCATAATTGCTATGAAAATTCCACACTTGCAATTTTGAACCAATCAAAATACGTTATTTTGACAGATCACTACAGCAACGGAGGTATTTTAGTGGAAATATTTTTCTCGTGGGATACCCAATAGCGAATTATACTGAAAATTTTGTTGACGTTTACAATAACAGACCATTTTTGACAGACTGGTTTATATTTGTTCACATAATATTTAGTTTTGATACATTTTAATTACAAAGCTAAGATGTTTTCTATATTCTTCGGACACCTCCTCTCTTCTTAATGGCGAAAATGCAGGACTTAGAATGTTTTTAATTAGGTGTCTATGTCTAATAAAATATATATAATATTTAGACACTAATTTATTTACCTTTTTCCCATTCAGTACTTTCAATTTTGCGTAGTTTAGATGCAAATATTCGTGGACAATTTGGAACAAATTTTCTTTCTTCAAGTTGGAGCCAACATCCTCTATTAATGCGAAAAAATAAGTCATGGTACGATTATTGATCATTACATCAGACAATTTCACGCATATTTTGCATATAGTATGATTTTCAAATCGATTCATTTTTTAAGCATTTTTAAGCAAAGAATTTTATTGGTTTTACGGACTGTGCAATATTCTTTATTGCAACAAAACGCGAGTTTTTTTGATGTTTTTAAGTGTTAAAATACAATGATCACAGCCTCCTAAGATTGATGCTTGCTGACGCTGGTTATGAATTCCATACCATCAAAGCGCGCATAACGCACGTTAATAAAAACGCTAAAAAATTATTTTCTACCACTTCTAGTTACTCAAAACTTATGTAAAATTGAAGAATATACCATTTTCTATCTTGAAATGGTATTCCCATGCAACTACAATGAGTAAAAATTACCAATTTGAAGGCCTAAATAATTTCTGACAAAGCTATGATGTGCTAAGAATCTGTTTATGCAACGTCCCGAAAAACCTCTAAAATTATAATTTTTTACCACTTGTATTAAGCTCAAGTAACTATAAAATAAAAGAATATTATTGTAAGCACCCTGTAGATCAATGTTCCAATTTCAACATTTACTTTTTTTAACAATTGCATTAAAACACATTTCGGTTATTTAATAACAATAATATATTACGTGATTTATTAGTAAATTACTTATGGAAGGTATTTCGTAATATAGGTTAATATTTCGTATTAGATATTTTGATTATTGCAATTAGCATATTGTCGATATGCGACTATTTGTAATAATACGAAGTAAGCAATATTTGCTAAGTGTTTATTAGATCATAGGTAACCGGGTCAAAAAACCCATTGTATATAAATTAATATAACTACCAATAAGAAACAGTCTTCTTCATAACAGTCTTCATGACAGTCTTGATAATAGTGTAGTATAGTATAGCCTTCATAATGTAGTCTTAATAACATAATGTAGTCATCATACGAACACTACATTATATTTCTTGTCCCTAAATTGCACTTTTGAGCTACAAGTCGACCAAACATTTTATGTTTCGCTGGTGACTTGGTGAAGAAAATAATTTGTATTGTTGAGAATCGAAAAATAAATTTTAAAAATATTTGATTTTTCACCACAATTCGGTGTGGAATTTTCTTACCGAATACCACGCGAGGTCAAATTAAAATCCGGAAATTTTTTGACCTCCAGTGGTATTACTAGTGAAAATTCCACACCTAACATTTTCGACCAATTAAAAGCCTATATTTTGTATCGTTGTTATAACCACTGAAAAATAGTAGGTGAGACACAGCATCCTTGTCTCAGGCCCTTGTTCACTACAAATCCTTCTGTGAGGCGGTTACCAATTTTTATTCTAGATCGAGAATTTCTGTAAAGCTCCTTGAGTGCTGCAATATATGTATGATTGATGTTGGGTTGCTCTAATACTTTCCATAGTCGTGTAACCGGAACTGTGTCATATGCTTTCTGAAGATCCACAAACGTGACGTGCGTTTCTATGTTTCGGGCAATTCTTTTCTCTATAATTTGCTTAAGGCAACATACGTTGTCCGTACATGACCTTCCTGCTCGGAACCCACTATTATTATACAATTACATATTATTTGGTTTGCTTGATTAACCAATTTATATTATTATCTGTTTAAATACCTATTTCATTACCACTCTTACAATTTGGGAGTATTTCCGTCCAATTGGAAAATTGCAAGAGTACAGCCGGTCCCTAAAAAAGGCAAAAAGACCCTACCTAGCAACTACAGACCTATCGCACTGCTATCTATTATTTCAAAGGTCATGGAAAAAGCCATCAACATCGAGCTCATGAAATATCTGGAAGACTCGGGAATTATCAATGATAGGCAATATGGCTTCCGCCATCAGAGATCAACTGGTGACCTGCTCGCATACGTCTCACATATATGGCAGCTATCTATTGAAAAGTATGGAGAAACTTTAGCTGTGGCATTAGATATCTCCAAGGCGTTCGATCGAGTTTGGCACCAGGGACTCCTCGCCAAGCTTCCATCTTATGGCTTGCCCCCTCAGCTGTGTTCTCTGCTTGCTAGTTTTCTCTCAAACAGGTCTCTCCATGTAGTGGTCGATGGAGTTTCGTCTGACACTCTACCCATAAATGCTGGTGTTCCGCAAGGATCCATTCTAGCACCAACACTATTTTTACTTCACATCAACGACCTGTTGAAAGCAACTTCATGTCCCGTACACAGCTTTGCCGATGATAGTACCCTCCATACCGCTTTCTCTTCCAGGGCCACTATATCAGCCCGTGAAACCAGAAATGGACGAGGAAGAAATGTTAACAATATAAATATGGACTTAGCAACAATTCTTAAATGGGGATCCAATAACTTGGTAGAATTCAATGCAAACAAAACACAAGCATGTCTTTTCTCTAGAAAAGCCGATCTCACTGTGCCTAACATAACTTTGTCAGGAGTAACCATACCACTGAAGTCATCCATATCGATGCTTAGTATTACTATCAGCAATAACCTTTCCTGGGAAAATCACGTGAGGTCCATTGCCAAAAGTGCATCCCAAAAACTTGGTTTTTTGTTTCGTGCCAAGAGCTATTTCACCTCCAGTCAGCTGCTTATGATCTATAAGGCACAGATCCGACCTGTACTGGAATACTGTTCCCATATTTGGAGTGCGGCACCTAAACATATCCTAAAGCTATTGGATTCTGTCCAAAAAAGGGCAATTCGTCTCGTCGGTGATGCCTCGCTTACAAACTCGCTCACTTGTCTGGAACACCGTAGAAAAGTTGGCGATTTGTCTCTATTTTATAGATATTTTCATGGGCGATGCTCTTCTGAAATATTAACAATCGTTCCTCCTTTGGCAGTCTCTTCGAGATTAACCCGTCAAGTTCAGTCTTCACACCCCTTCGTGGTCACTTTGGAGACCTGCAGAACATCACTTTCCAAAGACTCATTCATCCAACGAATTGCGAGGCTTTGGAACTCATTGCCTAGGGAGGTGTTTCCCGAGGCATACAACCTCCAGAAATTTAAGAAGAACACCAACTCCTACCTTCTTTCCCTTGGTTCCCACGATGTTCTCTGAACATTACAGGATATCCTTTTACTGGGGAACCAGAACATAAAAAAAAAAAAAAAAAATTTCTACCAACTTAAGTAAAATAAATTTGTAAAAAACTGAGAGATTGAGCTACTATTGACTTATTTTTTGTTATTTTGTATAACTAAAGTAGAGTAATTGTCCCGTGGGTGTTACTAGATCTCCTATCGAGCGCCTCCCCACGTGTGGATTGGGGCACGCTCTCTAGATATAGTAGGTACCAGGGAAATAAAATACCCGGGGTGAACAAAAACTAGCACAACTGCAACGTCTGTTCCCAGATTGGGCGGTTGCAAACGGCGTCTGACCCAGAATGGGCGGCCGATATCCAAGCCAAGATTTGGCCTAAAGGAAGGCAACGGGATACCACCTTTATTATTTTTTTCCCAAGACAATAACATGAGTACATTTAATTCAAAATTTTCCAGAAGTATAAATAGTTCTCCAATCGGATCTCCGGGGAGAACGGCTTTAAATGTAACAAAGATAAGAGCAAACCTAAGAAATCATTAAAGATCGGGACATGGAATGTAAGAAGCCTATTTAAAGCTGAAAAACTAGCAAACCTCACACGAGAAATAAACAGACTTAAGCTGGATATACTGGGGCCTGGTGTGGGAGAGTGCAATGTGGATAATGCCGTGTTCTTCTATTCTGGCAATGAAGATCCAAAACACAGGAAAGGCGTAGGAATCGTTATAACTAAAGAACTATTGAAATCTATCGTGGACTTTGTTCCATACTCGGACCGCACTGCTTTATTGAAACTCAGAGCCAAGCTAAGTGATCTTAATATAATACAAGTATAGGCACCAACTGCGGGTTCGCCGGACGATGATGTGGACATTTTTTGTAATGAAGTCAAAGAATCGCTTAAATTGACTAAAAAACACGAAGTCACCCTTGGAGAAAGGAACGAAAGACGTGATCGACTTTTACAATTTTGCCAAGAGGAAAGTATGAAAGTAACAAATACATGTGTTCAACATCACCCTCGCCGACTTTATACCTGAAAGTCCCCAGCGGACCGATCACACAATGTAGTGCAAAACCAAATAGATATCATCCTGATCAATCAAAGATTTAGCTCCATCAAGATAGCCAGCAAATATCCTGGGGCAGATGTGCCTTCTGACTGTACTATTGGTGGCAGTCGTAAAAAGTCAAAGAAAGCCAACCGCATAACGACGGATCGCTTTAGAAAAATCAAGAGATCCAATAATAAAATCTGAGATGTTTAAGGAGATAAACACACAAATTCAAACAATAACATCGAATATTAGAGAGGACCCAACGCAATCTTGGACAAAGATAATGGGCATAGTAACAAAATCAATGCAAAACAGATTGGGATATAGGGCAAAGAACAAAAAGCAAAAATGGATGAGAGATGAGATCTTGTTGTTAATGGATGAACGTCGAAAGCACAAGAACAAAACAGACATGTACAAAGATATTCAATGACTCATAAGATCAAAGATTAGAATAGAAAAAAACGAATGGCTTAAGCGCGAATGCTCGGAAATGGAACAGCTGCAAGATCAAAATAACAATTTTAATCTGCACAGAAAGCTGAAGGAGACTGCTGGCATATATAAAAAAATGAGACCAACCATAACAGTCAATAGTAGCAACCAGATAGTCCTCGACAGCAAAGAGAAGAACAATGTTTGGGAAAAGTATATTGAAGAACTTTTTGACGACAACAGACCCCCAGCTGGTATCAATAACTCTCTAACCGGCCCATCAATCACTAAGGACGAGATTGAAAATGCCATACGTAAATCAAAAAATAGCAAAGCGGCTGGTCCAGATGAAATTCCTTCAGAAATACTTAAACTTCTAGATAACAGGGCATCACATCACTACATAAAGTGTTAAACACTATATATGAGACAGGTCACTACCCCAAACATTGGTTGTGCTCTACTTTTATCCCCTTGCCTAAGAAGACCAATGCAAGAAAATGCAAAGATCATAAACTTATTAGCCTGATGAGTCATACTTTGAAAATATTTCTTAAAATCATACACCAATGAATTTACAAAAAATGTGAAAGAGACATAAGCGACTCGCAATTTGGGTTTAGACAAGGATAAGGTACACGAAAAGCGATGAGGATCATGCCGAAACTATGCCGAAACGTTAGTAAAAACCAGACAATATGTCATTATATCAATTGTTTCATTTGGATCTATCCCAAATTAAAAGTTCTAAATATACAAGGGTCAAAGAAAAAGTATAAATCTATAAATATATATATATATATATATATATATATATATATATATATATATATATATATATATATATATATATATATATATATATATATATTGTTATGATGATGATAAAGTGATTTATTACGCGTTTATAATTTAAATATTAATTTAATTTTCTTTTATTTGTATGCCCGGTATATTTTTTTTTCTCTCAGAGTGGTTCAGTTTTGTTAAAAAATTTATAAACATTTACAACTTTTTTCTTTTATTCTGATTGATGATTTTATAAATATAAATAAATAGCAAAATTTTAAAATACAAATAATTTTCTATACCTTCTGCCCAAAATTTTTTACTTATGACCTCAAATACATCTGTCCTCTTTACACTTGTCTATAAAATTCTTCTTTTTATTTTTATAACCAAAAAATTATAATTAATGTCAATGTAAACTATTTCTTTTTTAAATTTTATTCTTTACAAATTTATGAAATTTTAAAAATATTATTTTTAACAAATTCTCATATCATAACAATATATATACTTTAATGTAAAGATGAAAAATATTATCGTCACAATCGCATAACCTTGTTTATTTATTCATAAAAGGATGATATCGATTTCTATATCCGCTTCTAGCCTGAACTAAAACGTTTTTCTTTACTCTTTTGTCAGTTCAGATTCAGATGCGACAGAACTATTAGCCGAAAGCATTTATGGATGAAGCTTTATGGTTCGTTAAGCATGCCTGCAGTGTTTCGATTGTACATACTAGGTCACATATCCCTATGGAATTGATTACAGTTAGAGCATTTTGTACGGAATGTTCTAAATTTCGGCGTCATGTCGATATTTATGAAGTTATAGGCTATTTATAACGTGGGATTCATGTCATTGTCTGTAAATATTATTATTATTTTATTTAACCACATTGAGGTTGTCAATAAAACTGACAAATACCGGTTGTTACAATTACTATTATTTACAAAAACTTACCCTACATGGCTGTTTTCATACTTTTTAATGTACAGTTAAAGGTAATATGAAATATTAAAAAATCCAGCATTAATGTAAAAGTTATCGAGGAATTCGTTAAAAGAACTGTACTTTGATAACTGTCGAAAATTATAATTACTATTAATAACCGATAGTCATAATTTTTTGTTTTAATTACTAACAATACAAGTGCCAAGGGGGGAGAAAACGACATTAGCCTTGGTCAACACCAAAATATTAACTAAGTAGTACTTATTATTGTATTTATTTATTTTTTAATCGCCTCAATAAGACTTATGCTTTTGTTAAACAAATCATTCACCAAATGTTATTAATCTTTAGTATTTCCAAAATTTTGTTAACTAAAAAAAATTATTTTAACAATATTGTACCATTAATTAAATTTTTTCAAGTTTTCATTCAATTTGAAAGTTTTTGAGTCAAGCCATTTTTTGTCTTTATTATACTACATGTAATTGCAAGCTTCCAAAATAAATTTTCAAGAAATCCCGAATGTCATAATGAGATTAATAGTTTTTCCTCTTTCGAGTTGTAGGTTTCCACTTTTTCTTACTTCTATCCTGTAATACACGAGGAACTAATCACCAAGGATCATTTGTCTCTAGCTCTGTTTTTTAGAAGGTATACTAAAAACTTACTTGAAAGATTTATTCCTTTCGTGACTCTCATTCAAAGCCCCTCCAATCTCAACATACATCCTTTGGGGATTTCACGAACCTTTTTTATAGTTTCCTTTATACGAGAGAAAGATCGTAACAATTTTTTGTTTGAGAAAATTTAGCTTTCGTAATAATTTTTGAGGGTTTGTTACTTTAAATGAACAGCAACCAAAAAAAAAATTTTTAAAACCAGGAATATTACAATTTAAATTTTTTACCCAATAATTTAACAAGGCAAAATAATATACCACGTGCAAATCTAACTTAATAAAACTAAACCAATGAATTAAAGAACCAAAAATGGCGTAGTAGTATTATTAACCTTTATGCTTTTGGAGTTTATGTTCTTAGTCGACTTCGGAGACTTTTAACGTTTAATGCTACTGAGATGGGGGAATATTCTCGTAATGGGCTGTGACATCACCGTACCGCCCAGCTCGCTCACGTAGCTTGATAGCTTGATGTCCTTTCAAAATGTAAATACGTTTTCGCGAAGTGAAACTTCTTAGTCGACTTCGGAGACGGTTGCGTTAAACGTTTAACGCTACTGTGGTGGGGGAATGAAAATAAAGGGAGGAATAGAATAACAAAAAGAGAGAGAAAGAGAGTAATTCAAGTTTGGATAAAGAATTATAAGTATAACAAATCAATTAAAATAACCTTTTGCATTTTATAGTTTGAAGTTTCACTTCACCTGTGCGTAGGGACTCCACGCACCAGTTTTTTTTATTTTAATTGCAGTAATACGTCTTTCTCTGCAACAAACAACAAAAAGGCATTGGATTATTTTTATTTTAAAACGAAACGAATCAGAATGTAAGATGAACGGAAATATTGCGCCTTAAGCTATATTGTGCTATCTACGAAACACAGCCTGATAATACAAAAAATATTATTAGTGTTACTCCAAACATGATAAAATTTAAATGAAAAAAGCAGATAAGGTTTAAGACTGGTTGGATAAAAATTTATAAAATAAAAACAAGTGTACTTTAGACCACACGACTGAAGTCAAACTTTTTTAGCTTTATCTATATGTATATATATATATATATATATATATATATATATATATATATATATATATATATATATATATATACATGTTTATACATATATTAATTTTCTACAAATATTTAAATTTATTGTGGGTTTTCATTGATAAATTAATATTTTTAAATAGATTTTTTATTTTCATTCATTATTTACATCATCAGATTCATTAGTTATTACTTTGGTTGATTGTAAGACCGAGACAATTGGCTTATGGTATGAGAAATATATATTAATTTTCTACAGATATTTAAATTTATTATGGGTTATTATTGATAAATTAATATTTTTAAATAGATTTTTTATTTTTATTCATTATTTTCATTATCGGATACGTTAGTAATTACTGTGGTTGATTGTAAGACCGAGACAATAGGCTTATGGTATGAGAAATCTTCCGTTCGCCTCGCCCAATCACACTTTTCGTAACGCTCTCGTCACGCATTCACCAGCTTACTCTCCAAGTCAAGCCAGCGTAAAGAAGTTTCACTTAAAAAATATTTATTCGAATTTGTACGCGATCATCAATATCAATATTTTGTTTTTTTTTACATATATATGTGTGCTGTTTGTTTTGAACGTAATGGACTTTTGCTGTAAGGAAATATTCACGAAAGTTCTAGATTTATCTCAACAGATTTAAAAATATAATCGAATGAAGGTAGCGTTGTAAGTGTAGATATATTCAAAGAACTTTTGAATCGTTTTCTTTAAACTCGTTATATTATTTCTCAAATTTGCCGTTCTTACTTTTCGGTACAAAATATTTATAAATTTATATCCGTCTTTTCAAATTTTTCAATAAAGAAACTTCATGGTAGAAGTTTTCAAATCGACCTCAGTTAAACGATTCATTTTTCAATAGAAAAAAATTGTAAACTCAACCAATATTACTAGGTTCACAGTCTATACAATCACATTGTCACACAAATTTAAGCAAATTGTTTTATAAAGCTCCGTACAATTTCTTATCTAATATAACCGCCGCCTTAGACTGATTTCAAGGCACACAGACAATATTTTAATAGATTTGTTATACCTTCATTGGTAACAGATTTTTTCGGTAAAACACCTAAAATGAGTAACGTTTTTTTTTTTAACATTGACGTGATAGGTTGGAGGAATAGGAAGGGTATTGTCTTACTAAAAAATCACCCCTTTCAGCAATAAATAAATGCTGTGGTTTAAAACGCAATTGTTACATACATACATAAAGTCACGCTTTTCCCATAGAGGTAGGCAGAGACCACTTTCTTCCACTTCCGCTACGGTTCTTACACACATCTTTCGCTTGTTCTACTTTCATCAGTGCTCTCATAAATGCTCGTCGGTTGTTGGTACTCTTGATCTGGCCTTTCTTCAAAACAATGTTGACCTAATCGAGATATGTTCTCCGAGGTCGACCTCTACCGACTTCAGTCCATTCACACTCGCATTATAAATTTGTTTCGACAATCTTCCTTTATCCATCCTTTCTACGTGTCCAAACCATCTTAGCATTCCTTTATCTATATTTCTTCACTTTATCCTCTCCGGCTATATTTCTCAGGTTCATCTCTCAGCATTAATATTACTTACTTTCCTGATTCTTCTGACAAACCCAATATTCACTACCATACCCAAGTGCAGGGACAGCACTTCTCTATGCACAGCCTTTTTTGACACGATATGGCTGCTTATAAAGTTATGCAGTGCTTCATTTATTTGTTTCGCTGCCAACACCCTTCGCTCAATATCACAGTCATACTTTTCGTCTCTCGTGAACTTTGAACCCTCATTCACTTGTTCCACTCTATCTCTTTTAATCAGCACCTTGCAGTTTGTCATGCTTTCTTCTCTTTCAGAAATCATTACTTTTGTCTGGCTTGCATTCCTTTTGATTTTTTAGGGCTAATAATGAATATTTTAGATTTCCTACCATTTTAGGTACACAAAAAAAAAATTAAAAATCTTATATCTTAAATTAGTAGTTATATTGAAATAATTTTTTATAATTTTGTTGTAAAACAACGCTTAAAATATTTTTCGATAATAGTTAATATTTAAAAAATAAAAATGTTAAGTAAAAATATTAAAAGAAATTTTATAATTTACTTACAGATGTTGGTTTCACTTTTGAACATTTTATATTTAACAGCCGACTTTTCCAAGAAGTAATTCTAATGTTTAAAATAAATGTTGCAAATTTTGCGTGTAGTTTTATGACTTTTTTTTGGTATTATTGCAATTGCAATGGATGTGTAGCTTCATTTTGACAAACTCTAATTATTTTTCGTTGCTGATTTCGTTTATCCGATAAAACCTTATCTATTATTTTAAATATAGTATTTACATTTTGTATACGCCCCTCCTAATGACTCCACTTCTCTAACCCCAAGCATAAAGGACCAGAAAAGCCACCATAAAATTCAATATTATTTATTGTCCAAGAGCCAGAGCAATAAAAGTAGGTTCATAATGCAATTTTCTATTGAAAGGATTTTCTTGTTGAAATATGTTCGGGGATGTCCACCGAATGTAAATTCAACATACATGTCATTGCGTAGGAAGCATAAGGTTCAACATATGTGGTTTTACCAACTAAGAACCTACGATATTACACAAAGTCCTGAAGTCATGACAATTTTAACCTTAAAGTGACCATAACTTTTAAAATCTTTCTTATTCTCCAAGCAATAAAAAATAGGTGATGCCATTTTAACAAAAAAGTATGTTTGATTATGTTTAACGTTATGGAGTACCCTGTATATTTATAAATAATTTTGGATTAAGCATCTTGATATGTTTAACAAATTTGCTTTTAAATTTTTTTTTGTATCTTTTATGTTAACGGAATGCAAGAGCTTAAAAGACTCATATCGAGTATATAATCTTACCCTTGCTTGAAACATCTTTAGAGTACTCATAATTTCTATCTCTATTCCTTTTTGTAAGAATATTTTTATACGGCTAAAAAGGGGAAATGTATTTTTAATGATCATCGTTAGACGGTTGCAGTAATGGTATAACTACTGGTAAGTATTCAAGAAAAGTTCTTTAAAAATTAAAAATTAATGACCAAGTATGTAATAAAAAGATAAGATGGTAGATGGGTTTATTTATTCACGATGGTTTTTCTCCACTATTTGCCACAGTCGTGGAATAAGTTAAACATGACAAATTATTTATCGTTATTTAAAAACACCAATGGTAAATTTGAAAATTAAAAAAAGGGTTTGATGCCAATTTTCTGGAATTGTTTAGCTAACCTTGCTTTTTTTTACTGGAAAATAAAAGATCGACATATGTTGTAATTATATTTATTATTGCTCCTAATAAAATAACAACAAAATGACAGTATAAAAGTAGGTTAAGTGGCACGCCTAAAACTGGTAACCCAATGGTTTTGGTTTTAAATCTTACGATAAGATAACATCTATATACGGCTACTAAAAAACATATGGAAAACGGAAACTCTACCAAAGGAGTGGAATGAGGGTATCATCATCCCCATTCATAATAAAGGAGACCGGCTGGCCTGTAAAAACTTTAGGGAAATAACCCTGCTAAATATAACATACAAGGTGCTATCAAATGTACTTAGAGAACGCATATCCCCATATGCAGAAGACAACTTAGGGGACTACCAATGCGAATTCTGACCCAAAAAATCAAATATTCACCATAAGACAGCTCCTGGAGAAAAGCTGGGAGTTTAACAGAGAGGTCCTCCAACTGTTTGTAGATTTCCGTCAGGCATACGATAGCATCACCAAAAGAAAAGTATCTGGCAAGCGTTAGGAGGCATACGGGTACCAGAAAAGATCATAAAGTTAACCAAGATATGCGTAGAAAACTCTAAATTCAAAGTTAGGATAGGTAAGAACAATACTCAAATATTCTCCATCAACAATGTCCTAAAACAGGACGATGGCCTGTCACCATTGAGTTTTAATATAGTGATGGACATGGCTATCAAAGAAACGAATATTGGTTTGGAAATATTTACAAATAAGGGACCAGAAATGATCTTGGCATATGCCAACGACATTGACACGGTAGAAAGCAGTACGATTAAAACAAAAGAAATGTTCATGAACATAGAGAAGAATACCAAGAGAGTAGGCCTCGCGATCAACGAGGACAAGACCAAACATATGCATGTCAGACGGAGAGCAGGAAGGGACTGAATAGGACAAAACATAATCATGAACACCTACAATTTCGAATGCGTAAACCAATTTCAGTACCTAGGAGCAGCTATAACCTCGGTTAACGATATCAGTAGCGAAATAAAAGCAAGAATACAAAAGGGCAATAAATGTGTTTTCGCCTTACAATACCTGTTTAGGTCCCGACTTATATCTAAGAACACTAAAATACGAATATATTCGGCAGTAATCAAGCCAATTATTCTGTACGGTTCGAAAACATGGACAATGATGAAGCGGAACGAACTAGTGCTAAGACGCTTTGAACGAAAGATGTTGCGGAAAATCTTTGGGCCTACAGTAGATAAGAGAACTGGTCAATATCGAATAAGAACGAATGAGGAGCTCAAGAACATGTACAAAAGACCGAATTTAGTATACAAAATAAAAGCACAAAGGCTCAGATGGGCCGGGCACGTACAGAGATCGTCGAATGAACAGCTTATCAAGAGGATATGGGAGGAAAACCCAATAGGAAAGAGACCTTTAGGAAGACCAAGGCTCAGATGGAGAAATAATATCGGAGATGATGTAAAAGTCTTGGGAATACGGGACTGGAAGGAGGTGCGTTGGACAGGGATAGGTGGAGACGAGTCGTAGATGCAGCTAAGACCCACGAAAGGTTGTGACGATACGAGAAAAAGAACACTTTTTCTTTTACCTTTTTCTACTAAGAGTATTTAAATAAATATTAGCTGTACTTATTGTGACATTGATAAAGAGTAACAGTATTTAACAAAAAAATTTAAAAACATATTTAAAGCTTATCGCATTGACAAAGCACATCTTAATAGTAACTTTTTCGTTACAAAACTGTAAGAGGAATGACACAAAAGACAATTTTAATCGTTTAGAAAATACCCTGTATATCCAATCATGTTTAAATTTAATTATTAGTCACACAAATTGGCAATGATAAGGCGGAAGTCTTAGCACACGATGTCCATAACTGAGTATAATTTGATCCACTTTGTAAATTTTTCTCTTTCGTGCCTTTTACCTATCGATAATAATTCCGGCTTAAAGCAATACTGTGGAAATGAAATATTTTCTTTCGTTAATCATTCTTTTATTTTCTGTACCGTCCAGGAGTTTGTTGATTGGTTATTTAAAATTTCCGAATGGTACGGAGCAATATCTAACACAATGACATGTATCGACGGTAATGGTTTTTTTAAACAATTTACAAACATCTTTGTATTCATATTGTCATGATAATCGGCCGATATTGATTTTGACGAAAAAAAAAAGATCCACCCCATCAAAAAAACCATACTTTTTACCTGCATGCACAATAATGTGTCTTTTTCCTTCACCGTCCGTGCGTTTTATAGACTTTATGTTATCGTCCTGCCAAATTCTTTTTGTTCCACCTTTAGCAAAAATCCAAGTTTTGTCCTAATAAACAAATGAGCATTCTTGTTTACAGTTTCTTAAAAATTTAATTTTTTTGTGCACGACTCTAGCTTTTTCACACAAAGCCTTTCGATTGTCCTTATTCTTAAACTTAAACCCTATATGTTTCAAAATTTAAATTTTCCAAAGACTCGTTCTAGAAATTTTAAACACATCTTCTTTTTTAGGGGTTTATATTTTTTAATTTTTGTTTACTATTTCTATCTTTTACACTTTTTAAAACTATGGTTAATTTTGTTTCACCAATACCCTTCGCATCACACACACGCTTATGTATAGATAAAACTTGTAGCAACGGACCTCCATTGTTTTTTTACGCAGTAAAATAAGCGTGTACATTCAATATTAATGCATTTACATCTAGAATACGTCGCGAAATTTTCACGGTCTATTAGGTATACATAAACTTTTTGAAATTACAATCGGTACCACACGATTTTAATGTAGGTACCCACTACAATGATAACCCAGGATTACTAATTACTTTTCAAGAAATCTAACAAAAAATCTAACTAAAATGAATGAACAAGCCAAATTAAAGCTTGATAGCTTAGTTAATTAGTGAAATTTGTTTGGATTACTTACCTACCTTTCTTATTATGTACAATAAATAGTCATTAAATACAGATTTGGTTGCAAATTTAACCGTGCAAACAAATAAAAATATTGACCCTTTATTTCCAAACAAAGAGTCTCTTATAAAATAAAATTCCTACGAAATTTGTTTAAAAATATGAGGGATTTTACTTTCGTACTTCTTAAATGTACAGTTGAATACTGGTTATCGAGTTTCTAACGATAATCCGAAACCACCGTATATTCGTGAAATATGATATATACAAGAACTATGATTTTCTTTTTTTTTTGGCTGCTCGTATCATTTAAAGTATTTTTTATGAACAATAATTATAAGATATTTGAGTATTTGAATTATGCAAGAAGTAGATGTACAATGCATATTAGGATTGGGCCCATTCCATTAAAATATGTATATCCAATCCTATCTCATCTTTTTTTATTAAACATAAACTCTTGTTTTTATTATTCTTTATTTGGATCATAAACACTTTTATTCGGAATGCTCTGAGAAAAAAGCACTCGCTTAGATTGCGGTGAATGGTTTTTTATGTCAAAGTAAGTAGGTATGAATTAATTTATAGACGTCTATAAAATAAAAATCAAACGCACATTTAAACTAATGAAATTTCTTTTATTAGGTTGATCCTGTAAAATTTTTACTAAGGGTCTTTGTAAGGCCGATTATTCTTTTTAATAAATTGCTTTTTGTTACAGAGACTTTTTAAAATAATTCATACCTTATTATAAACCATTCATTTAACTATTAAGGCCAATTCTTACAAGACGTGCATAAAAGCGGTCCGGCAATGGTACGACACATGCTCCGCATGGTTTTCAGATGATAATAATCACGCTGTAATAGGCTTGCCGCGAGAGGAGCAGAAAAATATGGACAAATTTTGTAAAAAAAAACATAAAATACTAAATAACGCCTTAAAGAGAAATAATAAGAAATAAAGAGCTTTATTGTCTCGAACAAATTCAATAAAAATGTCGTCTTGTTCTGACGAAAATGTGGGCCTCTGTCATCTTGTCTTGTTACTATTGAATTAAACTAAACAACGATTTCTAATCGACTGCTGTATTCACACTTGTCGAAACGTGCACGGCACATGCTCGGCATATATTGTTTCGGAAACTCCAATAAACCTAGCTGAGCCATTTGCAAATTTCAAAACTACAGTAGTGCAGTAATTTATTACCACATTGGTGAATTTATTACACTTTAAAAAAAAGAAAAAACCAATGGCTCTGCTAGCTTTATATAAACCTAGCATTTCTAATTTATTACCATATCCCCAAATTTTTTACTCTCCGTTTTAAAAAAAAAATCATTGATTTCGTAATTTCGATCTGAATCTAGCAGAACCAAAACTTCAATTATCGGTGTATAGAAATTTCATTTGATCCATGGTTTATTCTTCTTCAAGTGCCATCTCGATGGAGGTTGGCAATCATCATCGCTATCGCAACTTTTGAGGCAGTTGTTTGGAGCTGAAACCAAACCATTCTCTCAGATTTTTTAGCCATAAATTTCGTCATCTTCCTAAGCTTTTTCTGCCTTCTATTTTCCTTTGCATTATTAGTCGTAAGAGGCTGTACCTTTCGCCGCGCATTATGTGTCCCAAATACAGTAGCTTCCTCTCCTTATTTGTACGTTTACCTTTTCTTTTTGTTAACCAATTTTTCTTAGCACTTTGATGTTAGTAATTCGATCTACCCACGAAATTCTTTAAAAATTTCCATATATCCACATTTCGAAAGTGTTAGGCCGTCTCATTGCATCTGCGTTTAGCGTCCATGATTCTGCACCATAGTGGAGTACACTGAGTACATAACATTTTGCCAATCGTAGTCTCAGACATAACGTCAAATATTTGCTACATAGTACCTTTTTTTATTTTTATAAAGTTTGTACGAGCCTTTTCAATTCTGGTTTTTATTTCTACGGTATAGTCATTGTTTTCAGTAATAAGAGGTCCTAAGTAATTGTATCTTTTTACTTTTTCAATATGTTGACCTCCAACTCCAACCATTAAGATTTTATTTGTGTTTTTGTTCTTACATATTTTCATATACTTGGTTTTTTGATATTGAGGGAGAGACCACACAAGTCTCACTAAACTTTACTATTTTGTTCAAAACTTTTTCTAAATTCTCCAAACTATTGGCTATTATTACTGTGTCGTCGGCATATTTGATGTTGTTAATCAAAACTCTATTCACCTTTATACGGTCGGTCTCATTTTCCAAGGCTTCTAATATAATTTGTTCCGAATACGCATTAAATAATAATGGCGATAATATGCAGCCTTGCCTGACTTCTCTCTTTATTTCCATTTCTTCAGATTTTCCAGTCCAATTTTTACTGTGGATCGTTGATACGAGATTTAAGATTAATTTTACATCCTGTCTATCGAGGTTTTTGTTTTTAAGAAGGTCTATAAGTTGGTCATGTTTTACCAATTCCGTTATTTTAATCTCAAAATAGTAGAACCAAAACTCCAAGTATCCGTGTATAGAAATTTGGTCCATGGATTATTATTAATTTTTTTACTACCTGCTTAGTTTATATAAAGCTAGCAGAGCCATTGGTTTTTTGGTTTTTCACCAATGTAGCAATAAATTAGTTATAAACCATGGATATTTGACGTTTTGGTTCTGCTAGGTTCAGATCGAAATAACGGAACCAAAGATTTTCTCCTTAAAATGTAGAGTAAAAATTTGGGGATATGGTATTAAATTAGTAATAAAATAGTAACAAATTATGACCTATATTAAATATGAAAAAAAATATTTTTTTAAATCGTGGCTCCGCTTGGTTTATATAAAGCTAGCAGAGCCATTGGTTTTTTCCTTTTAATGAAGGGTTATAAATTTGCCAATGTGGTAATAAATTAGTAATAAATAAGTAATAAACCATGGATTAAATGAAATTTCCATGAACGGATGTTTGGAGTATTGGTTCTGATAGGTTCAGATCGAAATAACGGAATCGATGATATTTTACTTAAAACGGGGAGTAAAAAATTCAGGGAAATAGTAATAAATTAGTAATAAAATAGTAACAAATTATTACCTATCTCAAATATGAAAAAAAATATTTTTCAAGGTGTGGCTTTGTTTACTTGGCATCGTCGGCAAACTGTATGCAAAGGTATTGGTTAAAAAAGTGATGAAAGAGAATGATCAGAAAATATGAGATGTGCAAAGTGGATTAAAAAGAGGAAGAAGATGTATGGATCAGGTCTTTTCATTACAAGGCATAGTCGAAAAATTCTTGGGTAGGAGTAAAAAGGTTTACTGCGCTTTCTTAGTCTTGAAAATGACCTATGACAGAGTGGTGAGGAATGAATTATGGTCGACATTGTAATGTATGGGGTGAGCGGTAGTTTATTACGAGCACTGAAATGACTATACGATTATTCCACTGCTTGTGTCAGGATAAAGGAAGCTTACACGGACTGGTTAAAAAAGGTTTTAGACAGGAATGTGTGGTTTTGCCATGGCTATATAATTTATATATAAACGTTTGTTTAAAGGATTTAAAAGAGAGTGCGTATGTATTAAGAATAAATTATTTGATCGTCAAATGCCTGCTTTACGCCGATGATCAGGTCATAATAGCATAATCTGAAGATGAGTTGCAGGCGATGGTTAATATCATGTATGCTGCCCTAAAAATCTAAGTAAATGTAAGCAAGACGAAAGGTGCGAGGTGCTGAGTGAAGGAGAAAGTGTAGAACAAGTAAATGAGTTTGTATACTTGGGTTTATTGTGTACGAGAGTTGGAAAGTATGACTGTGACATTAAGCAAAGGGTGTTGGCAGGAAAACATATAAATGGGGCCCTATATAACTTCATGAACAGCCAAAACGTGTCAAAAAAAGGCACAAATGGCTGTGCAATGTGAATTGATTACTTGTAGCTACACTTATGTATGGTAGTGAATATTGGGTTCGGCAGAAGAAGAATGAAAGTAATATTAAGGCTGCGAAAATGACTAGTCTGATAAGTATAGCCGAAGTGACTCTAATAAATAAAGTAAAGAACAGTGAGATAAGGGAACGCTGTGGTGTGAAAGAAGACGTGGTAACAAATTCTTAGATGGTTTGGACACGTAAAGATGATTAATAAAAGAATATTGACGAAATAGATTTTTAAGGCGAACGTGAATGAGCAAGTCGGTAGAGGTCGACCTAGGCGAACGTATCACGATCAGATCGACATTGTTTTAATTAAAAAAGCCCCAAATCAAGAGTACCAACAACCGACTGATGAAAGTAGTAGCTTATGATGGCTATTATTCTCGAGGATGAAAATTTCAAAACGAGCCGCAGGCGAGTTTTGGAATTATCCGAAAGAATAATA
Source organism: Agelastica alni (assembly GCA_950111635.1). Classification (NCBI taxonomy): domain Eukaryota; kingdom Metazoa; phylum Arthropoda; class Insecta; order Coleoptera; family Chrysomelidae; genus Agelastica; species Agelastica alni. The sequence goes on from OX467708.1 coordinate 24,901,470, forward strand.
GCCATTATACGTAAGTACAAGACTATACTTTCTCTACGACCATCGCAGACCATCACTATTACTCGTTAAATTCTCCATCTTATTGTCGTAATCAAATAGTCGAGATGATAGTTCACTTATAAAAATAAAAAAGCTGTTCTATTGCAGCTTTCTCATTGGTCTCAGCCTGAATATTAAAATTGGTGATTGGTTGTCAGCTGTTGAATAATGTATCAGGATCTTGGTGATTGGTTGTCAGCTTCAAATAATGTATCAGGATTCAACATATCTAAGGAACCATCTCCATTCATCAATAGATAACGCATATGTAATTGTTGTAGAATCCAATGGTCGTAGAGAAAGTAGTATTACTTTATTATTATTCATTATTTCACGAAATTTGATTTTAAAAAGTTACAATTTAATTGGATAAACTTAATAACAGTTATTAGGTTAAATTAGTGTCTATGTATTGATATCACACTATAATAAAAATATATACATATTTATTTTTTGTTCTAAAAGGTATACTACGAAGCATAAAATAAATATAGAGCAAGTTGTAGTGGAGTGTCTAAAAGCCTTTAAAGTGAAACTTACTTTTTGGTAATAAGGATTTGTCCTAAAAACGGGCGAAGTCAGTCTATGTGACAGCCTCGTTTCAGGATATTAACATGTTGTTTGTGTCCTTCTTTCCATAAACACGACACGTGATACCATGCAATCTGAAAAGACAAAGCAGCATGAGGACAAGATAAATATTTGATTACAACAATAACTTTTAAACAAGAATCAATTATTCGCTAGGAAAGTATCTGTGGCGCGTAAGGATAATAATTTTTTGTATGTCTTAAATCATTGTTAATAAATACATTAAATATATAATATTTCCCGTTTGGTACGAAAGAAAAGTTTTAAAAAATTCTAAGCTTAGAAAAAATGTTTCATATATTTTTTTACTCAAAATACAAAAAGTTAATTTGACGTTAACACAGTATGTAAAATAAAATAAGTGTATAATCATAATAAATTAATAATAGTTTATATTTTAAACGAAATATGTTGTTCATAACTAAACTAATATCTCTTCTTCTTCTTTTATTGCACTACAACCTACTGCAGTCCAAGGCCGTCTCAATTAGCTTCCTTTAATGTTTCTTTGATATTGTCACATCTGAAAATATGACCAAGCCTCCTAATTCGATAGGATTTAATGACTCAAAGAATATTAGGTTGTCGGTACCTTTTATAGATTTCATGATTAAACAATTCTCCATTCTCCATTATTCGTCCAAATATTTTTTGGAGTATTTTTCTTCCAAATATTATAAGTCTATCCTCAGCTGTTAATGGCCAGCACTCAAAACTATTTATAATATGATTGGTCCGATGAGAGTTGTATATAAATTTATTTTTGTATCAAATTTTAGGAGCTTGGATTTAAATAAAAATTTTAAACCTTGATAGCATTTATTAGCCATTTGTAATCTATTGTCAATTTTAAATTTAATTTTATTATCGTTGGAAATAATAGTACCGAGATACGTAAACTTGTGAACGTTCTCAAAAGTATAGAAATATATTTGCACTGGAAGGGGATCATGCGCTCTACTCGTTACGGCCATTAATTTTGTTTTACTTTTATTTACAGTTAGTCCAAAGTCTCTGGCCGCAGACTCTAAAGCAGAACTGTTTAGTTTTGCCAATAATGTCAATGTCATTAAAATATGCTAATATCTGTACAGATCTCTGAAAAATGGTGCCTCTAGTTCCAATTCCGGAATCTCTAATTGCTTTTTTGAAGGCGATATTAAAAAACATGCAAGCAAGGGCTTCACCTTGTCTCAGTCCTTTTTCAGTGTAGAATGGCTCTGATAAATCAGACATAATTTTAACTCTGCAGTTTAATCTCTTTAACGTCATTCTAAAGAGATCAACTAATTTTGTAGGAATTCCAAATTCCAGCATTGTTTCAAGTAGCTTTTCACGGTATATAGTATCATAAGCAGCCTTAAAGTCAATAAAAAGGTGATAGGTGTCAATTTTATGTTTAATGGTTTTTTCCAAACTTTGTCTGATAGAATGAATTTGATCAATGGTGAATTTTCCTTCTTGAAATCCACATTGGTAGTTGCCAATTAGTGTAGATGAATACGGTAATAGCCTATTATATAAGATATTATAAAAGATTTTAAATGTTACATTTAAGAGGTTTATATCTCGAGAGTTGCAACATTTTAGCTTGTCTCCTTTTTTTGAAAATGGGACATATGGAGCCCTCTTCCAATTCAATGGGCATCTCCTCCGTAGTCCAGACATTAACTTATAATAAGAAAACAAAACTTTTTACATAACTATCCCATATGTTGACAAGTTTGGAGTGAACCAGAATTAAAAAAAAAACACGAGATGGTGCAAAACCTGCGTGTCAATGATACTTTACTAGCGTACCTATATGGAATATTATACTTTGTTTAGACGAAATGAAAAAGATCCGGCCCAAAAAAGCCTCAGTCGTATAACAAAAGTAATGTGAAAGAAAATTGATTTTTTGTTAAAATACCTTTTACTTCTGTACTTATTTTTTTTTTAATTTTAGCTTTTTTTTTATCCCACGTATCTATTAATTTTAAATTTTATGTAAGGTAAGGTGAAAAAATTAGATACTGTTATGTGTTTAAAAAATTTACTCTTCAAAAATAGAGATTTTAGTCTGGGACACTGGGTAAGACTATTGTTAGACATTTTTCTTGGCAGTAATTATCAAAACAAGTACCTATTTAATTCGCAATGGCGGACTTTTATTTTAAAAGCCCTTAGTGAAAATATTAAACAGATAAAATTACTTTCCATTGGTGGCAAACATTCGTTTGTATAATAATATTTACCTTAAATTTAAATAAAACATTTTACCAAATATAATTAAAAAGTAAGATATTTAATGGTATCTATTCTTAGATGGTTTGGACACGAAAAAAGGATGAATGACAGAAGATTGACGAAACAGATTTATAAGGCGAGTGTGAATGGACAAGTCGGTAGAGGTCGACCTCGGCGACCATATCTTGATCAGATAAAAAATTGTTTTGAAAAAAAGCTAGGTAAAGAGTAACAGTAACCAAGGAACATGTATGAAATCACTGATGAAAGTAAATGAAACAAAAGACATGTGTAAGAACCGTAGTAAGTGGAAAGAAGTCTGCCCACCCCTACGGGAAAAAGGCGTGACTACATGTATATAAATATGTATCTATATTTAAATTGTTTTGCGATATTTTTAAAAATCGATCAATATATATTTAATAAAGTATTTGGTTGGTAAAAATCATTCACAAATTTAAATTATATCTCGGTTATTATGTAGTTTTGCCAAAAATGCATTCTATAGAAACTAAATGTATTGACTCTGGCCAAGTACTATATATAATTATATCTTTTGACCTTAAACTTAAGTGCTATTAAAAACAGTTAAGTTAATGTGTAGACAGATAAAAGTAAAAAATAAATGTAGTAGTACAAGTTTATTAATGAAAAAATTATATTAAAGTAAAGATTACAATTAATATTGTTTAAACATTTTCTTATGTTTTTTTGTTAAATACATTGGTTATGACTTTTGGTTAATTTTCATGTTGTATATTGTTTTATTTTATTAATTTTTAGCTTTTCTCTTACATTACATTACAATTTTGCGGTTGGGCCATTGGTATAGGCACCTATGTCACCTAGTTCTTTTGATCCACTGTGACTTCAGAGCATCAAAATTCCAATCCGCTGGTTATGGTAAACCGCAGGATTTTTGTTGGCCCCGTCTCATTTAGATCACTTGGATCCATTATCATGCGGCCCCAGGTTTGATACCTGTACCTCGCAGAATATGTATGCTGCTCTCTTTCTCTTTGCCGCATAGTCGGCAGTTTTTCTCAGCCGCCAGCTTAAGTTTGAAGAGGTGCGCCCTTAATACGATGTGGCCAAGCGTGCTGCTTAGACTACTCCGGTTCATCGTCCAGAGTGCGTCTGCCCTCTTTTGGAGAGGTTTTTTCAACAGCTTTGGTGTTGTGCAGCCAGTATTTGCATTTCACTGAGCGATATGTTCTTGCTCAAGGATTACTTTTAATTTATGTTTCGCTTCGCCAATTGACAATTCGACTAACTGGCTTCTTGGTTCCACCAAGGTCCCATTTCTTGCCAGTTCATCGGCTATCTTGTGGCCATTTATCCCTGTATGCCCAGGAACCCTTGTAAGAGTGACCTTATTTGCAGTCGCTAACTCAGTGAGGGCCTGCATTCAGTCCCACACCACCGATGATGTTGTGGTGCAACTCACGAAGGCCCAATGGTCACGCGTCTGTCAGTGAGAATATTAATCCTGTTCGTCACTCTGTTCTCTGTCAGGTGCGTAGCACACCTGATTATGGCATAGACCTTAGCCTGAAAGACCAAGGCAGCTTTTCTCTTAAAACCTTTATATTTTCCAGAGTCTGTATTTAATTGTGTCCTTTTTTCTACTTGCTCTTATTTTCCAGTACTTACTATATTATAGTATAATGTTATTCCAAATAAATTACTTAAATAAAATTTTATAATTAGCATTGAGAAAAGTCAACAAGTGTAAAAAATTAAAAGTAAAACTACCAATTAAATGGTTGGGAAAAATATACAGGAAACATAAAAAAAGGAAACAAATATCCAAGGCATATCGCTTAAAATGTTTCACGTTTACATTAAATAAAAATAAAAGAAGATGTGGTTAAAAAAAAAATACAAAAATACTTAGATGTTTGTACACGTAGAAAGGATGGATAAAGGAAGATTGACGAAACAAATTTATAAGGCGAGTGTGAATGGACAAGTCGGTAGAGGTCGACCTCGGCAAACATATCTCGATCAGATCAACATTGAAAGGCCAGGTCAAGAGTACCAACAACCAACGAGCATGTATGAGAGCACTGATAAAAGTAGAGGAAGCAAAAGATGTGAGTAAGAACCGTAGCAAGTGGTTTCTCTACGGGAAAAAGGCGTGACTATAGGTATGCATGTAAATCACAATAAAACCCTAAATATTCCGTTTTTCCATTTAGTCATTTGTACACAGAGAAGCATGAAAGTAATGAGACGCAAACTAACAAATAGGAAAAGCGTAATTGTCAAACTCAAGAACAAGGATGAAAATGTCACATCTAACAGAGAACATTTGTTACAAATTGTGGAATCATTTTATGTGATTTTATACACTAAATAAACCAGAGGAATATCTGCGGGGAAGGGTTCAAAATCAGGGCTCCGAGGATATTCTGGAGATCTCCCTGGATGAAATTATAAATGCTTTAAAAAATATGAAGAATAATAGAGCTCCAGGGAAAGACGGTGTCATCACGGAAGCAGTAAAGACAAGAGGACAAGTACTGATGTCCATGATTCAATAACTCTTTAATCTATGCCTGTGGAATCAGAATATCCCAACAAAGTGGAACAATTCAATAACTATACTCTTGCACAAGAAGCGAGATATAACACCAATCAGTCTCCTTAACCATCTTAACCTCAGTTGTCTCTGAGGAGTAGGCAGATTGACACCTCAGAGACAACTGACCGGTGCAGTACGACCAGTGGAGTAGGCAGATTAAGACCACGAAAACGTACTGAACCTTACCCTTCCTAACCCTAACCCAGCTCTTAATAATGGCTCCAAAGCGGGAGCCGAAACGTCGAGAAAACAAATTTTCTGAACGCGGTTTATCCAGAAAACCTAGTATTCATATATATATATATATATATATATATATATATATATATATATATATATATATATATATATATATATATATATATAACTAAACAGACGAATAACCCTGGGATGGGCGGCGTACGGAAAAATTAAGGACATCCTTAAAGGAAATATCCCGATTCGCTTGAAACGGAAAGCATTTAACCAATACGTATTGCCGGTTTTGACCAACGGTGCGAAGACCCTAACATTAACGAAGAAAACCGCAGAAAAACTAAAAGTAACACAAAGGCGAATGGAAAGATCGATGCTTGGCCTGACCATGAAGGATCGAGTGAGAAATAAAGAGATACGCCGACGTACTGGAGTAGATGATATTATACAGCGAATCACTACACGGAAATGGAAATGGACTAGACACATTGCAAGAATGGAAGACGGGAGATGGACCAAAAAACTGTAGGATTGGAGACCAGGAACTGGCAAGAGTAGCCGAGGCAGACCTCCCAACCGATGAACGGATGACCTAAAGAGGATGATGACAAATAAGATTGCAACAGCCAGGGACAAAGAGAACTGGAGACGTATATTACTTTTTATTGCTGCTATAATGGATACGTTATATATTATTTGACCAAGGTCATTTAAAATTACATCAGCATATTATTTCATCGTTTATTATTAAATGAAAAGGAGCAAGATTAAAATTTACTTTCAAGAAAAATTCAAATTTGAAGTCACCGAAGTAAAAGTAGATTATTTAAAATTGAAATTGGGTATGCAATCGTCGCATAACAAAAGGTTCCTTAACGTATATTTTAAAAAATTTTAGAAGTTAAGAATTTTTCAGGATACACTATAAAATACCGACAGTTTTTGAAAAAAAAATAAAAGTATAAATTAAAATAAACGTGATTAGTGGTTACTTTTAAGCAAAAACTAAAAATTAAAGTAGAAATTAATTTTATAGCCTTACCTACTATATATTTTTTGTTTTGATTAACAAGAATTGTTCCCGATTTAAATAATAAAGAAGTACTGGTCCCTACACAATTGTATGGTAGTGAATGTTGGGTTTTTTAAAAAACCGGTTTTTAATTTTAAATTTTTTTAGAAACCCGGTTAAAAATGCGTAAATGTAATAAAAACCAAAAACACGTAAAATTTTAAATCAATGGGGAGGTTTAAAAATGTTATTCTGCTTTTTACAAGTGGCACCCCTTTAACATCACCCACCCCTTCTTTAAAATTTTGTGAAATAAGATGAGACCATAGCAAAAACGACCTACACCAATGTTGAAGAGGTAGATGTTTAATTAGGGATTAATTAACTTACTTCTGAATACATGGCACCTTTTTTTGACATTTTTTATCATTTTGTTTCTTTGTTTCAAAAATATTAACAGTAGGTATATTTAGTTAGTTGTTCGTGACAATAAATTAGCCATTATTTGTAGCTCTATTTTAAAATGGTATATTCTCTGCAAGAACGAATAGAAATAATATTTATTTATGGTCATTAAAACAAGTGCGCTCGAGAAACAGCTCGATTTTTTAATGAAAGGCATATTGATAGAAATAAAGGCTACCAGACTATCATTGAGTTAGTATGGAAATTTGGAGAAACTGGTTCCGTTTGTAATAAAAAAATAATAATCCCAGAGTTTTCGACAAATCTGCACAAATTAAAATACTGGATCATTTTGCTATAGATCCTACCCATTCTATTTCATTTTAAAAGTATTAAAACTTACAAATATTTCTATTGGTTTCATATACAAAGTGTTAAAATTGTAAAGTTGTTTCCTTATAAAATACAAATTCATCATCAGCTTGGTGAAGACGACTATGACAGCAGAATTGAATTTTGTGAAACAATGTCCCAAAAAATACAAAAAGACGCAAATTCGGTTAATAATATTTGTTTTAGTTATAAATCAACGTTTTATATAAATGGCTTTGTTACCAAATATAATTGTAGGTACTGGGATGAAAAAAATCCCAGGATAATACTTATTCTCCAGAGATCAATGTATGGTATTCTAGGAAATGGGATAATTGGACCAATTTTTATTGACACAAAAGAAAACGTTAGAATTGTACCCACAATTAATAAAAAATAAAATTGATTCACTTATTACTTAGTCACTAGAAAGACAAGTTGATGAACAGGGAAATATGGTGCTAGATATATACTTCAACAGGACGGAGCCACACCACATTACGCACTAGTTGTAAGAAAATGGCTAGACGAACGATTTCCAAGACATTGGATTGGCAGAAGGGGTTTTATAGAATGGCGGGCAAGATCTCCAGATTTAATACTATTGAATTTTTTCTGTAGGGCTATTTTAAAACATTAGTTTACAAAACTCCTCCCGAAGACATTAAAGAACTAAAGCTTGGAATAACTGAAGAATGTAGACGAATTACTAGCGAAACTTTGCAAAAAGTTCGAGAAGAATTTGAAAATATTTAATACTATTAGTAATTCATTATGACGTACTCGACGTTTTGTGGCAAACTGTATGCAACTTCAAAATAATTTAACATTCAAACGAAGCCAAAGGCGACTTTTAATCTGAGGAACGAATACATAAAATTAATTTAGCAATGATGACAGAAAAATATATAAACATTTTGTATCCCTATTTCAACTTTGAAATGTACTGGTATAAAAACAGATTCATCTAATGTAACCATTTATTGGCCGATGTGCGATAAAAGAAAATTGAAGATGTTTGCATGTTTGTATAACATCAACGTGTTTGTGAAAAGCGAATAATTTCCATTGATGCTTTTAATAAGGTAAATAATAAGACACACTCTAAACTTCATGATGGGATTCACGATTTATTTACTTTAAAAGAACTTTTAAAAAAGAATAAAGATTTGCACGATCGTAACACGTAAGAATAGAGCAAAGTAGAGGACTGAATTTTCCGCCAATTTTATTTTCTATAATTATACTAGCGCACCCGACATACGTTGTCCTGTTAAACGTTTTAAATCCGTAAACGGCTGGACCGATTAGGATGAAATTTTTAAAAATTGTTTAATACATACCAGGGATGGTTTTAGTGAAAAAAACTTTTTTGTAGCAAGAGTGGCAATGGTACCTCCCATACAACGCAAATGAAATATTCGTAGCCAAACACCTGTGTCATTTCAAATTTTTTATTCGAAAATATTGAAGCTGTAAAACATTTATGTATTTGAGTTATTTCAATTTAAGCTAAAATATCACCACACATCTTAAATTTAAACGTTGGTTTACCGTTGATGCTCATTAGCAATTTAAATCCCCCGAAATTGTGCAACGGAACAAGACTTGCTGTTAAAAAATTATCGCCGAATTTAATCGAAGCCAATGATTTCAATTGATTTGCCATTTAATTTCAAGCGATTACAGTTTCCAGTGCGTCTGGCTTTCGCTATAACCAACAACAAGGCTCAAGGCCAATCTCTATGTGTTACTGGTTTGATCTTGCAAAGTTCCTGTTTTTCGCACGGTCAATTATATGTTGCCTGCTCCAGAGTTGGAACACCAAAAAATATTTACGTGTTCACACCTACCGAAAAAACTGTAAATATTGTTTATCAGCTGGCATTAAAATAAAACATTTGTTAAATATATAAAATTTCAATATGGATTGGACATCCCAGAAAAAATAAAATAAAATAATGGGGTGTAGCAACGTACACCGGGTTCTGCTATGTATAATAATAAAGATACAGATTTTTTACAAAAACAACTAAATACTGCAACTTGATGTGTTTGAATGTACTACTACTACTATTACTAAACGCCCTAAAGTACCTATTAAACTGTATTGTAAACAATCCACGAAGACGTTGTTCAAGTGCACATTAGTTTAAAATGGAAACGAGTATTTTTTAACTAAGGTCTTTAAAATATAAAAGGTTGGGAAAAAAAAATGGAAGTAAATTACTTGATATAGAGGCACTTGTGGTCCTTATCGAAACAGTTAGAAAAGGGATTATAAAAGATAGTTCCTTAAAGCATAATCCGTAAAAGTACAGGTAAAAATAACCAAATTGATCATACCTTTAATGATGAAAAGAGACTTATGGATTATATTTACAAAAAGGTTGTTGAATTTTTTTCGAGCCTACATGACTGTATTTTAATAGTAAAAAGCTACGAAGTTCCGCATTATGCCACTTTAAAAAAGTCTAGTGATAAAATATTATTAATGAAACTTTAATTGAAAGCTACTATTACTATGCTTAGATGGTTTGGACACGTAGAAAAGATGGATGAAGGAAGATTGACGAAACAAATTTATAAGTCGAGTGTGAATGGACAAGTCTTGATTAGATCAACATTGTTTTGAAGAAAGGCCAGGTCAAGAGTACCAACAACCGACGAGCATGCATGAGAGCACTGATAAAAGTAGAGTAAGCAAAAGATGTGTATAAGAACCGTAGCAAGTAGAAGGAAGTGGTCTCTGCCTACCCCTACGGGAAAAAGGCGTGACTATAGGTATGTATGTGTTACTATGTAGATAAATACATATTTTTTAAGAGACTCAAGGTGTAATATACAAGACAGCAATTATTATTTAAATACAAATCAACCGGATTTTAATAAAAAAAACAACTGAAACGACACTAATGTTACACATGGTCCAGGAGTATCAACTTTTTACGTGCCATCGTCAAGACTTTCACAAGATTACTGTATAAAGCCAGAAAATAGTTCTTGTCTGCCAATTTCTTAGCAATAAACAAAGTTTGATTAAAATTAGACCCAAAATTTTGACCCCTAGTTAGAGATCTGCTCCTTCATCTTAGATACGGGACTCTATATATCCCTAAGAGCTGTCTTTCTAAGTCTCTGTCCCAGCTACGTCGATAAGGATTGAAAAAAACTGCAAGCTCTAGAAATCTGTGACTTTTAAAAAAACGTTCAATTATAAACATGGCTTCTTAAATTGTGAATTTTAGTACCAAATTTTTTTAACCTTTACCTATTTAACATTCATATAAATAAACTAATTTATACAACTATTCAAACATATATAATATCTTTATTGAACTTATCGCCTGCAAGAATTGTTTAACATAATAAAGTACTCGTACCTATTTGAGACAATTCTGTAGTCTCAAAACATGGTATTTTAAATAGAATATTTTAGTAACTAAACTTTGCAGGATAAGATCCTTTGCTGCGAACCGTCACATATTGGGGATTCTCTTTTAGCATACATAATCGAAAGGACATTACGTAAAAACAAATGGCCACGCAAATGAGGAGAGCTGCTAGAAAATGTAGTTATTACAAAAAAAAAGACAGATTGATGTTAAAACGCTAAGTTTATCTACAAATAGATAAAGGTTCTATAATAATCAGTTTATTTAACATTTCGGTATAAGTAAATATTATCCATACAGAAGTAATTGGTCAAAGTTTTAAAACAAAAGTAACAACTAAAAATTATTAGTAGTTTATCTTTACACATTTAACAATTACCGCACAAGACTACATTACAACAAGTTGAATAATAGTTATACTAACAACTTGTTGTAATGTAGTCTAGTACGGTAATTGTTAAATGTGTAGGATCAGAGAATCCTACATGATGTTTTAACTCTGATGTGTCCATATTTAGATGTATAATTTTAATGTTTTTAACCTTTTAACTGTTATGCCACACAATCTTAAATGTAAGTACTACCAACATAGTTGTATTTTTAAATTATAATTGTGTGTTTTTTATTAATTGTAGCATCCCTGATGAAGATAATAAAAATTATCAAAAGCTTGGAAATTTTGTAAAAAGAGTACACTTATTTGGCCTGCTGCATATCCCAAACATATTTTTCACTTAATTCCTGACTCATCAGCAAATAAACTATATATATATATATATATATATATATATATATATATATATATATATATATATATATATATATATATATATATATATTAATTTATTATTAATTTATTTTTGTTAACTTACCTTTTGTCTTAAAAATATAATCATTAAAGTTTTATCCCTAAATTTGAACCAGCCAACTTTGTCAATAATATTAATATTAAGTATAGCCATTCTGGAAGGCTAAGGGCCAGTTGTTTTTTTGTCGATCTGTGAAGAAGTGAATTGTTTTTCTTATACCATTTTTAAAAAGTACTTTAAATTTGAAAATAATTTGTTTGATGTGTAAATATTCTTTGTAAGGAGCTGTTCTGTAAATCTTTTTGGTCCAGTTTTGTTAATGTATCAGCAAATAAGTTTATAATCCTGGAATTTTAAAAATTGTTATATTAATTTTATCTACTTGAAGGGACAGTAGCTATTTTGAATTTTATAACAAGTTTTTTTCTTTAAAGTGAAATATAACAAAACTCAGTGCATTTAAAGAAAATGAATAATAGTGAAAAAAAGAACTTACTAGATCTACAACAATTTACAGGACGAAAAGGTAAATTTCCTCTTTAAATTGTAAAAAGGTAATTATTTTTCAATAAAATCAAGCGTGCCCTGTGAACTACAGCTAACTATAAAGAGTTAACTTTTGACATTGAGTTTGACAGTTTGTTTTTTAACACGTTGCAAGTTTTCGAATATAGACTTTTAAATTAACATACAATTAATTATTGTTTTAAAATTTATTTTTGTTGTTGTTAATGTATTTATAATTTAAAAAATAATTTTGTTTGAATGAGAGAATGAAAGTTTTACTTTAGTTATAAGATTATTTTAAAAAGTTTGTATTGTGGGTTGTCTATTTTTTTTCTTTGTTTTTCTTGTTCTAAAAAAGTAATAATAAACGAGTTAATATTTTTAAAAAACATATTTCATTTTAAGTTAGAACTGACTACTAGGATCTTAACCTTAATTTATTTAATAATCAGACTTAATAATTAATATAAGGAAATAAAAATTAATAATTAAAGATAAGATTAAATAATTTTTATATTGTTTTTTTTTAATAAAAAGAAAAACAATTGGCGTTCTAACAAATATATATTTTAATAAAAGGTTTTATATTTTTTTAAAGAATAATTTTAAATTTACAAAATCAATTTTATTTTTTTTTCTTCCTTTTTAATTTGTAACTGTTACAATATATATAAAAGCAACTAATTTAATTTTTGGGTATGCAGTCTGAGGCTAGAAAAAGTAAAACTCTTGATTCTGTTTAAGCTTTCGAGTCTTTATTGGCTCTTCATCAGGAACTGTACAATTTAAACATTGAAACTATTTGGAAAATCTTAAAAAACGAACAGAAAAAACTTACGAAAGTGAGGTTGAACTGAAGCAATGCTTATCACAATTTTAGAAAACATTTGATTGAATATGCATTGCGGACAAGCTCAGGAATGGTGTCAGAACAATCGAATTTGGGTTTATTTTATAACTTGTATAGATAGATGCATTGTCTGACTAAGTATAGCAATCTTTCTGGGGCCGTTGAGTGTACAACAATTAAAAAAAATATTTAAAAATTTTTAGTTTTAATCTAATCAAGGTATCTCTAATCCTAGTATAGTATATAGTATTTTTAGATATTAAAAAAAGAATAGATCGATCCGCGAACTGATTTATCTGTTCCCTCAAATTGAATTTAATTGATATATTTAAAAAGATAAAACATTTGAGACTTGTTCTCATCGGTAAAATAAATGAGTTTATTTTTGTAAACTTTGGATAATTGACAAGGTAAATCGCCATTGTTCCATGTAAAACATAGGGAAATACAAGAAATGTGGTAATTTATGAAATTAAGCAATAAGTACGAATAAACAAACAACAGTAATAATTTTTGTAACAATATTAACTAAAAGCAAATTACTTATAGGTATTTTATTTAAAATAATAAATAAGTATCTGGTTTTAAATAAATAATCCAGTGGTTAAAAGCAAAATCATGTTTCCAAAAAAGCACTTAAAGGCCTCAGATTATCATGGATGTTTTCCACAAAAGCAAAAAATATTGGATGACATTTTCACTAAGTGGTTACATTGCTTGATTTATAGTTGTCCTAACAGACATATATGCGAAATAAAAGTGATAAACAGTAGTTATAAAACAACAAAAAAGTTGTGGTCGGAAATAGTAGGATTCGTGGATTTTTACATTTTCCATTACTACTAAACCGTACAGCAAAAACAAGATAGCAAAAGAGGTAGAACAATAAAAACATAACATAGTTAAATATGTATAGCAAACAAAGCGTATGTTGTTAATAGCAAGATATAAATTTTAAAAAATTTTAGTTAGAAACAATTATTACAAAATCTAAAAAAAATAAGATTAGGTTATTTAGGGTTTATTTAGTCTAAAAAAATTTTTGTCATATTGTGAAGGAAAAATCCTGATGGGACAACCAAGTCAAAAGATAAAAAAGAACATAGTCGTTTTAGCTTTATTGATTTAATTCCATTACCCAAATTTCTACTTGTGCAGTCAACGGGAGAATAGAAGTCGTCAACATAAAACCAATTAGTGCGCTACGATCTGCTTTATAACAAGTTCGTAAGGTAATTAATTAGTTTAATGCAAGTAGTAAATAGATTTAAAATGGATTTTATTTATATGAAAATAAATACACCTACATTAACAATTTTTACATTTATTTATTGAGAAAAGTTTTGGTAAATTAAATATAAATTTACCCAATTTAAACTATGATTTTCAGTTAATAACAACTACCAAACTCATTTAGAGCTTAATTTATCCAATTAATAATTTAAATCGTATATTGTTTACAAAATTTTCACATTTTTATGTATTATATGTATAGGTTATATAATTGTTAAAGTTAAATAAATAATTATTTACCGATATGTAACTACCACGTCAAAAATATTAAACGTTTTCTGGAAAAAAATTATTGGTTTTTTAATAAACAAATGTTTGTGTTACTTTCGGATGATTTATTAAAACCTTAAAACTTGGTAATTTGTCAAAAAGAATAACGAGAAACGATCCACTTTACCGGCTCATCAGTTCCTTTGTAAAACAGAAAGATACAAATAGTGAAATGGGGAGTATATTTAGCAAAGTAAAAATACAAATAACGATAGAGAAAGTTGGGAAGAGTATAAATCGCTAAAGTATCGAAGATTTTTTAGAGCGTAATGCTGATGTCTAAATGAAAGTGGAACACTGAAATATCCTTAAAAATGTTTAATGGTTAGATGAAGAAAAATGTTTTCGATATTGAAACCAGTTTTCGTTGAAAGTAGGTCAATGTGTTTGTGTAAAAGAGAATAGTTTTGTGCCTATAATGTTTCAACTGGTAACAGTTTTGATGTGGTAAATTTAATAAAAATATTAAACGACGTTGAAATAAAAATTTGCAGGTCATTCTTTTTAATAAAAAATGTATTGCTTATTAGTATTATTTAAAAAAAACTCTATATACGAGTAACTTAAGAAGACAAGCTCCATTGTTTAAGAGAAGTAGTAACAACAACAAAAATTCACAACAGTAAAAAGTAAAAAAAAATTAACCTTAATATAGGTCTAAAAAACTTGGTAGACGTAGAGGTCTGGAGCTTTACGTTATAGTATATCCTAAAATAGCACTGCAAATGGCATTGGAGAAACGGAGAACAAGTTACAAGCCCCACAGGAAAGGGATAGCGCTAGCAACGGATTATTACAGGTAACTGTAGTATGTTAATACATACCTACATACATATAGTCACGCCTTTTCCCTGTATTGTCATGCTTCTTCTGCCAAACCCAATATTCACTACCATACATAAGTGTAGGAACCAACACACCTCTATGCACCGCCAGACGTGCCTTTTATGACACTTTCTGGCTGTTCATAAAGCTATGCAAATAAATATCCAATATATTATATAATATAATATATTTTTAAGACCATGCTTTCTCTAACACAAAGAAAACAAAACCATTGAAATATGCATTACCAGTAACAACTGATATAAAAGAATCCCAGTTTTAAGCAATGTTCTTTTGTCCGAACCATCCACATCTGACTGTTTAAAAATACCAAAAAGTTCATACCTATATTTCTGCAACTCCAAAGAGAAAATACGAATTTCCAAAAATCGACTCTAAATGTGTCCCAATAAATAAACATTTTAAAGGTGTTCTATAAATAATTAATGCAACCAGAGTTAATTCCTTATCTCCCTACACGAAAGAAACTCTTTTTAGTTTCAAAACAACAAATAAATAGAATCAGCAAATTGAAATTTTTTAAAATAAACTAAAGAAAGCGTTTTTAATTATCAAAAACGAATAAAACTAAATAATATTTTAATTTTTGAGAGTTTTATTATGGTTTTGTTTGTAGTTACTAGTCCTTAATAAAATGTGTTTTTATATATGTATATTTTAATTTCATGAAATAAATTTTTATTTTGAAACCCTTTTATTTTAATTACAAACGAACAGGTTCAACGAATCGATTACTCTATTTATTTTATGAGTGATCGATTTGCCATTGCTGTATTTCATATAATAGAACCATTTATATGGCAAATCAATCAATTATAAAATAAAAACCATATCAATCTAAAAGTAACACGCCCTTATCTGAATTGGTAACTGAAGAGAAATCTGCTTTACCTCCGTACTAACTTAGTTCAGCTAGTTGAGAGATATGTCGCCACTGTAGTCTCTCTCTAAACGTGTTGCCAACTTTTACTGCAGGTTTAACAACTCTTTTTATTTTTAGTTTCTCTATGGAATAAATTATGTAACACAGCTCTTTATTTATGGTAAATGAAAGTATAAGTAATACATTTCACCACCGATTTTCATTGGAAAAATTATTTTTTGTTAGACCTGGATCCGGCAGATAACCGTCTTTTGGATTGAATCCACATTACCCCAAAAATAAAAACAATACTCCAGTTAAGGTAAAATAACAACAAAAATGTATTCTATTTCTATATCTTGACGAAGAATAGAGAAAATATTGTTACGAAATTAAGTTCTTTCTTGGGTTCGGTAATTTTAAACTCTCGATACAGTAACAAAACAATATTTATTCCAATACTTTTACACAATAAATTTTACTTTTATAAATCACTTAGATATTAACAACTAATTACAACTTTTACAACTATTGAAATTTCATAAATCATAAACACTTTTTAAAACTGTCTTTTTCACGACCACCGTCCTTTTTATACCTCTAAATCATAATTCGACATTTTTCGCGAAAGCGACAGAACCATCTCGAAGCGGCGATAATTTACTAGACGGAGGCCGACAAAGGGCTTCATTAATATGCACCCTAGTTGAGGTCGACACTCGGACGCCGATAAACAGGACCGGGCTGTAGCAATATATTTATTGT
The DNA here is from genome assembly GCA_950111635.1 of Agelastica alni. Classification (NCBI taxonomy): domain Eukaryota; kingdom Metazoa; phylum Arthropoda; class Insecta; order Coleoptera; family Chrysomelidae; genus Agelastica; species Agelastica alni. Next base: position 24,918,497 of record OX467708.1, read on the forward strand.
TTTAATTATCCACTTCTAAAACAGTATTTAGCAAAAATTTAAATGATCTTTTTTAGATGAATCCTACATATTAGTACTGTTATATAATTATTCCTCTGCGAGTTTGTACAGATAATATAAATAACAGGTTGCCCAAAATAAATGACCCAATGTTTTGGGCTAAATCTTTTAAATTAATGTTGTTTTGAAGATGATATCAGTTAAGCGGCCGCTGCCATTATTTATTATCAATTGGACCCAATTTATTGCATTTTTCATGGTTTTTGCAACACCTCTGGCGATAAATTCTGAATTACTTGACGGATGTTTTCCTTAAAGGCTTCCAGAATCTGGGGCTTATTTACATAAACCTGTGACTTCAAATTGTTGCAAATTCTAAGGCGTATTGTATTGCAAATCTATATCTGAACCAAACAGCCCAAATTAAGATTGATCGTGAGACAACTACATACATACATACATACATACATATAGTCACAAAATACCAATTATTACAGATAATTATTATCGAAGAACGGTACGAAGGTAAAAGAGGAATGGGAAGGAAAAAGATGTCATGGTTACGCAATGTAAGACAATGAAACGGACTGAGAACGATAGATGACCTAATACATACATTAAGAGACCGGAATAAAATGGAAAATGTGGTTGCAAACATTCAATAATGGATACGCATGCGAAGAAGAAGTGACTTCAAAAAATTACACCAAAATAAATCTGGACCTAATGTGTGCAGTTGCACTGTCCTACTGGAAACACATTTTTTTCAGTTCCAATTTATCTTGTGGCAAGGGGAACTCATTAATCATGGCTATGTATCGTTCACCATTAACAGTAATTGTTAGTCTGCATTGTTCTCAAAAAAGAATGAACCGATGACACCTGCAGAGTGAAGTCCATACAAAACTGATACGAAGATTCTCAGTGCCACAGAAATGAACATCTCTGTTTACGTTTTCACAAAGGTGGAAATGGGCCTCGTAACTCTAGATAAGTTTTGAGAAAAATCTAGGCACTTCGTTATTAAGACTTGGAATAGCACGAGTATATGTCAAGCGCGTCAACGAGTCAACGGCCAACTGGCAATAGCTAATGAACTGCCTGCACTTTGTAAGGGTAAATCTTTAAATATTTATTCACAATGAGCAGTTTCACGACCGTGAGAGTGCCAATTGTTTCGCACGTCGTCTGGTTGATGTTGTTGGATCTTCCAACACATCTTGAGCCAATGAAGAGATATTCTGGGCAAAACGAGCATTGTAAGGTCTTCCACTGTGCAATAAATCTCCAGTCTCTTTAAGTCGAGTGGCTAAACGCCGGAACGTTCGTGCAGAGGGAGTTGAACGACAAGGAAAACGACATGCTGAAATCACAGACGAATTATTCCGTAAAAAAATAGACACAATTATTTTGCGTTACTTTGGAGTATAGCATTCCATGGTTACTTCACACAAATTCTAATTATTTACTTTACAAAGGTCATAAATAAACTAACATTCGACGCCATTTGCAAAAATTACCTTTTAATAGGATCATTTATTTTGGGCTACCTGTTATACAGAATTCTCAGCAAATACCTTTTCTTTTAACCGACGTACAATTAAACTAATTTTATTACGACAAAGAAACCTTACTACCAAAAGGTAACAACTCGCTGAGTTAAATAAACGGCTGGATGACGGCAAACAAGTTACAGCTTGTGCCACACGAAGCTGAGGCGATAATAATGACAGGACGAAGGAAAGGGAACGCACTAGGGGTACAAATAACCCCAGGAAAAATGATTAAGTACCTATGAATCCACCTAGACACTCGGCGGACCTTTGGTTACCTCATTATAAAGGCAACGACAATAGCTGATGCCACGAGGGTGAAACTAGCCAGTCTAACGCCAAATATAAGAGGACCAGGCAGCAAAAAGAGGGAGGCTATGCATAATAACCCACACAATACTCCTATAGTGGGCACCAATATAAAAAGGAGTCCTGAGAATAAACAGATACAGGGATATGCTCATCAGGTCACAGAGGAAAGCGTTGCTATGCGTAGCAAGCGCATACCGGACGGTGTCTGCAGACGCGCTCCAGGTGATCACGGAAACAATATCCATAAACATCCTGGTACCAGAAATAAAAACCATCCACGAAACAGGACAGGGATATCAACCTCAAGCAAGAAAAGCGCCGAGAGCGACATTAATAATAGTGTGACAGGAAAAATGGGACGCTCTAACAACAAATGCCCTGTGGACCAAAGAAATAATCTACAAACTTTAACCATGGCCCAAGTGTAAACACAGGAAAACGGATTACTTCTTAGCACAAGATCTGTTAGCACACGGGTCCTTTAAAAACATGTACCAAAAAGATAGGAGAGTATGACGAAGACGAGGGCGTATACTGCGAAAAGCAGGACACGGTAAAACACACAATTTTTAAGTGGCACACCAAGCAATAAGAACTACAAATAATACTGGATACTACCCTGACAACGCGAAACCTGACAGGTCATTCTAGAAACCAGAAAAAAATGGAATCTGGTACACACCTATATTAAAGATATAACGTCTAACAAGGAAAAAGATGAAAGACAACTACAGGCAGCAGAAGGAAGAGTAGGACATACACAGACATACACCGTCCATACCCCGACGAGATGTCAAGCCTCACATACCCATGCTTTCTTCAAACACAAGCACATGGAATGCGCAAACACATTTTTCTTTACCAAAAATGACCTGTGACCTTATGCCACCTCAAACAAATTCAATTACGACACCTACGCCATCAAATAATTGAATAAAACACGTTTGCGCTAATTTTAAGTATAAAATGGCCCGAAGACAATATAATCTTATTTAACTTAATTAAAAATAAGTTGTTGCTTTTTGAAACAGAGGATATAATAAGGTAAACTAATGTAAAAAACAAGAGAGGAGAGAAAACTCGAAGGATAAAAAGTGCTAACGGAATAATTAAGTTAAAAAAACTCTTCACCACATATCTGAAAGGTTTGCTTAGCTTAAGAACTTTGGGAAGATTTATTTGTTCATTTTGATTTAAAAAAAAAATTTAAAATAACCGCAATTCGACAATTGACTATAAAATGAAAAGTTAAAAACAATAATTTTAAAATTAAAAGGCCGCCTTATGGTTTTGCATCTTTTTTCGTATATTTATAACTAAAAATAAAACCGGGCTTATCTATGATTTTGATTAAATGCTACGACACTGTCAAACAAAATTAAGGAGACTCACAAATAAAAGTGCGACGCAACTGAATGTTTTCAAATGAGTGATAAAATAGGAAACGTTGCTTCTCTGATTGCATGCTTAATCTTCAGTTCTGCGAATTCACCAGCCAAATTACAGGAACTTAAGATTCTTTTAACAAGTAAAAAAGGGTCATTAGGCCTTTGTAATGAATGTGAACTTCACATTCAGGTCAAAAATGTGAAACCATGAACTGAAGTGTACTCAGAATAGGTTAATAACAAAAAAAATTGTTATTTCGTAGTTCTTTCACAAAAATAAAATTCTACCCAAAAGTAGTTATATTTTGGCATTTAAAAAAGTTTTAATTGTAATTTTTTAATAGGTATAATTTTTTTACAAAATTACATAATTATTTATTGTTCTAATAATTACTTAATTTTTTTGCCATTTTTTTCTTATCATAACCGTTGTAAAAATTTTTATACCGAAAAAAGTTGCCTATTTAAATTTTATTAGACGACGTTAATAATGTCGCAAACGACTTCCCGCTATAACTTTAGTCATTTACGAAGTGATTTTGAAGCAGATATGAAAATTATTTAAGATTTACGAAAAGAAGGACCATCTCTTCTAAAAAAAACGGGAAATTTTCTAGGAAAAATGGCTTATTTACATTTTTCCCTTCTACAATGTTTCCTAAAACAGTATCGATCTGAACGTATTAAGACTCGTTAAGTTTATCTTTTAGGAATTTCATATTTATTAAAATTTTTATGTGATTTTTTTTTTAACCAAGAAATCATTATTTTTTAATATTTTTATTTTGATGGTATATTTGTTTTTGTATCAAACAATATTTACAATCCCTAACTTTTTGAAATATTTTTGGGAATAGGATCTATATTTGCTGGTTTCATTTTTGCCATTTTTATTAGGTCATGATTTTTGGAGGAAAAGATGGCTAAATACGTTTAAGGTTCAGTTTATAAAAGATGATAGAAGCTCATTCGACCAAGAGTCTTTAAATCAATTAGCAATTGTTTGTTTTTATTAGAGCGGCATAGCTACATTGTCTATGTATGTATGGGTAAGCGGTAATTTGATACGAGCTGAAATCACTTAGCGAGGATTACAGTGCTTGTGTCAGGATAAACGGAACGTACACAGACTGGTTTAACATCAAAAAAGGTGTTAGACAGGGATCTGTGGCTTTGCCATGGCTGTTAATATTATTCATAGCCAGTTGTTTGAAAGATTTGAAATAGAGTGCGTATGAATTAAATTTCATCGTTGAATGCCTCCTATACGCCGATGATCAGATCATATTGGCATCATTTAAGGGAGAGTTGTAGACGATGGTTAATATCATGCATGCTGTCCTAAAAATGTAAGGGATGGAAGTAAACGTAAGCAATATGAAAGTAATGGTTTTTGATAGAGAAGAAAGCATGACAAACTGTAAGGTGCTGATTGGTGGAGAAAATATAAAACAAGTGAATGAGTTTGTATACTTGGGTTCAAAGTTTACGACAGACGGAACATATGACCCTGTGTCATGGATTAAAGGGTGTTGGCAGTGAAATAAATGAATGGGGCGGTCTCTGCATAACTTCATAAACAACCAAAACGTGTCCAAAAAGACACAACTGGCTATGCATAGAGCACTGGTCCCTACACTTATGTATAGTAGTAAATGTTGGCTTTGGCAGAAGAAGCATGAAAGTAAAATCAACGCTACGGTGATGAGTAGTCTAAGAAGTATAGCCGGTGTGACTCTGATGGATAACGTGAGGAATAGTAAGATAAGGGAACGCTATCGTATGAAAGAAGGTTAGGAAACAAAGATAAATACAAAATTCTTGTATGGTTCGGACTACGTAGAGATGATAAATTAAAGAAGATTGACGAAACAGATTTATAAGGCGAGTGTAAATGAGGAAGTCGGTAGAGGTCGACTTGTTTTGAAGAAAGGCCAGGTCAGGAGTGCCAGCAACCGACGAGCTTCTATGAAAGCGCTGATGAAAGTAGAAGAAGCGAGAAACGTGTGTAAGTACCGTAGCAAGTGAAAAAAATAACTGGTCACTGCATACCACTACGGGAAAAGGTTTGGCAATTATCTTGCCGACGGCCAAATCTTTCTAACCACTAATTTAATGCTTCGAAGTCACTCAGGCCTAGGCTTTGCGTAACTTCAAGTGCTTTTGCTTGAATTTTGGGCCCCAATATTGGCAGGGGGCTTATTTCTAGCAAAATAAAAACAAAACAAATCAAAACCAATTAAAAACCACTTGATTAACATTAGCCTTTTGGTTTTTCCCTTTCAGCAATGCCTTCTTCTCGATACACATTTCTAATTTCTTCTTTATTTTATAACAACATGGTTACTTGTGAATGTCCACTTTTAATTTTGAAGCCAACTTTTTGCTACCTAAAGCACTTTTTTCATTAATAATATAATTTTTTTTTTAATAGAAAGGCGTTTCCGTTTCTCTGCCATACTCAATATTTAACGTTGACCGGTAGCTTTCAAAACAACAGTATGTAATATTTGGATTTCATGAGCGTAAATTTTAAATTAAAACATTTAGTTACTATTTTTGTAGATGCAAATGTATTTTTTTTTAAGGTGTTTGGTTAAAATTATTGTGGATGGCCTATTGTCGGATTTAATTGCCCTTTGTTAAAGGATGTGTGGTTTCGTCATGATTGTTTATCTTATACTTAGACGGTTGTTAAAAATATTTAAAAAAAAATGTGTCTGTATTGAGGATGAATGATTTGATCGTCAAATGCCTCCTTTACGCTGATGATTGGATTATATTAGCATTACCTGAGAAGGAAGCGATGGTTAATATTATGCATGATGCCCTAAAAATCAAAGAACTAAAAATGAATATAAACAAGACGAAATTAATGGTTTATAAAAACAAACAAAGCATGACAAACAGCGAGGTCCTGATTAAAAGATAAAAAGTAGAACAAGTGAATAAGTTTTTATGGTTAAGTTTAAAATTTACGAGAGAAAAAAAGTATGACTAATATTGAGTAAAGGAAGTTGGCAGGGAAACAAATTAGTGGGGCGCTACACAACTTTATGAGCATCCAGAACGTGCATAGAGAAGTGATGGTCCCTATGGTGGTGAATGTGGGGTTTGGCAAAAGAAGTATGAAAGCAAGATTAATTAAAAAAGTGAGATAAGGAAACGCTGTCGTGTGAAAGAAGATGTAGTAACAAAGATAGATAAAGGAATGTTTGGATTATATTACAGATTTATAAGGCGAGTGTAAATGGGCAAGTCGGTAGAGGATGACCCAGGCAAACGTATCTAAACCAGACCAAAATTGTTTTTAAGCAAGGCCAGGCCAAGAGTTTCAGCTACTAAAAGCGCTGATAAAAGTTGAAGATCGAAAATTCGTGTGTAAGAACTGTAGTGAAAAAAAGTGGTCTTTGTCTATCCTTACGTAAAAAATGCATGACTAGGTATATGTATGTATATATATATATATAAATATATATATATATATATATATATATATATATATATATATATATATATATATATATATATATATATATTGAGTGTTTTTACCATTGTTGGTTACAAATAAATTCTTATAAGTTCCCGAGATCGTTTCAGAACTGGGGATCCAATAGCATGGAATTATCTAAATAAAATTCGGGAAATTAGAAATTTATCGTTATAGGAGATGGCCGCTTTATACCGGTGGTCGCAAAAACAGAGCACGTTAAAATATGTGACATTGCCAGCTTTTTAATCGTTATTTCAAGCTTAAAATTATAAGTTTTACCTTGGCAAATCTAAAAATATTTTGGTTACGTTGGTTAGGTCAATGCAAATGGTTTACTATTTTGGTATTCAAGAATCTTCACTGACCATTTCTATCAAATCATATTTCACCACTTTTAAAAACTAAAATTTGTTTACGTAACCTATTTTCCTTTTTTATCTAATAATTAATCAACTTTAGCCCATTATAAGTGCTGGGTAAGTTTTCTTATGCATACTTATGCCAGCAGCTTAGAGTTTTCAGCACTCTATTACGGCTTATGCTGCAATTTATTTTTATACGAGTGGAAAACGAATATATTGTTTAAATTATATATCTACTTTACTTTTTCGATGGCTATTAGTTACATAAAATATCATATCAAAGAGAGTTGAACTATAATTTTAATTATATTGAACATTTTCATTTCAATTATCAAATAAGTAAATAAATAAATAAGTAAATTTTTTAATATTTACAATATTTATTTTGAAGTTGACGCTGTGACATTTTCATTTTACCAATATGTAAAGGATTTGTAGGCTTTTTCATATTTCTCTTTTGAAACTTTTGGAATCAAATTAATATACCTATACCTGATTTTTAACTAGGAAGAGTTAGTTCGTCACTTTCACTTCTCATCATAACTTTTAACTTTGAAAAGTTTTGGTAAAATTGACAGGGTCGCCTTCAGTTTTCATTGCTTCTAATGGGAGAAGTGATTTAATAAACAACAATAACACAATGACTTCATCATCAGATATGAAAATGAAATATAAAACACGTAATATACTTCACTTTGTAATCATTATAAACAGTTTTAGTAAAGCAGTTTTGTGTTAAAGCCGTAGAAAAAAGTTATTAGTTGCAATAGCATAAATAAGAGTTAAAATTTTTGTTTGGAGCCAAAAAGACAAGATTTGGAATATTTTTTCAATATTTGGGGTCATACAACTATATTAACTATATATAAATAGGTAAAGACAAAACAGTTCAGTACCTTTCTAAGCATACTGCGCGCACGAAGAGTGTATCCGTTTATCCTGACACAAGCAGTGGAATACTCGTTAAGTGATTTTAGTGCTCGTATTAAACTACCGCTCACCCCATACATGGACAATGTCGACCACAATTCACTCCTCTCCACTCTGTCATAGGCCTTTTTCAAGTCAATAAAAGCGCAATAGACTAATTAAACCGATATTAACCATTTACTCCTTTTTACTAACGTTTGATAAACAACTCTTCTCTAGTAGGTAGTGGTAATTCTAACATTTTACATAAACTGACCCAACTCAGCTAAAAATTACTTTACGAAAGGGCCAGTCCAGTGGAACAAATTCGACCAATCAACTTTAATCAAAAAATATAGATTCAAAGTAAAATAATTTCTCCTTCACTGTTATCTGCCAATTCAAATTATATTTCTCTTATATATATATATATATATATATATATATATATATATATATATATATATATATATATATATATATATATCTATATATTTGAACTGTATAATTATCCTATATGTATATTATTAAAGTTTATAACATCATTGTAATCGCCCTCGGCAAAGATGTAAGTAGTAGTATTTATTATCATTAGCGGATATTCTAAACATTAATATTTTGCAATCAATCCTTATTATTTTTCTTTTCGATATATAATAACATTATGAACATCAGTAATCACTGTTTAACTTTTCTAATTAATAACAACCATCTTGCCGTAGAAAATAATTTTTGTTAAATGTTTACAAAGAATATTGTGTAATATTTTTTTACTCCTCATTATTATTATATTGTAGTTCCCTGAAGATGGAAATAAAATTTCCGGAATATTGGAATATTTTTTAATAAGTCTTCATTTACGAGCTGCTTCCCCACTTATTTAGTTACTATATTTATATTTATTTACCTAACAAAGCTCTACTTTTTTTATTATTCTACTCCATATTTTTTATAGGTTTTTATATTTTTTTATTAGAAATTTGGATATTCCCCAAGATGATTTTCATTAGCGGGGCATTCCTTGGTGGCCAACCATTTTTTTTTTAAATCCAACTCAAATAAAGCCTATAGTAATTTCAAAAATGTGCCCGGACAAACAAACAGACAGACATAAAGACGAAAAATTAAAAAAATGCGTGTTTATGTTTTGGTAACGTGCAAATAATCATGCGAGCATAGAAAAAGTTTTTTATTTTAAAATCACAGACAGACACTTTAATTTTATTTATTTGTATAAATGTAAAACACCTTAAAGCTATGCAAAGACATTACTGAGGATTATGTGAATAAAGAATAAATTACGCGAGATGTCATACAGCGACAAAAACTTTTAGTTTTCCTCTTGTGTTATGTAGCATCATCTCCTTTTAAAAACCATCATAAATGGTATCTTGTTTTTTATCGTCCTAATGTCCTTGTAAACCTCTCTCCTTGTTCGTCGCTTACTGCACCTACATTTTTCGAAATAAATCCAAATGGAGATGTATAAGATTGCATTTAAAGGACATGCGACTCCCTAGTATTTTATAGACTTTCAAGAGTTCATTTATAAGGTTTTCATAGTTTTCATCTTTTTTGTTGCCCAGAAATCCTTTCACTACACTTACAAAAAACTTGCAAGCTGCCAATTTCTTTTCATTTAATTTTTCCCAAAAATAGAAATTTTTAGAAGCTTCCTTATTTAAGGTCCAATAAATATGCCTTCTTTTAGTTTTTGATCACTTCATTAAAGTAATATTTCTTTTGGGTAGGTGTTTGAAACCAGTACCTTCTTTGTCCAGGGCTTTGACTAATATTTCATTTATTCAAGTTTAATATAAACAGGCGAAAGAAGCACATTATTTGGATTGACAAGAGGGGCATATTTAATTTTTAAAGTACCATGTTTAAAAGAATTTGCATAATGCTAATATTTTCTGCTCCAATGTTCTTTTGCTGCTCTTCTGTCCTGTACACACAAACAATAGCAATATTTTATTAAACACCCTTAAAGTCATAGCAATTTTTTCCCACTTTTAAATCCCTACAAATATTCCACTGATAAGAAGACGGTGCAATGTTGTTGCAACCGCAGCGATCACCTCAAGGTAAAGCGGGCCAATACCGAGCAGCGCTTCCATCACCACTACAAAGTAGTGCGCCTCTTCTGTACCCTGGGCCACCAAACTACCGAAGCGTGTATTAGCATTGGTCGAAGTATCGCCGTATATATCCATAAAACCATTCTGGGTCTTAAGACCCAGGTTAATGCTACTTTAAATAACTGTAAAATATCTCGTTTGTGTCGTGATAATAACAATATTCAAGTTTGCGTGAATTTTAAAAATATTTGATGCTCTTTTACCTTTGCACGAAATTTTGGCTTAACCTGACCTAAATGTTATGAAGGACATTTGTTGCATGACAAGCGAAAGACACTAATTTTGATTCGGCAATCGAATCATAAAAAATATAGAAATAAGTGAAAAATATCGATTTGTGAATAACCATTTTCTATATTAGTATTATTATTATCTACTTACGTAAAAGCTTTAATATTGGTATATTTTTCAACGAGCGTATAATGATGGCTATTACTCGCCTGCAGCTCGTTTCGGAAATTTCATCCTCGAGAATAATAGCCATTATATGCGAGCAGAAGACTATACTTTCTCTACGACCATCGCAGATCATCACTATCACTCGTTAAATTCTCCATCTTATTGTCGTAATCGAATAGTCAAGATGACAGTTCATCAGAATCTACATGACATTCGCGATATCGAGTTAGGGGAGCAGAGCCCACTTATAAAAAAGCTGTTCTATTGCAACTTCCTCATTGGTCCCAGCCTGTTGGATTCTGAATATTGAATTTGGTGATTGGTTATCAGCTGTTGAATAATGTATCAGGGTCCAACATATCTAAGGAATCATATCCATTGATCAATAGATAACGCATATGTAATTGTTGTAGAATCCAATGCTCGTAGAGAAATATTAATTCTTACATGGGCATTATTACCATACTAAAGGGAAACCTTAAGAAACGTTATACAAATGTGCTTTTTATTACTCATGCGTAGTATCTTAGAGCACGCTGTTGCGGTTGAAAAATAGCTGTTTGCCCATTTGAGTGCGACAAGTTTACTTGGAGCACTCTTACGTCATTTAAGTGCGACAAGTTTACTTGGCGCACGCTTACTTCATTTTAGTGTTACTTGTTGCGCTTTTATAGACTTGGAAAAGGCTATGACAGAGTGGTGAGGAGTAAATTGTGGTCGATATTGTCTATGTATGGGGTGAGTGGTAGTTTAATACGGGCACTGAAATCACTTTACGAGGATTCCACTGCTTGTTTCAGGATAAACGGAGCTTGCACGGAATGGTTTAACATTGAAAAGGGTGTGAGACAGGGATGTGTGGCTTCGCCATGGCTGTTTAACTTATACATAGACAATTGTTTAAAAGATCTGAAAGAGAGTGCGTATGGATTAAAAATGAATGATTTGATCGTCAAATGCCTTCTTTACGCCGATGATCAAGTCATATAAGCGTTATCTGAAGAGGAGTTGCAAGCGATGGTTAATGTTATGCATGATTCCCTGAAAATCAAAGGGATGAAAATAAATGTGAGCAAAACGAAAGTAATGGTTTTTGAAAGAGAAGAAAGCATGACAAACTGTGGGGTTTTGATTGAGGAAGAAAGAGTGGAACAAGTCAATGAATTTGTGTACTTGAGTTTAAAATTTACTAGAGATGAAAAGTATGACAGTGACATTGAGCGAAGGGTGTTGGCAGGAAGAAAAATGAATGGGGCACTGCATAGCTTTAAGAATAGCCCGAAAGTGTCAAAAAAGGCACGTGCATAGAGGTGTGCGGGTTCCTACACTTATGTATGGTAGTGAATGTTGGTTTGGCAGAAGAAGCATAAAAATGGGATTAATGCTGCGGAGATGAGTAGTCTGAGAAGTATAGCCGGAGTGACTCGGTTGAATAAGGTAAAGAATAGTGAGATAAGAGAACGCTGTGGTGTGAAAGAAGATGTGGTTACAAAGATAGATAAAGGAATGCTTAGATGGTTTGGACACGTTGAAAGGATGGATGAAGGAAGATTGACGAAACAAATTTATAAAGTGAGTGTGAATGGACAAGTCGGTAGAGGTCGACCTCGGAGAACATATCTTGATCAGATCAACATTGTTTTAAGGAAAGGCCAGGTCAAGACTACCAACAACCGACGAGCATGTATGAGAGCACTAATGAAAGTAGAGAAAGCGAAAGATGTGTGTAAGAACCGTAGCAAGTGGAAGGAAAAGGCGTGACTTTATGTATGTATGTTGCACGCAAATTATGTTTATCACACGCAAACTATCCTTGTCGCATGCAAATTCTAACCACCAACCTTTCGGTTAACAGCCGAACGCGCAACTGTCAAGTTAACATTAGAAAGTTTATATTTTCATTTCAGTTAATATTTTTGGTCTGGACCCCTGTTTTATGCTCGCGTTTATTCCGCATTCGCAATAAATAAGTATGTGCAACCCGTGCGATATTGTCGATTGCTCACTCGCTTCGCTCGTACATTCAACGTCGCTCTCGTGAGCAATCGCCAACTTGTCGCACTAGTTGCACAATATACTAGTAAAAAAAAATGTTTTTCACCAGTTTTCTTTCATTTTTTAAAGTATTTTTTTTGGTCCATTTTGGACATTACATAATGTTGATTGTTGCATAGTTTACGAATAAATTTTCATGCAATTTAAAAAAAAAATATTATTTACCAGAATTTATACAAAAGAGCATTGAAAAAACGATGCGCATCGAGACGGCTAATAACATTTTATTAATTTAGGAAAACCACTATTGAAAAGTACAGGACCTACGTAAAATGTTCCTGAGCGGTGACTATAATAATCAATAAACTAAAAGCCTTGTTGTATTTATAAATTTAATCAATGCCCTCATAAGTTCCTAACCCAGAAATCGAGTCAATGCTGTTGTTACTAAAAATACTATTATTTGTTACACTTTTGTAGTGCTCAATTAAATGAGGGTTTTTTAATAAAGCATTTTGTAATGAATTATTAAACATTATTTCAAGGTTTTATGTTCGTCGCTTTAACGGAGAAATTTCAACGTTCAATAAAGAGTAAATAGTGTGGTAAAATACGCTTACAAGTAGTAGGCACGATTTACATTAAAGATAATTTATGCGGCATAATTTATGGATTAAATTTTTTACTGGATTTTTTATTATTTTGTCAAATATTATTAAAGGGCTTGCAGAATATAAAAATGTATTTATCCAATAGCCCTTAAGCTCTAAAAAATATTAAAAATTAATTTCCGTTTTATTTATATGTTTTACATAAACAGTATTTGTCCCACTTATTTTGTTTAACTAAAATAAATTATTTTTTAAAATAAAAATTTAAAAAATAAGTAAATTGACAACAAATAAGTGAAGAGTAAGACAAGTTCAAATAGGAAATATTTTCTTCCTGCAGCCTAATTTAGTAAAGTATCAAAATTACTACTGGTTGTAGTTTATACAGATGTGAAAATAAATTAACAAAATATGGGATTTACAATGCACTGAAACAAATGAATGGGGCATTGCATAGCTTCATGAACAGCCAGAAAGTGTCAAAAAAGGCACATCTGGCTGTGCATAGAGGTGTGTTGGTTCCTACACTTGTATGGTAGTCAATGTTGGGTTTGACTTTTTTTTTATGTTCTGGTTCCCACAAAAAGGGATATCCTGTAATGTTCAGAGAACATCGTGGGAACCAAGAAAAAGAAGGTAGGAGTTGGTGTTCTTCTTAAATTTCTGGAGGTTGTATGCCTCGGGGAACACCTCCCTAGGCAATGAGTTCCAAAGTCTCGCAATTCGTTGGATGAATGAGTCTTTGGAAAGTGATGTTCTGCAGGTCTCCAAAGTGACCACGAAGGGGTGTGAAGACTGAACTTGACGGGTTAATCTCGAAGAGACTGCCAAAGGAGGAACGATTGTTGATATTTCAGAAGAGCATCGTCCATGAAAATATCTATAAAATAGAGACAAATCGCCAACTTTTCTACGGTGTTCCAGACAAGTGAGCGAGTTTGTAAGCGAGGCATCACCGACGAGACGAATTGCCCTTTTTTAGACAGAATCCAGTAGCTTTAGGATATGTTTAGGTGCTGCACTCCAAATATGGGAACAGTACTCCAGTACAGGTCGGATCTGCGCCTTATAGATCATAAGCAGCTGACTGGAGGTGAAATAGCTCTTGGCACGAAACAAAAAACCAAGTTTTTGGGATGCACTTTTGGCAATGGACCTCACGTGATTTTCTCAGGAAAGGTTATTGCTGATAGTAATACCAAGCATCGATATGGATGACTTCAGTGGTATGGTTACTCCTGACAAAGTTATGTTAGGCACAGTGAGATCGGCTTTTCTAGAGAAAAGACATGCTTGTGTTTTGTTTGCATTGAATTCTACCAAGTTATTGGATCCCCATTCGAGAATTGTTGCTAAGTCCATATTTATATTGTTAACATTTCTTCCTCGTTCATTTCTGGTTTCACGGGCTGATATAGGGGCCCTGGAAGAGAAAGCGGTATGGAGGGTACTATCATCGGCAAAGCTGTGTACGGGACATGAAGTTGCTTTCAATAGGTCGTTGATGTGAAGTAAAAATAGTGTTGGTGCCAGAATGGATCCTTGCGGACTCGGTTGGATAAAATAAATAATAGTGAATAGTGGTGTAAAAGAAGATGTGGTTAGAAATATAGATAAAGAAATTCTTAGATGGTTTGGACACGTAGAAAGGATGGATAAAGGAAGATTGACGAAACAAATTTATAAGGCGAGTATGAATGAATAAGTCAGTAGAGGTCGACCTCGGGCCATGCCAAGAGTTCCAACAGCCGACGAGCATGTATGAGAGCACTGATAAAAGTAGAGGAAGCAAAAGATGTGTGTAAGAACCGTAGCGGAAGTGAAAGTAAATGGTCTCTGCCTACCCCAACGGGAAAAAGGCGTGACTATATGTATGTATGTATGTAACAATATGTACTTTAGCCAGTGGACCAGAATATAACAGATAGTCGTGATGTATGATCAAGTATTCAATTAGACCACTACACATTTGTCTCTACTTTTTTTTTTATGAAAATAGTCGCAAAAAGGGTAGACCTATCGTGTGGGCCGCGGACGGCCCGCACTGCGACTATTAGAAGGGGAAGGGATTATAGAAAGGAAATGATTGTGGACACGCTTTTTAAAAAGTTGTAGGTCATAGTTCTCTGGAAAAACTGATTTTGGAAGCTTATTCCATTCCGTAGCAGCCCTGTAAAAGAAGGATTCTTGATGGAGATTGGTCCTAGTAGTGTCAATCTTGAGAGTAAATGGGTGAGACTGATCAGCGTGCCGAGTTCTTCGGCCGAATGTGGCCAATGGTGGTACAAGAGTTTTTATTTCTCTAGAGCATCTGCCATGGAAATATCTGTAGAGCAATGACTGGTCTGCAACTCTTCTTCTATGTTCTAGAGGGTGAAGGGTATCTGTGAGAGTTGAGCTGTTTATCAAGCGAATGGCTCTTTTCTGAATGGAATCTAGAAGACGAAGAGAATGCCTTGGTGCTGAACCCCAAATGTGCGAGCAATACTCCAGTAGAGGTCGGATTTGAGCCTTGTACGTCGTCAACAGTTTATCAGGAGTAAAAAACTTTCTGGCTTTCCACAGAAAACCTAGCCTCTGGCTTGCCGACTTTGCGATGTTAGCAACATGGTCATGCCAAGACATATTATTGGACACCGTGACTCCCAAAATCGAGATGGAGGGACTTGGTTCAAGGGTATTTCCGGACATTGTGATGGGATGATTTGAGGAATTCACTTTATTGGAAAACGTGGCACTTTGTGTTTTTTGGGCGTTAAACTGAACAAGATTGTTGGTTCCCCACTCGACGATTGCTTTAAGATCTCTATTGATGGAATCAACCTGTTCCTGCCTGAGTCTTTTTGTATCATTCACCGAAAGTGATCGATAGGATGTGAAAGTTGAGACAAGTGTGCTATCGTCTGCGAAACTGTAAATGGGGTTCGTGGTGGTTTTCAAGAGGTCGTTGATGTGTAAAAGAAATAAGGTGGGGGACAGGATGAAACCCTGGGGGACCCTGGCATTAGTTTTAAACGCATTTGAAGAAATACCGTCAACTGCCACATGTAAGGAGCGATCTTGCATGAAGCTCAAGAGCAATTGGCGCAGTTTGGTTGGGAGACCGTAGGCAGATAATTTACTTAACAATGCCTGGTGCCAAACGCGGTCAAAGGCTTTAGATACATCCAAGGCTATTGCACGAGATTCACCAAACTTTTCAATAGTGTTTGCCAGAGCTGAGTGACATAAGCCAGCAAATCTCCAGTAGACCGAAGTTGTCGAAATCCATATTATCTGTCATGGATTATCTCAAATTTCTCCAGATATTTGATGATTTCTGTGTTAATCGCTTTTTCCATAACTTTGGTTATGACTGAGAGCAATGCAATAGGGCGATAATTTGCAGGAATAGTCTTCTTTCCTTTTTTCGGAATCGGTTGGACTTTAGCGTTTTTCCACATGGACGGAAATACTCCTTTGCTGTATGATAACTTAAAGAGTCTACAGAGAACTGGGGTGAGCTCTTGAGCACAGGTCTTCAGAACAATTGTCGGAATTCCATCTGGTCCTACTGCCTTATTAGAGTCACTTCCAGTAACATAGTTGAAGCAGCGCTGGCGGTGCGTAGGAAAGAAAACATTCTAGAGTGGTGTAGTTAAATAATAAATTATCTATCATGACTATTGTATTTTGTACATTGTAAATCTTGTATTTCGTTAATTATTTTTCACATCTGTAATTGTAAACCAGTCTTAGAAACACTTGTATTTTCGGAAATAAAAGAAATTAAATATTTGTTTTAAATGGGATGAAATACATAGAAAATACTGAACTTAATGTTTTCTACATTTTTCGTCAAAAGGTTAGGTAGGTATTATGTGAGTGGGGCGTGGTCGCCCCTCCACTGCGACCTTTAGTAGGTCTATTGTGGCTCACCCCCAGAGGTTACAGTTCACCGCACAATCGAGCCCTTCTTACGAAGTTCATGGTTGTATAGGGTGAGATTTTTTTTAAATCGGTAGGTTCTAGGTTGGTGTAACCAAATAAGTTGAACCTTATTCTTCTCAGGCCGGGGCATGAACATAGTATATGTTCAGCAGTTTCGTCTTCCACGCATCAAAACCGTTTGTTGATTCAGACCTATCCTTCCTTCTTAGACGACAGTGTCCTGTAAATAGTCCCGTTAGTTGTGTTTCTCGAGGGTTTAGGTAGAAACGCCTTCGAGTGAGTCAACCCTGGTATTTCGGACTAGTTTTTTTTATTTGTTTTAAACGGAATAAAATACATCGGAAATGCTGATCTTAATTTTTTCTAAATTTTTCGTCACAAACATAAAGTAGAGAATTTAATTAAAATAATTTTGAGAAAAATGACATTCCTATTTATCTTATTAATTAAACTATCATTATTACTACAGGTTGAAGTTTATGCAACCAAGACTTTCTTTATTTGCACAAAAAATGTTGCACAAAAATTGTAAACTAGGAATTAAAAATTATAACAATATACATAAAAAAGGATACAAAATGAATGAACTATAGCAACTACAGAGGTATCGTGTTACTAAACACACCATACAAAATATTGGCCAATGTACTCCTAGGAAGACTTAGCCATACGCGGAAGAAATAGTAGGAGAATACCAGTGTGGTTTCAGGGGGAGGGCGCTCCCCCACAGAGCAGATATTTACCATCCGACAACTAATGGAGAAATGCTGGGAATTTAATTAAGACCTTCATCAACTATTTATCGATTTCAGGCAAGCCTATGACACCGTCCGGAGAGTAAAATTGTGGCAAGCGATGGAAGAACTGGGATTCCCGAAAAAACTCATAAAAATGACCCAACTATGTATCGGCGGCTCTAAAAGCAAAGTTAGAGTTGGACAAAACTTTTTGGAGGTTTTCAATATACCTATCACCGCTGCTTTTAAATGTTGCTATGGAACATGCCACTAGAAAGGCTGAAATCTGTCCTCCAGCGACGGTCTTTCAAAATAATGGCCCTAACCTACTCCTGGCTTTTGCGGATGACGTGGATATCATTGGAAACAGCAGACTCAATGTCAAAAATACATTCAGCAACTTCGAAGAACATGCTGGAAATATGGGGCTCAAGATTAATGAAAAAAAAATTTGTACTCCACCAGAAATAACCGGATCAGAGACAGAGTAGGTCAAAACATTACAATGGGTAACTACAAATTCGAACGGGTCAAAAAATTCAAATATCTGGGAACAACACTATCAGAAGACACTGATGGGACAGAAGAAGTTAACTGTAGAATACAAGCCGGAAACAAATGCCTTTATGCAACTCATAATCTACTAAAATCAAAGCAAACATCAATACGTACAAAAATAAAAATATACAAAACAATTATTAGTCCAGTTGTGATGTACGGATGTGAAACGTGGACGCTGAGAGTGGCAAATGAAGAACGCCACCGAGTCTTTAGGCGGAGAGTACTCAGAAAAATATATGGTCCAACCGTAGATGCAGCAACAGGTAGATATAGAACTCATACAAACAGAGAGCTAGAAGAACTATACGGAGAGCCCAACATTGTCCGAGAAATAAAATCCAAACGATTACAGTGGGCGGGACATGTGAGAAGACTACCGGATAATCGCACTGTCAAGCTTATATGGGAGGAAACACCAGATGGTAAAAGACCCCTAGGCCACCCACGACTACGATGGAGGGACAATGTTGCCAAAGACCTAAGGACAATGGGAATCCAAAATCCACTCGATGCCATGAACGACAGACAACAGTGAAGGACTATTGTGAAGTCGGCCAAAACCCACCCTTGGTTGTAAGCCACGGAGTAAGTAAGAAATTAAACAGCTATATTTGTAGAAAAAAAATATATTTGTTTTCAACGGGATAAAATAGATAAAATCCTGATCGTTATTTTTTTATTTTCCCATTTTTTTAAAAAATTTCGTCGCACACAAAGATAGATATTTTAATTAAAATACTTTTAAGAAATTTGTTAAAGAGACCACACTATACCTAAATTAATTTGCAATAAAACTGGGTGTTATGTCTATATTTATTTACTATAAAAGATAGTGGTGGTTGAATAATAATTTCATTAATAATTTATTTTATTATCAAAAAAAAAAACCGGCAAATTTTTACTCTGACATAATTTTCAGAAATATACTAAACAGTACAGTGTTTCGAATTTTTGTACTATTAATAGGGTAGCAGTAAAAACCAAAAACATTTACTTATTCACTAAGCACAAATCTACGAAAATGAGTTCTTTGTCTGGCATTTTGTGGACATTGAATTACATACCGAAATTTTTCGTTACGATTCAGTTGTCCCTAGCATTATTTACAAGAAAAGTAGTCATGTGCAATCGGGTGACTGGAAGAAGAATGAAACGTCAAGTGCTTGCGAGTATATTTGGATAACTCAGTCAAAACCTGGTGGTCGATATTTTCTATTAACTCTTGCAGTAAAAGCCAATCTTTTGAATGAAACTTAATTTAAGTTGTAGTTTTCATCATATTATTTACTTATTTTTGATTAAATAGGAAATAAAAAAAAATGTCAAAAAACACAAATTAGGTTTTGTTATATTTTATTACTATTTAAATCTACTATTTGTTAATATACTGAAATTGATATATAATTATAGTTATATCAATAATTAATAAAGCATCAATTTACTAAATAATTTTACACCTTAACTAAGCTGTAAATCTTTAATTAAAAAAATTACGAAAACATTCAACCAAAAAAAAACACATAGTTATAATTTTGCAAGGCAACACGATTTGGCATCAGACTGAAATCTATTTTCACATTTTTTTTCAGAGGACATTCCACATGGTTATGAAATACGTTTCATTGTATCTTATAGATGTGGAAATAATAGCAATAAAATGATATCTAAATATGTAATATTCGCAAGCAAATCTTGAAAAAAAAAAGAAAGATATCTCGAATGCAACAATGACAAAATATGTTATGCTGAGTTATAATAATATAATAATAATAATTTGAAAATAAAAAAAAAATGTAGAAAAACTTCGTTATGACCTCTGCAGTTTATAAGTAGATAGTCATTTCCTACAGTTGCTGTAAGTACAGTAAATTAAAAAATTTAATTATTTTCAATATCCATTTTTATTTACGATTAGTGTGAATAATAGCTGTTAGTTTCGGTAACTTGGAGAAAAAAAATTATAAATAAAATTAAAAGTGATAACATTTTAGAATTATTAAGCACAATTTGTGACGATTAACGGGATAGAATATTACTGACAATGTGTAGAAAAAGAATTCTATTGTTTTTAAGTAACAAAAGTACAACAGCATTGTGTTGGATAAATAAGCTTAAATCTATGTTACTGTTACAACCCGGCCCTGTTAATTGTCGGCGTCCGAGAATCGACCACAACTGGGGTGCATATTAATGACCGCTTTGTCGGCCGCCGCCTCAGTCTAGCGAATTCTCGAACACCGCGTCTCGAAGGTAGAAGGATTGTTTTAGACTCTCGAGAAAAAGGTGGAATAGTCTGGAATTATGATTTAAAAATTTAAAAGAAGCAGCGGTCGTGAAAAAGTTTTAAAAGTGTTTATGAGTTATGAAATTTAAATAGTTGTAATTAGTTGAATATCTATGTAATTTGTAAAAGTAAAATTTATTGTGTAAAAGTATTGGAATAAAAATTGTTTTGTTACTGTATCGAGAGTTTAAAATCACCGAAGCCAAGAGAGAAGTAATTATCGTAACATTCAATATTCCAGTCGTTGGTAATGGTAAAAGTGGTGTGATAAGAAGAAGCTTAAAATGAGATCAATGCTGCGGAGATAAGTAGTATAGCTGAAGTGACTCTGATAAATGAAGTGAGGAATAGTGTGATAAGGGAAAAGAAGGTAAAATAAGATTTAGTAACGAAGATAGATATATGAATGCTTACATGGTGCTCTGATGAAAGTAGAAGAAGCGAAAGACGTGATCTGTCTCTTGGGCCAAAAACCCCAAAATTCATACTTGCGTATATTATTTAAATATTTGGAAACAAATAATTATGTACCAATGTTTGCTATGTGCACTATCGACACATATTGTTTCTGAAACCACATATTTGTATAAAGATAAAAATACCGAAAATATGCACTTAATGCTCTCCTCTATTCTGCTTCTCTTTCCATAATGGAACATTATACAATAGCTGCAGTTGCCTACTTTTTTATATGTGGGACTTTTTAACGGAGTTTCAAGTATCGCCTTTTCTGAGCTTGTATAATAGTTGAAAATGTGTTTGGTATATTGGCTTCTATATTCAAAATTCTTAAAAACCGAGGCTACTGCAACCAAGAAGAGGAACTTTAATATCTTTAATATCTGTTTATCTTCATAATTTTTTACGTAAAAGTAAAATTTCAGGAGCTGTACAAGGCTCATTTGCTTCATTTTTGGAAGATAATCAATACCGAACAGGCTCATGAAGAATCTCATAACCAAAAATATCACCTCACTGCTGCCGCTACAAAAAATCCACGTAAATCGCTGGAAAGTGCTCAAAACGTGATGGATCAATATACCAATTATTTTATATATACTGGTAAGGCAGACTGGTAGAAAAAATAGTTAGTTTACGTTAAAGTACTACTTTTTAGCTGTTATTTATTACTCTATTATAAAGTCAACACATTAAAATTTAGATACGTATAATTTTGTTAATTTGCTTTTGATACCTAATAAATGTACATATTGTTAATTAATTTACTTCTAAATCAGTAGTTGGTGTGTAATGGTAAACCGGAGCAAAGAATTTTTCCAGGGCTTCAAAAGCAAAGCAGTTGGGTTTAAAGAGCTTTTCCTAGCCATGCCAGCTTTAATTTCTTTCCTTTTCTGGTTAAATGCCATCCTAAATGACGCAATTAACGAGTCCCTTTTTCTTCTTTATTTCATTTAAAGTGCAACTTTATTTCTGTTTCTGTGGTCAGGGTGCTGTGAATACCAAAGGCACGGTTCCACTTGATAACCGTACAAAAACATCGCAAATACTTTATTTGTATATTATGTACTTATCACTTATTATAGTCCTTCCATTATCAATTGCAGAACACAGTTATGTGAGGAGTAATCAATATTTAATATATACGCACGGCACTTGTGCCAAATTTAGAAACAAAAAATAATGTTTACTGTCCGTATAAAATCCGGTATAAATCAAAGAAAGCGTCTGTCCGCGTGAATTTGATTGACGTGCGTCAAAATTTATTAACTAGGTTATTCAACCAATGTAAACAGCGAATCATAAGGTTAAACGCACTGAATTGGTCGAGAGGTCTAACGCGGTTGAAAAGCTATAAATAATCTTGTTTATGTTTAAGGTGATATCAGTGGAATAGTGTGGTATGTTTAATTTAAAAATTTCATCAAATAAATAGAAATATTGCGTTTTTTGGAGACCATTGGCTAATGAAAATAATAAAATTGCACGGTGTTGTAAAAATAAAGACATATATATATATATATATATATATATATATATATATATATATATATATATATATATATATATATATATATATATATATATATATTTAACAATAAAAATTTAGGCCTAGGTATTTTTAAAAATAATAAATTTATAAAATGAGGTATCTCCGCCTATAGCAGATCAAACAATATTGTCGGTAAGGATTCCGAACGGGTTTTTATATTCTACAATTGATAATGGAAGAATTTTATTTATACTCCAACTTTACAATAATTTTTGCACTTGCAATTCTTTTACACTTTCACTAAGACTTATTTAAACTCAAGCATTTTTTTCATTTTGAAGACATTTACTTAGTCTTCCAACACGGGCCTTTTCAACAAACACATGAATACTTGCACATTTAAATTTAAAATCTTTATTTTGTTTTTAATCAGTAAGTATTTATAAAAAGGGTGAAGTACGAACTATACTAGACAGATAAATACGATAATGCTCCGTATAAACGTTTCATAAAAATTGTAGGAATTAATTGATTTCACGGTACTACATGAAAGATTTCTTTAATAGGCGGTTGGTTTGGAATTTTTATTATGACGATATTAAAGTTAGTAATATTAAATAAAAAATACTTTTTTTTCATTGTTCATAATATAAGGATTTATCATTTTATGTTTAAAAACACTTATGGGTAAAATTATTAAAAAAATTATTATTGTAAACACGCAAATTATGCTTGCTAGTATTATTTACTTTTATAAGCAAAAAATAACGAATAACTTTAATGGTTTTGTTTACCAATACATTATAGTAATTTTATTGTGCTAACAAACTTGAAAACTATAATAAAAGTTACGGCGACTAACAAAGACGTTACGTGGCAGTAACTTATTTATAATTTCAAATCGTTACCGAATTACAAAAACCACATTTTGGAAAATCGAAAAATGGTTTTAAAATTATATAAAAATTAATAAAAAGCCCACAACTATCTATGAATGGTTTTTGGATAATATCCATACTTTTGTTGAACATTTAGCTGCCTTACAATTAGTTACCACCATCAAAAGGAGGAAACTGCAATATTTCGGGCATGTGATGAGAGGCGAATAATACCGATTACTGCAGAACATCATGGAGGGAAAAATTTATGGTAAAAGAAAGCCGGGCCGCAGAAAAGCATCATGGCTCAAGAATATACCTGACTGGTATAAACTTAACTCAAGCTCTCTGTTTAGACTTGCCGTTGACAGAGTAGGATAGCCTTGTTGGTGACATAACGTTCTAGAAGGACATGGTACTTAAAACGAACAATTAGTTGGAAAATGTGTATACATAGTGGGCCCTTAAAAAGAGTCTACCCAGATATTTGGCAGTATTTATAAGTATTTAAGGCAATGCTGAAACACGTCGATTTTTATTCCAAGGGGAATACATTTTTACGGTACAGATATCTGTCATTTGTCAACCCCCTCCCTTCCACTTCCCCAACCCCTTAATTTATAATAGGGAATGTACCATATGTGGTACACTATTGAAAAAGCATTTTGATGAAGTATTCGTGCATATAAACATTCATGATTTTTTTTCGATATTTACAACGTCTTTGCAAAAAGTCTTATTTAATTTAAAGTGCAACAACACCTCTTAAAAATGAAACGCAACGCCTATGTCTTGATAATTTGTCAATTTTTTCTGTCATACTGTCATATCAAAAAATATGGATAATAATCTTAACATGTTCTGCAATTGAATATAAAAGTATTTAAAAAATACCTTAATTGATTTACTAACATCAATCTTAGTATTAAATAATTTTTTTTTAACAAAATTCGTTGAAATTTATTTTTGATGTGACAAAAAAATTGACACATTATCAAAACATAGGCGTTGCGTTTCATTTTTAAGAGGTGTTGTACTTAAAATTAATTAAGACATTTTTGTGAATATCGAAAAAAATCATGGATGATCATATGCCTGAATGCTTTATCTAAATGCCTTTCCAATGATGTGCCACACATGGTACATTCTCTATTTTAAATTAAGAAGTTGGGGAAGTGGACTGGGGTGGACGGGGTGGACTGTTTTCTGTGGCCCACTCCCTATAAAGAAGATAATGATGTAAATAAGTGTAGAATTAAGGAAGATAAATTTAATACAAATAAGATATCTGAAAACAATTTGACAGCGTAACTGTTCGAAATGATTAAAATGTAATTTTCAAAAAAATATGGATTGAAATGAAATGAAATATGAAAATTTCACAATTTAATTGTGCTTGAAAATAAATATTTGAAAAAAAAATTTAAATTGAGTAATTATAAGCTTAAATAATAAGTTTAAAATATTTACGGCAAAACAAAGATATTTGAGCTATTAATTTGTTAAAAAAATATAATTCTTTGTGGTGGGTAGACAGATAATAATAAAAAAAAAATTTTTTTACATTTATATTTTTTCCATAATTTTGTAATTTTCGATCTGAATAAATTTTCTGCCGGTGGTGTTTTTAATCAAATTTATGTTTTATTAGAAAAATAAGAGTGAGTTATCTTAATGTAAATATTACAGAGTCAGCCTTAACAAAATTACCATTGTTTATTTGTGAAAAGAAAATCATATTTTTTAAAACTTTTATATAAAACATGCGTTTTCATGCGGTATTTTGAATCACAAATTTGCCATTCATAATTTTTAAAAAAATTTCGTGTAATAATTATTTTACCACTTATTTTTTATGAACAATAAATAAAAAAAAAATGTAGTTCGTTTTAAAGTTCTATTGCAATAATACTTATTGCACTTACGTAGTGTTTTTTATAAAATTATATTACTATTGCAATACAAAGATTTTTTTGAACCATTAAAAAATAGCCCTTTTATTTTAAAAATATATTTTTGTTTATTTTTTATTTGGTAATAATTTTCCTTTAATATCTCATGTGTAGAAACGGCTTAAAAACAATTTTAAAAATAATATATTACCTTGAAAAAACGCGTAAAAATAGTTGTCACTCGGTATAAAGCGCGGTGCTGCATTAAATCATTGTTTTTGAAGAGCGAAGAAGAGGCGAATCTAAAAAGATAAATACCTTAAACATTTGCGTCACCTCTGGTAATACCGCATTAGATCCATAAAGAAAAACCCTGGCATCGGTACGGTAACACCCTTTGCTGCACTCGTTTAATAGAAACACACTGTGGAAAACTAGGAAAACGCGTGGCAGAGCCGAGCAGACGTACAACTAGTGACCGCGCACCAGAAAATTTTTCTCATCGACTCTGACAAATGAAAATCGTCGAATTTTCCTGATCGTCGGACAGACCTTTAGACTATTAATGACTGCTATTTTTGTCGCACTTGATATTATTTGGTGGATTTTTTTTTGTATTGTGATCCAAGAAACCTGTACGGTTTGTCGTCAGACAGCAACATTATAAAGGGAGACAGACGCACCTAATCAGGAGGAATATAAAGGTGGATTTTCAGGTGTAGCGCGCATCTACCGCAATGTATACACATATACTACGAACGCGCTCTTTGTTGTAATTTTTATTCATACCGCTTCTTTGTTAAAGGGCGTTTTAAAAATAAACATCCTTTAATTAAATTTTTTGCATATAGGTATAAAGATTAAACAAGTAATGCCAAATATTATTATTACTCCTAATCAGATAGTTATCTGTACCACCAAGCCACAGGGGTGATTGGTAATTTTAAAACAAAGAAACTATATTAAAATTTTAGAAAGCCTTTTGCCGTCGTACTTTCCCTTGAAGAAAAATTAACCAAAAAAATAGAAAAACGGTTAAAATATCCCACCCTGTTTCAAAACAAATATTTATTGACTTTATAAAAAAAGGAAGACAAAAGGTCTGCTCTTTTTGTCTTTGATTTTATTTAAGAAGTTTCATTCATACAAGAATTATACCAAAATCAATAATACCTACATACATATGGTCGCACCTTTTTTCCGTAGGGACGAGCAAAAACCACTTCCGCTACGGTTTTTATACACGTATTTCGTTTCTTCCACTTGTATTAGCGCTTTCATACATGCTTATTGGTACTCTTGACCTAGCCTTTCTTCAAAATAATTTTGATATAATCAATACACGTTCAGCTAGATCGACCTCTACCGCCCATTTACACTCGTCTTATAAATCTGTTTCGTCAATCTTCTTTTATCCATCTTCTCTAAGTGTCCGAACCATCTAAGAACTCCTTTATCTATATTTGTCAATACATCTTTTTTCACACAACAGCGTTCCCTTATCTTACTATTCCTTACTCTGGCTATACTTCTTAGAATACTTATCTCCGCAGCGTTGATCTAACTTTTATGCTTCTTCTGTCAAACCCAACTTTCATTTCCATACATTAGTATAGAGACCAGCACTTCCATATGCACAGCCAGTCGTGCCTTTTTTGACACGTCCTGGCTTTTCATAAAGTTATGTCAGTCATACTTTTCGTCTCTCGTAAACTTTGAACCCAAATATACAAACTCTTTTACTAGTTCCACTATATCTCCATTTGATAGCTCCATTGTAGCCCAAAAAAATATGCTTCGCTTCCAGAGTATCAAACAACAGAATCTACATTTACCTGAAAAATGTTAAATTCGTCGACAAACAAAATCATCCTATAATCCGAGTGGGTTAAACTGACCTTCCAGTTAGAAGACTAGTAACTACAGCTAAACAACTGATTATCTCGAATGTCAGCCGCTATATACCAATCAGCACCTCGCAGTTGGTCATGCTCTTTTCTCTTTCAAAAATCATTACTTTCGTCTTACTTACATTTACTTGTATTTCTTTGATTGATTGATTTTTATGGTATCATGCATAATATTACCCATTGCCAGCAACTCCTCCTCGGATGATGCAAATATGACGAGCATAAAGGGGGCATTTGACGATCAAATAATTCATTTTTAATCTATGTACTCTTTAAATATGGACAACAACTATCAATAAGTTAAAGAGTCATGGTGAAGCCATACATCCCTGTCTAATACCTTTTTTGATGTTAGACCAGTCCGTGTAAGTTCAGTTTATCCTGACACAAGCAGTGGAGTCCTCGTTAAGTGATTACAGCGCTCGTATCAAACTAGCGCTCACCTCGTACATAGACAATGTTGACCACAATTCATTTTTTACCACTCTGTCAAAGGTCTTTTTCAACTCTACAAAAGCGCAGTAAACCTTTTAAAGAGTAAACTCTTACTAAAAGTATCAGTATTATCCAGAGAGTAAAAAAATTGGAGATATAGTAATAAATTAGTAATAAAATAGTAACAAATTATTACCTATCAAATATAAAAAATATATTTTTAAAGGTATGGCTCTGCTAGGTGTATATAATGCTAGCAGAGCCATCGATTTTTTTATTTTAATGATAGGTAATGTGGTAATAGATTAGTAATACATTACTGCACTGCTGTAGTTTTGAAAGTTGCAAATGGCTATGCTAGCTTTATTGGAGTGTAAATTTCTGCATTTACTAATGATATGTTTGCGACAACACAAAAATCTTATTTTTCTTATTTAAAAACTTGTTTTTTAACCAGCAATAAAAAAAATTATTTTTAATTAGAAACATTCATAATAAATTCATATATTTAATATACAAAATACAACAGGAATAGCGAATGTCTTAAACGAAATTTTGCTATGTAGACTTTCTCTTTGTTAAAACAATAATTATCCCTCACTCTTTTATGCCCTTTGTTACTGGCACAGAACGAAACTTTTTGAATTGTATATAAAACACTAAAGCTTTCTCTTTAAGACATAATTGAATTTTATAAATTAGGTAATATGCTTAACATGATTTAACTAATTAAAAAACACAATTAAATTTTTTCTGTTTAATATAATACAAACACAAATTATTTGCCGTATGTAAGACTTTAATTATGATTTTAATTATTTGTTAGCACTATGAGTACAAAATATTAAGTTGTAAATGATTTAAGACCTTGTAGCCAGCCTGTGTAAATTGGATATTAAAGTAAAATTTCCAGCGAATAGGTATACTGGGTGTAACAAAATTATGGTACTTAAATTAAACTACATATTCTGGGATCCACAATAATTTGATTAAAACTAACTTACCTACGTACAAAATAGAATACGTTGATTTTTTATGATACAAGCAAACTGTCACAAAAAAATTATGGAAAGCAGCATATGTATTTGTGAGTTTAAGAGTTAGGATTTCCAATCCATAACTTCCAAAAGTCATAACTCTTTTTGTGTGCACTTTTGTACATTGGTTAGTTAGGTTTAATAGACTATTTTTTTTTACTTTTGTATACACCCAGTATACAATGGTAGTGTAAAACTTTATACCAAATAATTCTTTAGTAATTTTACATGAAACAACAAAGCATTTCTTATAGTTCTACCCCTGGCTAACTCACGACTGTGAGAAGCTGTCAGCTATATATTTTAAGTTGCAATAAATTATAGTAAAAATGTGTGTATAGGTGAATCGTAATTTAATGTCAAATGAAATGTTTAAAAACTAAAATTTGATAATAACTAGCAAAAAACACTATAACAAGAAAAAATCGACCACTAAACAGGCGGCTTTTATTTCTAAACAAAGACGCTTCTACGAATAAAATCTTCTTAAAGGTAAGCACACATGATAGAGAACATGTACATGGATAAATAAAGCTTTTAATTATTTAGTTACATGTTTCCTTTTAAAGACATATATACACGATTAATTTTAAACATTAAATATTTGTTCTTATCCAGTTTTTCTGAAAATAAAATGTTACATTATATCGCAACAAAAAAGTAATTAAATGATAGTTTAAAATTAAAAAGCGTCCTTTGCATCCAATATTATTTACTATTTTAGTAATAACAGGCATCGCCTTTCATTTACCTTTTAATTTTTTTAATTTTTATTGTAAGTGTAGTCGTTTTGGTAGGTTAGGTTAAAACGGCGGTTCGGAGGAAACCCACTTAGGCCTTTTGGTCCGTTGTGATACCGTGATGGACGGCGGTGCCCGTTTCCCTTTACCGTGAGAACCGATTGGAAGTTTTAATGTACAGTGTGTGAGGTCTTTAATGCTAATCGAGCTGAGATCAGATAAGTCATCAAAGTTCGGTCGCTCTAGTATAGAAAGATGTTTTCTGCCTAAGGCAGGGCAGTGCCAGAGAAGATGTACCATTGTTTTCTTCTCTTCCTCATCGTGACAGCTTCTACAAAAGTCGTGTCGTAGCTTTGCGATTCCCATGCACCCCGTGCATGGGATCCACCTGCCCAATGTCCTGGTATGGCCGCGATCGCATTTCCAATGGACTCCCTGGATAGAGTTAAAAGATCATTAGTTCAACGTAGATCTAGTTTAGGCTAAATCTGTTTCTATGATGTGCATTTGGGTTTATTTTGCTACCTCAAGTTGGCTTTTTGAACTAGTTTGCTGTGTAAGAAGAGCCGGCAGTTTGCAATCGGTACTCCAGGCTGAGGTGAGACCTATACAGCTAGGAGGGTGGTGCTCTTTGTTGCTAGCTCGTCTGCCTTACGGTTGCCTGGTATGTACCCGTGGCCAGGTACCCACACAATGTAAACTCTAACTTAGCTGCTAGCTCATTCAGTGATTTAAAAAAAAAATTCAATTTTTTAATTTTTCCAAGCTCATATGAATATTTGCAGCACGTTACTAAAACAACGGACTGTCGGTTTTGTTGCGTGGAAGACGAAACTGCTAAACATATACTGTATTTATGTCCCAGCCTGGGAAGAATAAAGTTCAACAGATTTGGTTACAATAGACCTACTAAAGGTCGCAATAGAGGGGCGACCACGCCCCAATCACATGATACCTAACCAACTAAAACAATAACATGCATTATTTAATTTTTTCTCTGTCCGCCTGTCTGTTTGTTTGTCCGGGTTTGATTTTAAAACTAATAGGGTGGTCTGCAAAGAAATTCTTTAATGTAAATTTGATAACAAGAAAAAAATTTATTCTCATTTAAAGATATTAAGATAAAACTAAATTCCTCGTGGACGAAGTCGCGGGTGACAGCTAGTTATTAATAAATATTTTGGTAAGTTTATTCATTAATTTGCTCCTGATAAAAAAATATTTTAAAAAAAAGTTTAATAGATATTAATATATTTATTATTACTTTTTTACAAATTCTGACAAGAATAAGTCCGTCAAAACAGCTTCACAATAACCTGGATCTAAGCATATTTTTGTCACAGGGCTCATTTTGTAGTCGGTAAACTATTATTAAAAAAAATATTTTTTTGCGTTATTAAAAGTATTTATTAACGTTTTCAAATTAAATCTGTGGTATGATAAGAATTCACCGAAACTAAAGCATCATATACCATACATGTTCGAAGGGATTTAAATCCTTTGTACGAGGTGGCAACGGGCAAACCATTAACGCCAGCTTCTTGAAGAAAGTCCAAAATTTAACGAACAATATGGGAACGTGTGATTTCTTGCTGAAATAGAATGTGTGGACGGCCATCTAGATAGGTTAGGTGTCATGTGAGTGGGGTATAGTAGCGCTCCTACACTGTGACCCTTAGGTGCGTCTAGTCCACAAACGACACACACGCATTACCGTAATTGTAGTGCAATTAACACTGCGGCCAATCTCGTGATAGAAAAAACCTACATCTCGATAGGCAAAAAAACTAAAAAATCGCTAATATGATGATAATTTTGATGTCTTCGAACTCGAGGAATTTTGTTACGCTTACATAACACAAGTAGACGGAGGCGCGATAACCAAAAAAATATATGTACCTACTAGTCAGCACTTGTAACTCGGTTTCTTTACAAAAAAAAAAACATTGATATTGTTATCATAGCTGCTTTAAATATAGTCACATTATGTTGCCAAAAAATAAAGTTCAAGAAATAATTTTTTTCTGGGTGAAACACTTATTTCAGTAAGTATATATACCCATGAAATCTTCTACTAAAAATATATCCCTTAAGGCATTCATATTGATTGATTTACCTAAGCACGGTATATTTGTAGTCCTTAAATTTCATTGCATTGATTTATTATCAATGATGAAAGTTTTCTGTGATGCAACACACCCAAAAAAAAAATTCAACATTAGATAAAAATGGTTGACTAATAATAACTAATTTCAAGGCTGTATACAACTTTAAAAACTAAACAAAAAATAAAATAAAATTACATGGACCCACATATTTTACTGTAATTAAATTGAGAAGATGAATTGAAACAAACATGTTATGGATAAAACAGTTTATGTACATATATATATATATATATATATATATATATATATATATATATATATATATATATATATATATATATATATATATATATATATATATATATATATATATATATATATATTCGTTGCTGACCAGTTAGTTCCCCCACTAACTAGAATTCATTTAGTTACATATACAGGGTGTTAGTAAATAAGGGGGCAACAAACTTCAGGGGTGATTCTGCATGAAAAAATAATGACAGTTTGCTACTTAAATATATGTCCGTTCGTTTCAGAGATACGGGGTGTTAAAGTTTTCCTTAAAAACTAATGATTTATTTATTGTTCTGAAATCGATCGAGATATGCAATCTTATAATTAATATTAATTTCTACATTTAGTAACTTAGTTCCTGTCTCAGTAGTAGTTCGTCTATGGGTTTTGTAGATAATTAATGTGTGTTGGTAATAGTCCCAAAGTCCTGCATTTAAGTAGGAAACATCTCCGATTATATTCATCTGACAATTGGACATACATTAAAACAACTAAATTATGGTTGGGAACTAAGTTACTAAATGTAGAAGTTGATATTAATCATAAGATGATTTATAAATGTAAATCTATGCTATCAAAATTTAAATCCGACATAATAATTGCAACAAATGAGTTGATATTTTTTTAATTTTCTAATAGACAACGTAAATGCTTTCGAACAATATTTCATAGGGTAAAACAAAAGAATTTAGCAAAATTACAAAAGTTAAAGGAGAGTCAATTTTGAAAAATTAAACACTCACACAAGGTGGGTAAAAAACCTTTCTAACATTCACATTCCTCATGAAATTCCAATGTTTTTATCTCTAGGTCCTAAATTTTGCATTGAACCGGTAATGGGAAAAGATATTTCTTTAAAGAGCTTACTAGCAGATGTAGATTACATCACTTCATCGATTTCTGACAGTAATTTAAGTAATATTGCTATTTCAAAGTCTACTAACATCACAACGAATGGGTATCATAATTCCCAACGTACTTCTTCCTTTTTCCACGGTTTATACATACATTATACATTCAATCTAAAAAGTTTTTAAAGAATAATCCTAATTTAATTGTAACTATATTCGATAAAGAAAATGTAACATGGACAAGGATCAATATATGACGATGTCAAGTGCTCTCATCATAGCCAACTGCTTCTATTTAAATGAATAGCAATAAATTAATAAAATCTGCTTATATGAATGATGAAATTGATGAGGGTAAAAAAAAATTACTTCCTACAACTCCAAAATTTTACTCTTTACCTAAAATTCATAAGCCTACGTTATCAGGTCGTCCAATAGTGGTCCTCCAAACAAGCTCCCATTGAGTCCATAGCATCTTTCCTTACTGACATCTTAACTAAAGCATATGATTTTAATAACGATTATCACATTAATGATTTTTTTCAGGTAAATGGCCTATTTAATAAATTCAAACTCCCGAACGATTACGTATTAGTCAGCCTCGATGTGGTGACTCTTTTTAGTAATGTTTAATTACAAGCGTGCCTACGGGCAAATAATAACTAGTGAAGGGAAATTAGCGGTTTTTGTAATTTAACGAAAACATATTTTTAAAATTAATTACTTTTCTTTTTAATATAATACATACTTTACATTTAACAATAAATATTATAAACAAACTTTGGTACACCGATGGGGGCAAAAATTAGCCCCATATTGGCAGCGTATGTGATGGATGATGTGTTAGACAAAGTCACAGACGTCCTCCCATACCATCCACCTTTCCTAAGGAAATATGTTGATATCATTATGGCAATTCCTTCAGATTCCACAGATGAGACCTTGTTCATCTTCAACAGCTACGATCCATAGATCCAATTTACAATTGAGTTAGAGAATGAACATAACAGCGTTCCTTTCCTAGATACTCTTTTCTTTAGAACACCGGACAACACAATACTCATCGATTAGTACAGAAAATCATTGAGCTCCGGTCGATACATTAATTATTGGTCTTACCATAAACGAAGCATGAAGTCCAACCTGATCCAACAGATAAAAACAAGAGTAATCTGGATTTCTGATTCGTCCTTTCCATAAAAAAAAAAACATTGACATCCTTTTTAACTTATTTCTTTAAAATTCTTTTCCTTCGTCCTTGCTTAAAAAGATTCTGTATAATACTTCAACCATTGAACACGTGGCTAACGCTTAATTCTTGCTCTCACCCCGAGCTCCATTACTAAATTCTCAAAATGTAGATAATTCTCAACAAAACTTTTTCTATGCCTCGTTACCGTTCATTAAGAATATTACACCTGGATTGACCAAGACGTTCAAGTCCTTTAAAGAAAGAGACTTTTTTTGGAAATGGTTAATATTATTCAAATTGACAATTCCTTAAATATAAAAATTGATTTAAATCATTTAAGTGAGATCCACTCTTATTTAATATCTGTAGACAAATCTGACAGAGCAGTAGTCCAACATAGTAGCTCTACAGATATAACGTTAAAATTATAATCCATATCTTTATTCTTATACTTAACGGTTATATTGCGTTACAAATTTAAAAATATTAGTCTCTATTCTGTCTCTCTGTCTTCTTTTCTATTATCAATGGCTGCATGCTTCACTGCAACATTGCTTTAGTTTTTATTCCCAAAAATTACGTGGCAACACTACGGATTTCCGGGTGAGCCATGTCACTTGTCATTAAAAACTTCAGTTCAGTCTTTGTTTTCCTTTCGAACCTAATGTGAGTTATATCACAGTAACATTCATAATTTATAGAAATAATGCTGATACCAACATCCACAACTTCATATTCTTATCTTTAATTGTTGCTTGCATTTTATTCTAATCAGGTATATATTCAGTATAAAACGAGATCATTGTTAAGATTTCATACGACGAAGATCGTAGAAAATTGTAGTCATTTATATTTTACAGAAATAAATTTTTTTTAAAAACGACTTGAACATTTCGAAAAATTATTTTGTGTCCATTAAGATGTATAATATATAGTTGTATTTTTAAATTATAATTGTTCTGTGTTTTTTATCAATTGTAGCATCCCTGATGATGAGAATTAATATTATCGATAGCTTGGAAATTTTGTAAAAAGAGTACACTTATTTGACCTGCTGCATATCTCAAATATATATATATATATATATATATATATATATATATATATATATATATATATATATATATATATATATACGTTGTCCTACTTTTTAACAAAGAAATAACTTAATAGGGTCCAGTCGAGTCGTTTTAAATCAGTCTTTGCAAATCGACCCTTTCGGATCTTTTTACCCCGTACATTACTGTGAACCTTTTGTTAATTCAATATCTGTGCTCCAGAAATAAAATAGTGCTTTTCTACCTACTTTCGACGTTTCATAGAAATTGGTTTTTACTATATTTTGTAACTTGTTTTTATGTTACGATTATTATAGTTAAGAGCCTAATTTGTAGGTACTGTTTTAGTCATTTAGATGTTTTATGTTATTGATAGTCATGAAATATTACAATGAAAAAAACCTTTCTGTACACATCTGTAACAATTATTTTTTTATTTGGTGAAATCTATTTGCACACCTATCATTTTACGCTTAGTTACCATTAATGATTTAAAAGTCGATTATAAATTATTTACA
Source organism: Agelastica alni (assembly GCA_950111635.1). Taxonomy (NCBI): domain Eukaryota; kingdom Metazoa; phylum Arthropoda; class Insecta; order Coleoptera; family Chrysomelidae; genus Agelastica; species Agelastica alni. The sequence continues at coordinate 24,954,036 of OX467708.1, forward strand.
CCGTATCACAAACATTTGGATTTATATTTTATTACGAAAAAGAATAATTAATCTTTTATTAAAAAAAGTATTTTTTTATTGATTATTTTGTTAATTGTCACTAATATATCATGCATACATTTAACAATATAATGATAATAGTATGTAACGTTAAATTTTCCTATCCAAAATTTCAAAGGCCGGATCTGGGCACATTCTATACATATTCAAGTGGTGGGAGTCTTTCAATCTAGGTCGGTTCGAGAGTTGAAATCTAGTCTTGAGTTAGTCTAATTTTTGGCATTATGGTGGAAGGTTAATCAGACTAAATGCACCATCCGCTGACTTTCCGTGTCGAGGGAAAGGATTATTTTGTGGTGAGATATTTGATTTTATTTTTATTTTATTGGTTTTTTTTATTAGTTAGTTTAAATTATATATTGTTTTAGTGGTTGGCCTTCTTCCCTTCTTCTACTTCTTCTTTTCCTTTTTTTTCCGATGACTTGCTGTTTCGAGTGGAAGGAAAATTTAATGGGGTTGGCTTTTTCTTTCCTTTTTTTTCCCCGGTGAATTTCACCATTGGTTGGACTATAACCGTGGAAGTCCCCAGTGGGGTTTACCTTTGTCTCCATTGAGTTTCGTCGTTTCAACGACAATTTGCAGTGGCTGAGGATGTTTTCGCCGTCTGTTCGCCTGATGCCTGAGACGGGTTTTGGTTTTAGAAATTTGGTTTTAGAAATTTAGAAATTGGTACTTTTTTTTGCGCTGGATTTTTCTCCGTTGTTTCCCAAATTTTCCCGCTGCTTATTTAATTTTATTTTTATTTTATTTCCGCTTAAATAGTTGAAATTTTAAAATTATTTCTTTTCGTTTTATAGATATATGTACTCAAAAATTGTCTAAACTTTTTTTATTTTAAAGTAAATAAACCTGTATACATTTTAGGTTGTTTTTGTTGTTGATTGGTTTCTAAAAGATAAGAATGGGATTTTGCAAATAGGAGGTAAAAATACGTTAATTAGCTTGGTAAATGGTACTTAAGGTAAAGTAAACTATTGAATTTGTTTGGGATACCTATATTTAGCGATTTTTGATTCAAAAAATCGCTTGGCGCCCTTACGTGGTTTTCTTAGTTTTTTAGTTTGGTATTCGAAAAAAAAATGATTGTATAGATCCGTGAACTGACATATACAACCCCCAAATTGAATTCAATAGCGAAATCAAGTATCCACGAACCCCTGAGGATATCAGTAATAAACTTTATAAGTTTTAGTAAATTAAGAAAATAATTTTTATAAGTTTTAGTAAATATATATATTCAATATTTTTTCCATTCGTAACAAATTTACAGTTTTAAGATATTATAGACCTTTTTTTTCTTTCGTAACAAGTAATAGTGTTACGATATGTAGTCTTGGGTCCGTTAATATATACTTAATAAAAAACTAAACAATTAATTCTAATCTTTCTATATGTAATGCAATAAACTTCCATTTAAAAATCACTTGGATATTTACTTTACAACTTTTTATACTTCTTCCTAAACTTTTTAAAACAATCTTCTCAAAAACTATATCTTTTTCGCGGTTCTTAAATAGATACAACTAATCACTCTGAAAAGAACGATTTCTTGCTGCACAAAGTACTTGGTAATTTTGCTTTAGATCCTACCTATTCCATTCTAAAAGTAGCATAACTTACAAATATTTCTGTTGGTTCCATACACAGTGTAAAAATTGCATACGTTTCTTTCTTATAAAATACAAATTCATCATAAGCTTAGTCATCACGACAATGACCGCAGAATAAAATTTTGTGAAACAATGTCCCAAAACATACAAGAAGACGCAAATTTGGTTGATAATATTTGTTTTAGTAATGAATCAACATTTTATTTAAATGGCTTTGTTTACAAACATAATTGTAGGTACTGGGTTAACAAAAATCCTAACGTGTTTCGACAGGATAATACTAAGTTTCCAGCGAAGATAATAAAGATAATAAAGCTGACTGGGAAACATTTTAACGTCTACTTGACAAAACTCTGCACTGGATCACCCCCAGGCTACAAAATTACGACAGATTCCGTGGAGCAGTCATTTCCGCCGCAAAAAAGTGGTTACCCCGAGGCTACAGAAAAGAATATATACCTGGCTGGGATGAGAATGGTCAAACCTTATATGAATCCAGATAAAATTTTACAAAGTCTTAATACTGCTTGACGAGAAAAATGATCTCGAACTGTTGCCAACACAGATTTCAAATACTCCAGTAGAAAATCGTGGAGCCTCCTGAAGAAATTTGGTTCAAACACACCACCTGTAAAAATCGACCCAGCAGTGACTCCGAACCAAATAGCGGATCACATAGTTTTAACCTCCAAAGCATCTAGCAACAAAAAACAAACAACAATTAATTAAAAAAAACTTTCCCAGTTGAAAAAAGAGATCACGGAAAAATCTGACTACGCAGGACCATTTTCAATTCAGAAAATAGAGCACTTAATAAAAAAAATGAAAACTGGCAAAGCATCCGGCTATGACGGCATACATGTAGAATTTCTGGCCCATTGCGGTCCTGTAACTAAGAGTTGGCTCGCCACGTTCTATTCCGAGATCCTCAAAAATGGCAATATCCCACCAAAGCTAAAAAAAATAATACCATTACTGAAACTGGGAAAGATAAGGATAAGCCAGAAAACTATAGACCTATAGCATTACTAAGCTCGTGCTACAAACTGTTGGAAAGACTCATTTACAACCGTATATCCGAGACAATCACCGAACACATTCCCATAGAGCAAGCCGGATTCAGAAAAAAATCGTTGTTGCTGCGACCAAGTTCTTAGCCTACCAACATTTATAGAGGCAGATTTCGAGCAACAAGAGAAGTCATCAGTTGTCTTTGTCGATTTAACTGCAGCATACGACACAGTTTACCGTCAAGGCATAATATACAAGCTTCTCAAAAGTACCAAGTGCAAAACAATAACCTATCTCGTCGACAACATGCTTAGCAATCGTACCTTTCGAGTTCACATGAATGACCAGTCAAGTAGAAAGAGAGTGCTAAACAATGGCCTCCCGCAAAGTTCTGTTCTAGCACCTCTACATATCAAACCTTCCTATAACCCGCTCCAAGAAATTTAACTATGCCGATGATATGGCTCTTGAGTTTAAGCACAAATATTTTCTCATTGCAGAAAAGATATTGAATGAAGACCTAAAAGCGATAACCGATTTTTTTATAAAATGGAGACTTAACCATCCTTAAACAAAGTGGAAACATCTTGCTTCCATTTAAATAACAAAATGGCAAACGTTGAACTTAACATCGAATTCAATGGAACCCGTCTGAAGTACAACAAACACCCAAAGTACTAGGGCGTAACCCTGGACCGCACACTCTCTTTTAAAAAACATTTGACGAACGTAGCTGCCAAACTGAGAACAAGAAACAATATTATCTCAAAATTGAGCGGGACCAGCTGGTGTGCCTCAGCCGAAACTTTCCGCTGCTCCGTTCTAGACCTTGTATACTCCACCGCCGAATATTGTTCACTTGAATGGCTAAATAACCCCCATTCAAAAATGGTAGATGTCCAACTCAACAAATCTTTGAGAATAATCAGCGAAACCATTAAACCTACACCCACGCACTGGCTGCCTACTCTCTGCAATATACCACCAGCCCATCTCCGCCGTGAAAACGCTCTCTGTAGACAATATAAGAAAATCCAAGACAACCCGCAGCTCCTAATTTACGAAGACATCGTTCAACTAGGTGAGAGGTTACGTTCTAGGAAACCTTCAGTTCAAACTGCTGCAGCACTTACCGCAAAAAAATTCACTCTGGAGCACGAATGGGCACAATAATGGCGAAATAAAGTATCTCCTGACACCTACAACAACATTCGTACAAACGAAACAGTTCCTGGCTCTGCTCTACCAATAAAAACAAGGTGCTGCCTTAACCGCATCCGCACAGATTCTCTCTATAAATGGGGAAAACTCGAAAGTAACGCTTACGACTGTGGGGAACGACAGACCATCCATCACCTAGCATATAGCTGCGTCAGGAGACAGAGCCACTGCACGACTACAGACTTCTTAAGGGCCACCCCATCGGCTGTTACGTGGATTTAGATTTAAGAATTTAATGTTGCCATACGCTAAATAAAATTCAGCGAAGATAAGTGTATTCTGGTATTCTAGGAAGAATTGTACCTACAATTATTAGAAAATGAAATTAATCCAATTATAACTCAGTAACTAGGAAGACAAGTTGATGAACAGGGAAATATGGTGCTAAATGAACAGAATATATACATTTAACAGGACACATTACGCACTAGCTGAAAGACTATGGCTAGACGAACGATTTTTAAGACATTGGATTGGTAGATAGAAGTTTTATTGAATGGCCTGCAAGATCTTCAGATTTAACACCGGTTGATTTTTTGTGTGTGGCTATTTAAAAACATCAGTCTACAAAACTTCTCCGAAAGGCAATGAAAAGCTAACCGAAGAATGTAGACGAATTACTAGCGAGAATTTGCAAAGAGTTCGAGAAGAATTTGAAAATAGGTTATATTATTGCCTACAAAAAAACGGAGCTTACTTTAAACAGTACCCTAAATACAGTTAAGGAAGTATAATGAACTTTATTTAAGTTTTTGTTGTAATTTCTGTTTTTAATGTTATTTGCAAAATAAATCTATAAAGTAAATTGTTGTTTATATGGCTGATTTGCATTTTTCTTGGGTTTTAATTTAATGTATCAAAAGGTCTATTTCACATTTTAAAAAAGGGGTTGTGGATGTTAAAGGGGTGCCACATGGAAACAGCAGAATAACATTTATAAACTTTACCTTTGATTTCAAATTCGACGTGTTTTTTGTTTTTCTTACATTTACGCAAAATCAAAAGTTATTTGGACTGGCTGGTTTTAAAATGAAAGCACTGTATAACAGGCATTTAAGCAAAAAATTACCCTTAGAGATGTGCCAAATACATACGATACATCTGTTTGTCGAACGCCATTTTCTAGCATGCCAATGGCTTGCAACATTTGTTCACGGTTTTTATGGTATCTTTTCATGTTTAACTCTAACATTTGTATGATTCACTTTAAATTAAAATAATATTAACACATTTTCTTTAGTGTTTAGAGGTCTAAAATCAATTAAATGTAGAATAATTACAAAAAAAAATTTATGACAAAGTAAAAACATCAGAAATTACACACAATGTGGGTTAAAAAAACAATATATTAAATGAACTAATAAAATAATATTTAAAAATAAATAATGATTTTTACATTATTTCCGTAAATTTATAAGTGAAGTGAATTTTAAATAAATTATACGGTTTTAGAACAGTGACATTAATTTTCTCGTCAGTAATTTTATTCTTATGTTAAGAATTATTTTTTACTTTGATTAACTCTGAATGCGTGTTTCTTAGTTTTTTTAAACTATAATTTATTTTTCGCTTTTTAGTTCGATTTGTTTTACCCACCCTCTTGCTATTCATCCCTCACCAGTATATTGGATTGGGTGAATTTTAATATGACGTTGGGGTGGGGTCACGGGGATTCCACGTTTTTAAGGAACGAGAGAGCCAAAACAATTGAACAATCATTCAATCGAAAGTGTGTGCAAGGTGCGCATTGATTTTTTATAATAAGAATAAGTTCTACGACTAACAACAACATATAGTTTTTTTTTTTAAATTAAATAATGATGTGGTAAAAATTCTCGAATTTATATATTTAAACAATTTGACAGCTGTATGCCCTTACCATCACCATTCTTTTTCTTTAGGTGCCCTGTCCTTCTCGGACGTTGGCAATCATCAGCGCTATCTGAACATTGTCTACTGTTGAGGATTAGGTATTCTTGAAGGAAATATTTCTATGACTGAGATATGAGAATGATCTTCAGCTTTTGGAACGAATAGAATCTTATAAAAACATGACGTTCGTCAATCAGAATATTTTAATAAGAATCTTTTCGTTCTAAAAGCTCAAGATCATTCTCATATCTCAGTCATAGAAATATTTCCTTCAATAATACCTAAACCTCAACAGGTTATGGGCCCAGAACCGCTGGACTGCTGAAAAATAAATATTTTGAGTTGTTAACTGAACTGATCATATTCGAATTTGCGTCTTGTGAGAATAAAGAGACAGTTATGGAAACAACTAGGATCAAAATTGGTCTACTTGAAGGAAAGTCTAACTGGACGACTTGGAAATATAAATTGTGCATTTTGCTTCGAGGGATTCCTGGCGCAATTGATGTTTTAGAAGGTAGAATTGGGTCTCCAACATCTACAGCAGCGAATGCAACTGCAGAAGACATGTCAAAGTATGAATCCGATTTAGCATTTTTCACGAAAGCAGATAGTTATGCACTTCTAATCATGTCTACCAATATGACCGAAGAAACGCTTCAGAAAGTTATGCGATTCTCAATAGCACGTGAGGTATGGCTAAAACTTCATAGATTATATGATGGAAATGTGGAAAATAAGACTTATGACCTATGTACGCAGTTCTTCAGTTATAAGCGACAGCATAGAGATTACATTGCCACTCATACGTCAAAACTGAAGAATTTGTGGAATGAACTCCAAGTTGAGATTACCAAGGATAAAGTAGCAGCAAATAGTTCATGTAAATGTGATTTGCCAGAAATTCTACTCATATGCAAGATTCTGGGTACTTTACCAGATGAGTATTTTTCGTTCAGATCGAGCTGGATGCTGATGGCGAAAGCTGAGAGAAAAATCGACAATCTCCCAAACCAGTTGTGTGCTCACGAGAAAGCTTTGTTGAGCAAAAGTGAAAACAATCAAAAAGCTTTGAACGTGGAGAGAGCTAGTACAAACAAACCAAAAACGAAGCAGAAAAAGGGTCTTATTTGCAATTATTGCAAAGCACCTGGACATATAGTTCACCATTGTATGAAGTGGAAATCTGACGTCAGACCTCCAAAACCGAATAATACAAGCGGTGAAACAACAGGGCAAGGCAATAATGTCAATATGACTCTACTGGCAGTTACCAGTAGTGTATTTTCTGTCGATTGTGATCAAGATAATTGGTTCGTTGATAACGGTGCAACTAATCATATCACAAACCGAAACGATCTTTTTGGAGAATTCAAATCATTTGATAATACTCGCACCGTCACCACAGCAAATGGAGATTCCATTGAGGCTATCGTGAAAGGCACGATCACCGTAGAAGCATCAAATGAAGGCAAATCAGAGAAATTCACGCTAACCGATGTTTGGTATGTTCCTACTATAAAGAAAAATCTATTTTTTGTTCTGTCCGCACAAGACAAACACCCTAAGAGTGAATTTATTTGGAAAACTGAAAGATGTTGCCTTATGATTGATGGGCAAGTGAAACTTGTTGGTACTAGAAGCCAGTATGGTGGGTTATTCAAGCTGTCTTTGAAAAATATGAAGCCAGATACAGAAATGCAGGTGAATTTAGTTTCGAATGACAATGTGTTGCAATTATATCACGAAAGACTTGGTCATCAAAATAAAAGACACATAAAATCTGTTATATCACGTGAATTGGGAATAAACGTGAAACTGGACAGTGAATTATGTGAAGGTTGTATATACGGCAAATCTCATAGACTAAGATTTGGTACTAGAGAACGTGCAACGATGCCAGGTGAACTAATACATTCCGATGTATGTGGACCTTTTGCAAATTCCCAATCGGTATATCGTTATTTTGTCCTATTCAAGGATGATTACAGTCGTTTTCGTTATATTCATTTCATCAAGGAGAAATCCGAGGTACCTGATAAGCTAAAAATCATGTTATCTGAATCCAAAGCTGCAGGACATGTAGTCAAGGAGCTTCTCAGCGACAACGGTGGTGAATTTGATAGTAAGATAGTGAAAGACATCCTACAACAGAATAGAGTTCGGCAAAGGTTGACGATGCCTTATACGCCGCAACAAAATGGATGTTCTAAGAGAGATAATCGAACCGTTGTTGAGACTGCAAGGTCGATAATGCATGCACAGGAGGATTTACCACAATATTTATGGGCTGAAATGATAAATACGCAACATATATTTTGAATAAGTCAGGTGTTTCTAGTATTGATGATAAATTTTCTCATGAAGTATGGTTCGGCAAGAAATGTAGTTTGAAACATATGAGAATAATAGGAAGTACTTGCTATGCTCATATTCCAAAATCTTCTCGTAAGAAGATGGACAAGAAGACAGTCAAAGGTATATTAATTGGTTACGATAACCATGACGGCTATCGCATATGGTGCAAAGAAAGCAAGAAACTGATAAGATCTCGAGATGTTATTTTCGACGAAAAACTATTTGACTCTGATAGATCGAATGTACTTCCTATCTTTCCGGCTTCGACAGAAGGAGAAAAGACCGATAACTCGATTGAAGAGAACAAAAGGAGCAACAGCAAGGAAAGTGAAGAAGGGAATTGCCAAGAAGGAAATGTCCAAGAAAACAGTCAGGCTGCTTCAGAAGTTGAAGTAGAAAGTAGACAATTGAGAGACAGATCTGAAATCAGAAAACCGGCTAGATTTGATGAGTTTATTATGAACGTATCAACGAATATTTTGGAAATTAAAGAACCATTGAGTTATGAAGAAGCAATAAGAAGTGAACAGCGGATACAATGGTTAGAAGCTATGAAAAATGAGATGACATCACTGGAAGAAAACGAGACTTGGGTTTTGGAAAAACTACCAAATGGCAAGAAATCGATCCCTTGTAAGTGGGTTTTCAAAGTCAAAACGAATCCAGATGGTTCAGTAGATAGATACAAGGCTAGGCTGGTGATAAAAGGTTTCTCCCAGAGAAAGGGTGAAGACTATGACCAGACATTCAGTCCCGTGGCAAAATCTGGTACAATTAGGGCACTATTGAGTATCGCAGCTAGTGAAAACATGTCTCTTACTCAATTTGATGTTTCAACCGCTTTCCTTGATGATGGTCTTCTAGCCTCGAATAATGACTCATTGAAAGAAGATTTTGTGAGAAATTTGAAAAGTGAGTTCAAAATCACAATCAAACCAGCTTCTTACTTCCTTGGTTTGGAAATAGAGAGGCATGAAGATGGATTAATACGAGTAAACCAAGAGACCTTTACAAGGAAGGTATTGGAACGTTTTGGAATGGCAGAATGTAATCCAGTTTCCACTCCAATAATGAATGAACATAGTCAACCAGGAAAGGAAGAGGAAACTAGTTCAGAAAGAGATTTTCCATATAGACAAGCGGTAGGGGCTTTGATGTACCTTATGACTGATACTAGACCCGACATCGCTTATGCAGTTGGATTTGTATCAAGAACTCTCGAAAATCCAACTTCTTCTGATTGGCTCCGAGTTAAACGAATATTACGTTACCTAAAAGGAACCACCAACTATGAAATCACTTATAAACCTCAACATCTACAGCTCGGCGGAACAATGTGGTAGTGCTCACTCCATACCATTGTCTTAAGTTATTTAGCCGTCACGCGGCTTACCAGTTCCTGCAGTCCTTCCAGGGAGTCGGCAACAAGAACCGTGTCAACCGCATACCTCAGATTGTTGATTTTTGATTGTTGATAGCATTACGAATTTTGCTAACTTTGCCAGTAACCGTAGCAAGCGCGGAAAAGTCCTTTTCTAAATTAAAACTTATAAAAAATTACCTGCGCTCAACAATGAGCCAGGAAATATTACCAAATTTAGCAACAATATCCATAGGGGAGGCCATATTAGACCATACAGACATACACGAAACTATTAAGGATTTCGCAAACAGAAAAGAGAAGTGGAAATAATATAATTTAAGTACCGTTTATATTCTTACACATTTTAGACTCTTGTTGTATTTTTTTTAAACATAGCATATGTAATAGTTAAATCAGTATTATTAGAAAAAAGTCAGCTATTTTGTTATTAATATCTAAGTGTACAATTAGATATAACATCATAAATAAAGTATGTAAAAATTTAATTCGTGTTTTATTTTTCGCAGTAATTGGCAAGCGAAAGCGAACTGGTTTTACCTATTTAGGATAATATTATCTAAGTATATAAAACTGGAGGACATTTATTTCAGTCAAAATTAACAAATAAAAAAAAATAAGTTGAAACATGAAGATTCTTGAAAAAAAGAGGCGCTTCATAGGTTTCACATAGAGGCGCCGTGGGAGGTCGGCACGGCTCTGGTTATTATTAATGTTTAGTGTAGTTCTCGTCATCGAATAAATGGCCCATAGCGAAGATGACTTCATAGTTTTTGATATTTCTTTAAATAACGCAAGGAAAACATTCTCCGAAAACGATTTAACTTTATGCTTGTGTCGCCAATCCAATCCAAGTTTTTGATAGGTAATTTCGTATTTTTCTTTGGATTTTAGCGGTAAAAAATTATGTGTGACAGCTTAAGCTTTTGTTACAAAAATTGAGAACATAAATGACATGACGTTTATTTTCATAGCATGCTAAGAAAACCCCCCACCCCTGGTACATTCGAAATTTAGATTTACACAAAGACCTAAAAATCGAAACGATCTCCGAATATATCAAAAATCGGCATAAAAACTTTTCCGAAAAAGCCGCTTCTCACCCAAACGCGCTTATACCATCAAATTTTTACTATGTACCAGGTCATCAAAGTGGCAGACACAAAAACCTAAAAAGTAGAATTTTTTAATGTTTAACCCCTCCCTCATTTAAATAAAACTCCCCAGTTTTTCCAAACTAAAAACCCTACACTTACACAACACTATACTTACTACACCCACAGAAGGAGTAAGATTGTTTCCTACCAAAAGACAATACCCCAAAAAATCACACACAAGAGGTTTTGACGTTTTTTAACATAGGCGTAGAAAAAATATTTTATCAATTTTATCCTAAACGGTTTTGGAACACATAATTTAAACATTTTATAAGTATTTTTTTGTTGTCATAATAAAATATTTATTGTCAAAAGATTTATTTAATGAGCAAAAAAAAGTTGGGACGCTATACTCATTCGCTTATTTCAAATTTTTTACCTCCTTCCATACCAACTTTATGCGACATTTGCCACGCCTTTTTTTGGTTCTCTAAAGAGTACTCTGCTAGTGGTCTCTCTACTGGCAAATTATGCCCGAGCTCAGCCGTAGAGGGTAGAAGAAAAAAATCTAAAAGTGAGCCGCGCCACCGACTTAAAACGGTACAAGCCGGAAACCCCTAGGTCTTGTAGGCACCAGCAGAGCCACGCGAAAAACAACAAACAATTATGGTGAACTAGATAAATAAAACTATATTTACAATTACTGCAATATATTAATTAAGTAAAAATGATGTTCTGATTTTTTACAATAAATTCTGTATTTTCGTAAAGTGGTTTAAACGAATTTAATACACTTTCTTAAAATAATATTTAAATTAATTATAACAATCTTCCAGACAGTAATAAAAACCTAATGAGGTACAAAAGAGAATTAAAATAACAAAAAAAAAAACAACAACAAGAAAATGTTCACAATATTTCAAATTTCGAAAATAATTGGTTTTATATAAAATTCCTGATAGCAAAAGATTAACACAACAAAAAAGGAAATACCAAATAAATGGACTTGCTACAAAAATAATATTTTAAAACCCTTACAATATCCACATAAATTATATTCAGTGATATATAAATTCAGATTCAACTTGGAGCCGGTACAAATTTAACGAAAAATAATTTGGTTACTTTTAAACTATTGAAAACTTTATTGGGACGTCACTGGGAGCAGGTACAAATTAAATGAGAATAACTTGTTACTTTTAAATTATTGAAAACACTTAGATCAAGCACATAACTGATAAGTTGATAAAATTAAATTCCATACCATGTAACCAATTGAAAACCTCACTGAGACGTCACGGTAAAATTACCAGGCAAGTCTTTATAACGCTGAAATTTATCGTCGATGTGGATGGAACGGCACGTGGTACTTCACGATGGCTTCACTTCATCAAATCCCACAAGTGGTGATCTTAACTCGACACCAATATCCAAAAATATTCACCACATAGGCACGACAGAATGGTCAAGTTAAGAATTAAATGGTTTATCTTCCTAATTCAATAAAGATGGCCCCAAATTCAGCCAGATATGGAAGAAGAAACCGTAGAAGTTCCGCTCCCGTGTTAATATTCAACCGTTCCAAAAACTCTCAATCGACTTCCACCACTGCCACCAAACGAAAGATGAACCTTTCTCGCTCCCAGACCGGAAATCAAGAAAATGACCCGGGACACGCGTCAGCCAACCTTTCCATGTATAAGTCCCTAGTTCATAAACGCGCTCGTTCGCATCAGTTGCCAGCCCATGCAAACCAACAATAATATATCTAACAACACACTACAATCGAGGCCAATAATCAAGGCGAAGTCCAATAAGAGAGACAAAAAAGTCACAGCTATTAATAATCGAATTCTATCACTACTATAGGCAACACTATATACAACGAACCCAAATGCAGACTATTATAATAATGAAACGGCAGATAGGAGAAGAAAATAAAAGGCACGTGACACATTTATTTAACAATGTTTAATCGTCTAATACATTTTTTTTCAATTAAAATGAAAAAAAAAGTTGGTTTGTAGCATAATTTTAAAACAAACATTTTCAAATTTATGAAACGATAAAAATTTAAAATGGTTAACAAACTAATCGACTAATTTGCTAACAGACTGTTATTTTCACTAAGTTTATCCTAAAGAACGGATGAAAACTCATTTTGTTAAAATTAAAAATGCGGCATATTCTTTTCTCTTTTGTAATAAAATGTATTTGCTACACCACGCAGCAGTCGTTTATATTACAAAAAAACTAGCATGATATTTACACTACAAAATAAAATAAAAGATATTGCCATTGAAATGAAAGTATGTAAACATGCGTCGTGTCCGTATTTCCTAACATACAATTTTACTTTAAATATTGTTTTAATATAATGTGCAATATTAAATAAAAATAGCACAAACCCCAGTTTTATACTTATTTTTACCACCTTTAATGCAGAGGTGTCAAATAAATTTTTATTTTAAAACGACGTCAGTGTCCAATAATGTAGGTAAATTTGAAATCAAAATTTGTTTGTGTACTGTTTTTTGGACATGTGGATAATAAATAGGGCTTAGTGCAAAAATATTAAAAATTCTTCCAACAATTAGATGTTATATGCAAATTTTACTGGGGTTGTGGCGATTCATACGACACATTCAAAATAATTAATATTTATCTTATTTGTTTAAAAACAAAAAATATATAGGTATTATTAGATTTATAAATGTTTTTATCAGAATAATTGTTAATTATCATTTAAGCCACTGGATTAAAGATAAAATATTACATCTTGTAATTAAATAATGACTCACCGAACAAAACTCTCGATCCCTAATTTACAAAAAAATATCTAGACGGGAGCGTGTCAAGCCAAGTTTAAGCTTACAGAATCGCAAGCGGTACCGTGTGTTATATTACACATATTACACATTTGGCTTATATATTGAGACTTGCGAGATTCATATGTGCTCCAAATTTCATAAACACACCTCCCACAGTTATTTAAATATTAACGTCCAAAAATTGTCATTTTTATCACTGGCTGACCTATAGATCAAAACTCTAACACAGTTGCAGATGACCTAGAAAGTTTAAATTTGGCATCCAGATAGGTATTTGGTCACGCCATTTTTTCGTAGGGGTAGGCAGAGACCACATCCTTCCACTTTGCTTCCTTTACTTTTATTAGTGCTCTCAGGCATGCTAGTCGGTTGTTGGTACTCTTGACCTGGCCTTTCTTCAAAACAATGTTGATCTGATCAAAATATATTCGCCGAGGTTGACCTCTACCGACTTGCCCAATCACACTCGCCTTATAAATTTGTTTCATGCTTCTTCTGTCAAACGCAACATTCACTACCATACATAAGTGTAGGAACCAACACACCTGTATGCACAGCCAGACGTGCCTTTTTCGACACTTTTTGGCTGTTCATAAAGCTATTTAGTGCCCCATTCATTTGTTTTCCTGCTAACACCCTTCACTCAATATCACTTTCATACTTTCCATCTCGTAAACTTTGAACCCAAGTACACAAATTCATTTACTTGTTTCACTCTTTCTCCCTCAATCGAAACTTTACAGTTTGTTATGCTTTTTTCTTTTTTAATAACCATAACTTTCATTTTGCTTACATTTATTTTCATCCCTTTGATTTTTAGAGCATTATTCATATTATAAACCATCGCCTGCAACTTCCCTTCAGATGATGCTTTTATGACTTGATTATCGGCGTAAAGAAGGCATTTGACGATTATATCATTTTTTTCAATCCATTCACACTCTCTTTCAAATATATAAAACAATCGTCCATGTATAAGTTAAACAGTCATTACGAAGCCACACATTTCTGTCTCACGCCTTTTTCGATGTTAAAACAGTCCGTGTAAGCTCCGTTTATCCTGACACAAGTAGTGAAATCCTTGTAAAGTGATTTCAGTGCTCGTATTAAACTACCACTCACCCCACACATAAACAATATCGACCACAATTCAATCCTCACCACTCTGTCATAGGCCTTTTCCAAGTCTATAAAAGCACAGTAGACCTTCTGACGTCTAGCCAAGAATTTTTCGACTATACCTCGTAATAAAAAAAACTGATCCGTACATCATTCGTCACTCTTTTAATCAATATCTTTGCATACAGTTTGCCGACTATGCTGAGTAAACTAATACATCGGTTGTTCTTACAGTCCTGCTGCGAACCTTTTTCCTTGTAAAGCGGCACGATAACGGCCTTGCACCAGTCGTATGGTACGCTACCACTCTTCCAACAAAGGTTAAAAAGGCGGTACAGCAGACTAGTAACCACGCTTTGTCCAGCCTCCAGCATTTTAACTGTTATCCTTTCGTACCCAGCAATTTTACCCAATTTCATACTGCTCAACGCTTGCACAATTTCTGTCGTACTAATTTCACTTTCATTGCAACTTTTACTCGTGTCTCCAAATGGGGCCTGTACTTGGGTATCTTCTTTCTCAAATGAACTTTTAAAGTATTTTTTCCATCTCTTTAAAACGCATTTCTCTCCTTTTCCATACTATCATCTTGTTTTCTGATTTTTTCCAGTTGTGAGGTAGTATTTTTACCTCTGGCTGTTCCTATGGACTTCCAGAAGAGTTTAATATTGTCTTTTGCCCCACCTTTTATCCTTTTATACTCATTTTTTTTGCCTTGTTTACATCCTCAACGTTGCCTTTTGCGTTCTTTGGTTAGCTTTTGTAGCCAGCCAATCCATCAAGGCTTTCTTTCTGCTTTTTTAACCTCTACGCACATTTTTTGTAACTTGCATCCTTTCCTTCTTTTACTTACATCACACACTTTAATAGCAATATCCACGATTCCTTCCTTGAATGGCTTTCACAATTCTTTAACCTTACATGCTTTATCTGAACTGTCAGATTTCTTGATCAATTTACTAACGAACCTTCTTCTTGCAAATTCTCAACTTTTATACGCACACGATGGCGCCACCGCCTAAAGAGACCGGGTATATTATTAAATTTATTTGTATATTTAATAATATTTACAGGAAAAAATTGTTAAAAAATTAATTGCTGACCCGCTTGAGAAATATTGAAATACATCGTATACTTGAATGATTATGAGGACTTTTAAAATAATAAGTACGTTTATAATTGTTGTTGTACCACTCTACTGGGAATCCATCCAAATGTTTGATTAGAGTATTATTATTTAATTTAGCAATTTGAAAGCTGCATCTTCTACAAAAACTCTCACTACAATACTTTCTATCAAAATGAACGGCTGCAGCCATTTAAAAATTCAAAAAATCCTCATGATATTTGCTGGACAATGGATTTTTAAAAATCCAACTAATGTACAGAAAATCTATAATCGACTTTCAAATATTTTATTGTATGCCTTTGTAGTATGCACACATTACTTTCTTTTCACAATTGTTTTCTATTACAAATGTGACAAAGCAGTTTTTGAAACAATATTTTACTACGTTCATTTTATGACTGCTATCATCTTAACAGTTTTGTTAAAAGCAGTTAATATTCAAAAAAATTTAAGCTGGATAATTGGGTTCGAAAAAATCATGCTATTTAAAACCAAAGAAGCAGTTAGTATTTATTTAAATTACTGCAAAATAAATAACTTGCTTAATATTTTTTTCATTATCGTAGTAAATATTGTAGCATGGTTATGGTATTTTTTGGGTAAAAGGTGAGTTAAATTATATTTTTCGCTTTATGCAATTGTCCTTTAAAAACTTTACCTAGGAACATATACAAGCACTGCATTTTTAATTTTTATGTACCACTAAATGACAGTCAAATTTAATATACCATATTATACTATTTATTTTTTACCATTGTTAATAAAAAGCCTTTCCATGTTTGTTAACCGATTTCAAAAAAGGAGGAGGTTTTCAATTCGACTGTATTGTTTTTTTTATGTTTGTTACCTCAAAACTTTCGACTGGGTAAACTGATTTTAATGATTCTTTTTTTATTTGAAAGCTGGTACTTTTCGTGTAGTCCCATTTCAATTTGGTCCAGTTCTGACAATGGCATCAATAAGAAAACCATATAAGTCTTTGAAGTCAATAATACTGCTTTGAATCGTTATTAACTTTTGATATTGAAGTACCATTAGAAGTTGCTTCTGTCTGCCTAAAATAAAAATGTTTCATTTAAGTAAACAATTAAATTTTTGACAATACCTATTTTATGAAAAGCAGACACCGAAATTTCTTCACCATCCTTTTAAATTTAAGTAATCTTTTTAAACTTAAGTATCCCAATAAGCTACCGATTTTAATAAATACAACTACCGACTAATATACGTACATTTATAACCATCATTTTAAATTTTTGTATTGTTTGCAATAATTACTTTTTTTTCTCCAAGTATTTATTTTCATCAAGTTTATTGATAATAATTTTGATTATAATTAGTGTTTTAACTGTTTTTTGTTTAAATGTTCAAATAACATTTAGTTCTTAGTATCTACAATAGTAATTAAATACATGAAAAACAGTACGTAATTTTGTAAACTCCAAATCATGACGGATAGTAAACAAGTAATATTATTTAAAATTAAAATCTGCAAAATATTATCGATTTTTTAAATCTAATAATACTTATCCAGACAATCGGAAACATTAAATTAAGCATTTCTTTTTTTAAAATTATCTAATAACTAAGATAAGGTATTCATGAATTAAGTTGCTTGAAAATAGGGAATATGCATGTATTTTTTTTTATATTTTTATTCTATAGTTTACATCGCTATATAATAGTAAAAAAAAACCTTCACGCCAAAAAAACTTTAAACGCCCGCCATTTTGACGCGCCTGGTATGACTATAACAAACAAACAAGTGGAAAGGATAGGTTGAAGATTATTATAGAGGTATTGTTTGTGCTTTGCCCCAGAAGCTAGAAGAACTCTCTCAGATGACATTAACAAACGTCCGGTGTGCAGTCAAAATACAAAGTGACACATCAGAGCAATTTAGCACACAAAGAAGACTGCGACAAGAAGATGCACTGGCGTGCCTGCTATTTGATTTAGCACTAGAGAAAGTAATAAGAGACTACAAGGTACAAACTACAGGCACAATCTTTAACAAATCGAACCAATTACTGGCATATGCGGACGACATAGACATAATAGAGAGATCGGTCGCATCAGCCAATAAGTCATTTATAAAAATCGAGGAAGCCGGCAAAATAATGGGTCTGCAAGTTAACAAAAGTAAGACGAAACACATGATATAAATCGCAAATGTCAGAGCGAATAGGCAAAACCTGACCATCGGAGAATACAACATCGAAGTGATACAGGAATTCATATATCTGGGCTCACTAGTAAATAGGCAAAACAACGTGAAGGAAGAAATTAGAAGAAGACTGTTCTTAGCAAATAAATGTTACTACGCCCTCAGGCAACACTTCACATCCAAGATGCTTACCCGAACATCCAAGAAAACTCTATACAAAACACTCATTATACCAGTTCTGAAATACGGTTCGGAGGCGTGGGTGATAACAAAGAGCGATGAAAAACTAATTGCCACCTTTGAAAGAAAAATACATACATACATAAAGTCACACTTTTTTTCCATAGGGGTAGACAGAGATCACTTCCTTTTACTTGCTACGGTTCTTCCACACATCTTTTGCTTCCTCTACTTTCATCAGTGCTCTCATACATGCTCGTCGGTTGATGGTACTCTTGACCTGGCCTTTCTTCAAAACAATGTTGATCTGATCGAGATATGTTCTCCGAGGTCGACCTCTACCGACTTGTCCATTCACACTCGCCTTATAAATTTGTTTCATTAATCTTCCTTCATCCATCCTTTTTACGTGTCCAAACCATCTAAGCATTCCTTTATCTATCTTTGTAACCACATCTTCTTTTACTCCACAGCGTTCTCTTATCTTACTATTCTTTACTTTATCCAACCACTATACTTCTCAGTCTACTCATCTCCGCAGAAATATTCCTATTTTTATGCTTCTTTTGCCACACCCAACATTGACTACCATACATAAGTGTAGGAACCAACACACCTCTATGCACCGCCAGACGTGCCTTTTTTGACACTTTCTGGCTATTCATAAAGCTATGCAGTGGCTCATTCATTTGTTTTCTTGCCAACACCCTTCGCTTAATGTCACTGTCATACTTTCTATCTCTAGTAAACTTTGAACCCAAGTATACAAATTCATTTACTTGTTCCACTCTTTCTCCCTTAATCAAAACTCCACAGTTTGTCATGCTTTCTTCTCTTTCAAAACCCATTACGAAGAATAAACGGAGCCATAAATGTAGACAACCAATGGAGAAAAAGATACAACGCAGAACTATACGAATTATATGGAGACAACAACATCATAACAAAAATTAAAGTAAGTAGACTGCAATGGGCTGGACACGTTATAAGGGAAGATGAAAAAAAGACCATTAAAAGAATATACACAAGCAAACCAGAAGGGCGGAGAAAGCAGGGAAGACCGAGACTCAGATGAAACGATGGGATAGACCAAGATGCACGAGAAATCAAGGTGCCAAACTGGAAAACAGGCGCCAGAGACTGAGACCGGTGGATAAAAATACTAGAGGAGGCCAAGACCCATTCCGGGTTGTCGTGCCAAAGATGATAATGATTGTGCTCTGCTAAAATTTTACAGTGTTTTTTATTTTCGACTGATACATCATCATGGAACTACCTTCTCCATCTATAGAACAATCCAAAAAGCCGACATACAAGTACTGCATTGTACCTAAGTGCAGGAATACAATAATAAATGCATCTGATAAAGTAGTTTTCTTGTCCCAAGAGATGTGAACATAGAAGGTAGTGATGTAAAATAATGAAAAATGACGTGGTATCTCCATCATCTTGTTTATATTGTTGTGAAGATCACTTTAACGTAAGTATTTAATACGTTCTCTAAACATTTTTTTTGCTACACATATCTTGTACCTAAACAGTTCTTGGGTTTAAACAAAAATATTTGTACCACTGTGTTATGTGTCACACTGCTTTCTAACACATTCTGTTTCCTATTCATTTCAAAATTTAATTTATTATGTTTGTGTTTTCAGGTAAAGAGATGCAGTTAATTACATGGAGCATAAAATTATGAATTCGCAAGAAAAACAAAAAACCACATTAAGATTAAAAAAAGATATTTTTCTTACAATGGGGAGATTTTATGCCACAACTTGAGCATCATACGTTATATCCCTTTATCCACTATTAAAGTAAATACAGTACGTTAATAACTTATTTCGAAAATGAGTTTTTAATCCATCAAATTCTTCCGTTATTTACTTGACAGATATCAGTAACATTTATAACCTTATAAATGAACTTTGTGATAGTTAAATAATCATTTACGATTTTTTTTATTTAAACTGCCTATTCGTCTTTTAAATTTACTATGAAACAAATGATTGACAACATCAAAGATAGGTTAGGTACAAAACTTGCTGTGACGTTAGCGACTTTTCTTCAATTTCCATATCCGATGTTGCCATAACATTTAATTTTATGAAATGTAAAAATGGTAAAAACTATAGACTTACTCATATTTTCCAAATTTTACATGTATTCATCATAGACTTTGGAGTTTACGATAAAACTTAAATATAAATGTTCTACAGACGGCACCATGGCAAAATCCTTTATTAAGGAACGTTATTTCAACTCGAATAACGTAAAGCAATATCGGTTAATAAAGTTATCCCTTATTTTAGCGCTATTGCGCATGCGATGAATAACGGATAAAGTATATTGCTGTTCAAATAGGTGGCTTAAAATCTCCCTAATGTCTTTATATTTCCTTTCTATTTCAATGTCAAAAATATACAGTGACACAGCCACCACCAATGAGAAAAAGTTTCCTAAAGAGAAAACATGGAGATATAATAGAAGGCGCTCTATGTGCGCCTTTTTCTAAACAAAGTGTCAGTGTTAGTGACTCATCATCAGAAAATTATTTAAAAGCTGAGACTAGTCCATCGACATCTCACATATACATAAAAGATACTGTAAACAAAAATTCTTGTGAAGCTGGTTGAACACTTCTTTATCTAATGTATATAATTTTACCTCTGAATATGCAATGAAATCGTAATTAAACTAACTGAATCACAAACACTCCTAAACAAACACCCAACCCAACAACGCACTCAATATTATTAACATTAGTTGTCCTAAACTTCTACGCAACATTCGCTTTTTAAATGTTTGAATTTCTCTTAGTTTTTTTGCACTTTTTAAAAATTAATTTCTTGCTCAAAAAGAAATTATAATTAAAAATATTATAAAGGCATAATTCTTAAGTAATAACGTTTATTAAAAAAATATTTTAACTTTATTTGAATCGGATGCATATTCTCTATTGAACGAGTTTATGGTTAAAATATTTTTAGTTTACTGTGGCTCCCAGCCACATATATTTATGCATCCAAAAAAAATATGAAGGGTAAACGTTATAGAATATACAATATAGTAACTGGAATAGAAGAAAAGGATATAGGAAACGACATCAATAAAACTTAAGAGAAGAAAAAGTCCAGGCCCAGACGGTATTCTAAATGAACTTCTTAAATACGGCGGGAGAAGCCTAAAACAGCAGCTAACGCCATATTTTGCAAAATCCTTTTACATCAAAAAGTTCCGGATGAATGGCTACTAAGTACCACAATCTTACTGTTCAAAAAAGGAGACAAAAAGATATCTGCAAACTACCGAGGCATAAACCTTCTAAATACACCCTTAAAGCTAGTAACAAAGATTATAACAAATAAAATAAATGAAATCACCACATTGGGTGATGAACAACAAGGATTCATATCAGGAAGATTTTGTAGAGATGCGGTATTTGACCTGAAACTGAAACATCCATTGAGTGTAACAAACCAGCCTTCATGTGTTTTATAGACCTGATAAAGGCGTTTGACCGAATACAACTAGAGGACGTGGTACACCTTTTATACAACAGGCAAATTCCATATAACATCATAAAAACCATCAAAAATATTAACCAGAGAAACAAAATATAAGCCAAAATTAATGGCACAACTACCAAAAAAATTCACGTAAATGGTATTCGACAAGGAGATTCTCTTAGCCCCTTATTGTTCAACATCGTTATGGACGAAATAATAAAAAGCACTCGTATCCTGAAAAGGTTTAATATGGGGAACAAAGACGTCAAAATCCTATGCTATGCCGATGATGCTGTTATGATTGCAGAAAACGAAGATGACCTACAAAGATTACTATTCAAATTCAGCACAACGGCAAAAAGTCTAAAAATGAAGATATCTGCAGCAAAAACAAAATGCATGACCACCTCAAAAACACCTATCAGATGCAAATTGGTTGTGGATGAATAAATTATACAACAGGAGATAAAATTTAAATAACTAGGCATAGATATATCAGGATACGGTGACATCGAGGAGGAGGTAAGATACCAAGTAGCAAAAGTAGCACGAACCTTAGCTTAACTGAACGATACAATCCTCCGAAACAAATATATCGGATTCGAGGCCAAATCCCGAATCTACAAGGCGGTCATCCGACCTATATTAACATACACAGCGGATACATCGAACACAAAGAGAATATTAGAAACCACCGAAATGAAAATAGTACGCAGGATCGCTGGAAAAACACTTTTTAACAAAATAACTAGAGACAAGTCGCCCTTAGGGCGTCAAAGCGTTGGAAGAACCTGCAAGAGAGGGAGCGACAACCTCTTTAACAATTGAACGGCAGAGGATACTAAGAAAAACAAGCAATTTGCTTACATTAAAGAAAGAAGAAGAAGACAATATAGGGTAAAGATAAAACAACTAAAATACAAAAAAGATTATTCTTAATTTCATTAAGTTATCAATTAATTTAATTTTTTAATAACAATTTAACTTGTTATTAATATAAATACTTTTTTAAAGTTTAATCAATTTTACAAGACAATTTAATTAAATAACGAGCAAAACCGATAGTCCGTTTGTTGGTTTAAACCCATCCTTCCGAGGTGGTATCTTAGACAACAATGTCTTGTAAATAGTCTCGTCAGAATTCGCAGGTCATTACTACTACACTCCAAGAACTGCTTGGTTATGTTTAAGTAAAAACGCCTTCGAATGTGTTTACCCTGGTAGATCAGACCAGTGCTCAAGTCTTTTTCCTTTTGCCCAGTGCGAAATAATGGTTTTGTCTGCACTTGTGGTGACTTCAAAGACTGCTTTTGGTCCTGTGAACGCAGATTCGACTCCCTGTTTTGCGAAGATTCAGCTTTCTTATTGCCCTTCATCTCCTGGTGTCCAGGTACCCACAGCAGAGTCACTATGTTGTGTGCACCAAGGCACTCTAGGTATTAGATGCAATTCCATGCGAGCTTAGAGTTTATCTTGTTGCAGTTCAGTGCTTTTAGAGCAGCCTGGATGTCTCCTGTAGTAGCTTTGTCAAAATGTATTTAAAAACAGACTGTAATATTTTTTATAAAACATAGTTTTGTGTTTACATTGTATTAATTTTTTATTTTTATTTTAAAAACGGTTTCAAGCAATAATTAGTTAGTATTTTTATTGTAATACCGTCCATTGACAGTATTAAAATTGACACACCTTAAATAAGAGAGAGATAGTAATTCTTTTTATTTTCAGAGACTCTTTACACATAGATTACAATCCAGATTGTCCATTAGCCAGGGGTTTTGCTTTTCAAGTATGGTACCCATTTGATATCGAAAAATATTCATGGATTTGCTCTCTATTTGACATCGTAACTGTATTCTGTGGAATATTACTGTTTTGTTATTATAAAATACTACCCTTATCTTTTATTATATTTCTTCTCAGCCAAATAAGTTTGTTAAAACACTATACCAGGAATATTGCTAAAGAAGCTGGTATATCTATTCGTGATTGTGTCAAGATGCATCATTATGTTATCAGGTACGTTAAATGTATTATAAACGTTAAAATTAATTTAGTAAAAAATCAGCAAGTACACAATGCTTATAGTTTTAAACTAAACGAAACGTTTACAAAAAATTCTTGTCTAAGAAATTATTGTACTTGTAAACTGTAAGCAACAAAAATAAACTTCATTTGCACATTATTTGTTTCCCAATATAGTAGATAATGGGTATATTTTTTTAATATATTACATATATTACATATAGAATGCCATTTAACTTCCTTTTACTAATATACTACACAATACGTACAATCTTAAATATTCTAGGAATTTTAAAAACAGATATATATATATATATATATATATATATATATATATAAATAGAAATAAGTAATATATGTGAGCCACCGTATTTTACAATATTTTTGCAATATATTTAGTAATCATTTGACTAAACTCGGATTTATTTTTATTGCAAATCAGAGTTTTAAATTGCTTTTACATTTTGTGCAAACAATACAGTCTTACCAATAATAAATACAGGACAAAATAATATAATATAATTAAATAGTAAAAACCGTAGCGGAAGTGGAATGAAGTGGTCTCTGCCTACCCCTATTGGAAAAAGGCGTGACATTATGTATGTATGTAAATTTATTGGATTTTTGTAAGTAACGAGCCCAATAAATAAAATAAAATGAAAAAATTTATTCAAGCAAACTAAGTAATGGCGTTGTATAATTAGGTTTTTTTAATTTGTGTAGATATTATTTATAATACACACAACGTCAAAAGTCTTGGACCCCCACTCAGTTTTGTTAGATAAATGTTTTGTTAGAAAAACAAAACAAATTTATAAAGGTATATTTTTTTTTAAATCTCAGCTTTATTTACAATCTGTTACAATGTACATGTAACAATAAGTAAATTGTGTGTTCATATGAAAAAACTTGTAGAAATCAGTTCATCAACTGGTTCCTATATTTACATTAGTTATATTATAATATAACTACAGTGAACGTGTATTAAGAGTCTGCTAAAAATGGTACTGTAAGTCACGTGGGTATTGACGTTTCAGACGTCTATGTGGCACTAACCCTACTTTTAAACACTTGAATGGTAATGTTTAGTCTTTAAAAATCAATAAAAACATCACAATATTGTTTCTTTAACGTAAATAATTGTCAAAAAACTCACTCTACTCAAGAATATTCAAAAAACCAAAATCGTTAACCTTATCAAAAATATGTTATGTGTTTTACCACGTTCACGTTTCCAATCTCAAACAGGACGTCACATGTACGTCACCCTTTCTGCCGATATCAAAAAGTTGCCACGTGGTGAATTTCACCCAGAGGATTGTTCCCACAGCAGTCAAAAACAGTCCGTTATGGTCCGAATTGTGCATAGCATAAATCTAAAAAACAATCCATACTATTGCAGACTGTTTCTGACTGCTGGAGGAACAAACCTTCTATAGAATAATTTAGAAATATTGAAGTTTTACCGCATTTACCGTACTATGATTTTCATTTGTTTAGAAAGTATACGTTATAAAACTGTCGCAGTGCATAAAAAAATAAAGAAATAGAATAGAAATTAAGAAATAAAAATCTACGAGACCAACACATCTAAAGTTTTCTTTTAATAACGTCATACTTAACATCCTAAGACACAAAAATTTATTTATGTAAAATAAAACTTTTTTATTTTTATATTTCAATGTCAGTACCAAGCAAATTTATAAAAGTTTATGGTTGTATGTGATTTTTTATTGATAATTCAGCAAATATTTTATTATTTAATGATTTGGTTAAGATATACAGTTCCTAACAATTTTTATTTCTTAAAAATTCGGGCACTTTAATAGTAAAGCTTTACGAAACTGCCACTTGTTTAAACTTTTAAATGGTCTGGGATAGAATGATATTAATGATTGTAACACTTATAAATGTGAGTTTAGTTAAGTAAAACTAAAAATTAGTTTAATTTGCATTTTTATTTAATTACAATGGTTTGATTTCACTGCAGGTTGATGCACTGCATTCAAAATTCGATTAAGCATATCATTTTGATACAGTATTGCAGTTACGTCTTAGATACTGCAGCTTTTATGATACCAGTTTTGACGGTAAGTACTGAAGTAAAAAAAATGTAAAGAATTATTTATTTTTAATTTAAAATATTACTTAAAAAACTAAACATTTTGTTAAACATTAATTTAATAATTATAATTGCCAAAAATAAACTGACGATTTTTTTATTGCTCTGAAAACGGTTGAGATATTCAAATGAAATTTGGTGGTTTTTAAGAGGTAGTTATTGCGCATTTTTTAACATGCACTTAAGAATTTTATGTTTATCATTGACGCACATACGGGTAATGATCTCAATTTTTTTAAAGAAGAAAATGGTACGCCACTGAGATATTTCAAATAAAAAATCATGTTTGAATTCTTCGGTAAATTTGTGACAAAAAATCTTTCTTGTCTCTTTTTTATAGAGCGCTGTTTTTATGCAAAAAAATAAAACATCTTTCTTTAATACATTATCAAGAACTAATACAATAAAAAAAAAACAAAAAAAGATTTTTTTGTCTTACACAAAATTAGTTAGGTTTTATGGCAGTGTATCTCATTCATTTCTTAGGATTTCTTAGTATTTTTCTCTCAGCGCTAGATATGTAGTATTGGAAAATGTTTGCAGCTTATTAAACAGCGTGTTCCTTTTCTTGACAAAACTTGCACAGGAATACTTTTACCATGAGGGTACATTATGTTTAAACGTTGGTCAATGATCCTACCATATTCTAGTGATACTATTGTTTTATTTAAATTTAGTGGGAGATAATTACTGGTAGTTTTAAATAGTACTTAGTAGTTTTTTAAAGATTCTTTGTACCTTTAACACCTTTCTAAATTCTTTTAGTTTATTTATTTGTTAAATAAATGCTTTTTTTAGTGCCTATATATCCATTAATGGATGTTTCCGACCACACGTTCCATCTATATTTGGTTCCTTGCTGTGTGGATCAATTTCCCTACATTTCTTATTCCGGTCCATTCTCTAACATTCCGCAACCAAGACATTTTCTTTATTTTTATTCCTCTTTTTCCTTTAATTTTGCCTTCTATTATTAGTTGTAGTAGTTGGTACTTTCGATTGCGCATCTCATACAGGAGTACTGACTATTATAAAACATTTGATGAATCGCATTTTTAAGTTTTCAATCGAACTCGGCGTTGGAGAATATTCTTTTAACTTAATAAAAGCACTACGTGCAGTTTTAATACGGCATTTAATTTCTGTTTCCCATATCCAGTTTTCACGTGTACCAAAATATGAAAACTTGTTAACTTTTTTAGTGGGTAGGTTATTACCTGTTATTTAAGCATCTTGTCTTTATCTCTAGTAACAATCATATACTTTATTTTTTGATAATATTGTTTTTTTTTCATAATCTTAGTTTATTCCCCTACCTTATTTATAAGTTGTTGTAGGTCTTCTAAGGTTTCCATCTGCATATATAATGTTGTTGATTCAGACTCCATTTACCTTTACGCCTAGTTCTATATAAGCAAGTGCTTCTTAAAATATATGCTCGGAATAAAGATTAAATAAAAGTGGTGTTAGGATACCTACATCCTTGCCTAACTTCTCTACGTATTGGTATTGCGTTAGTTACATAGTTTTGATTTTTTCTTGAGTAGTTTGGTTCGACTACAACTTTCTATACATCGTATTTTGTTTTGATCGATGTCTAATTTTTTAAGTATTTCGGAAAGCATGGAATGTTTAACTTTGCCGAAGGCTTTTTTTTTACTGAAAATAGTGGCAAAAAGTGTAGACCTATCGTGTGGGCCACGGAAGGCCCGCACTGCGACTATTAGAAGGGGGAGGGATTATAGAAAGAAAATTATTGTGGACCCGCTTTTTAAAAAGTTGAAGGTCATAGTTCTCCGGAAAAACTGATTTTGGAAGCTTATTCCATTTTGTAGCAGCCCTGTAAAAGAAGGATTCTTCATGGAGATTGGTCCTTGTAGTGTCAATCTTGAGAGTAAATGGGTGAGATTGATCAGCGTGCCGAGTTCTTCGGCCGAATGTGGCCAGTGGTGGTATAAGAGTTTTTATTTCTCTGGGGCATCTGCCATGGAAGTATCTGTAGAGTAATGTTCGGTCTGCAACTCTTCTTTTATGTTCTAGTGGGTGAAGGGTATCTGTGAGAGTTGAGCTGTTTATTAACCGAAGGACCCTTTTCTGAATGGAATCTAGAAGACGAAGGAATGCCTTGGTGCTGAACGATAACGCATGTCCAGCCATATGGTTTTCTTTTGATCCTAACAATTTTGTACTAGCACTTGACTTGTGACTATGGCTTCTCTTGTTCCTAATCCCTGTCTAAATCCAAACTGCGTCTCGCTTAGTCTGGCCTCACATTAACTGAATAATCTTTAATGTAATATTTTAATAAATTTATTTTTTTATTAATCGTATGGCTACATTACAGGCAAGTTATAGGTAAATACATTAAAAAAAAACAAAGTAGATAAAATACATTGTAAACTATTGCATGCGCCTGTGATTTTTCTTGCCAGAAGATCCGGAGATTGTCTGACGCCTCTTGTGTAAGTTCATTTAGCGTTACCCAGGGTGCACCACGAGGAGGCGAACTAACTTTACACCCCACATTTTCATGAATATTTTCAGCGTATGACTTATAAGACTAATGAGTCCATATTCTTGACACTTTTTTACTTTCTTCATATATATATATATATATATATATATATATATATATATATATATATATATATATATATATATCTATATAAACGAATTTTTTACAGCATCGTTGGCCGTCTCTCGCATCCTCTTCTCAATGCCTCTCTATTCTGCCAATCTTCCTCTTCTAATCCTTTCCTCTTCATGTCCTTTTTTGTTTGTTTTAACCACTCTTCTGGTGGTCTTCCGCGTTTTCACCTGAATTTTGGTTGCCATTCTAATATCTTTTTGGGCCATCAATCATCTTTCATACGTCTTACGCGTTCATACCATTTAAGTCGTCGTCTCTCAATTTCCTCCGTTATAGGTGTTTCTGCTGCTATTCTCTGCCTTATTTTATTGTTTGTAACTCTTTGCAACCTTAATACCCTACAACTTCTTCGTAGGAAGTCCGTTTCGGCCGCTTCTAACCTTTGGCTATCTCTTTTTGTTACCTCCTATGTCTCGGAGCCGTATAATAGTTTCATATATTCTTTTTTTTATTCGTTTTTGGATATTATTTAACCACAGGAGAAAGTTTAGTTTATTTATTGCTTGTTTTCCCTGATTAATGCGCTGGGTTATTTCTTTTTTGCTGGATCATTCTTTTGTTATTTTTACTCCTAAATAGGTTTATTCTTGACAAGATTGAATCATATTTCCCTCTATTTCTAGATCAAGCTGAGGGAAATCAATTGACAGATACTTAGTTTTATTTTTAGTTTATTTTTATCTTCTTAGTTAAGTGAGATAAATGTAGATGACAGCCATTGAGTAGGGTACTGACAGATGTCATAGATTTTATTAAAGAACTTGTGCCCCTTTTAAAGATTTTTAAAAGTTTCGCAGGAATTTAAATAAATACAGTGCTTTAAGTATAATTTTGTGCTATTAATATGTCTTTGTGTGTGAAATTTTGTTTTTAGTAAATATTTTTTTTTAGGAAGATTCAATAGATATAAAAATACGCTGTTCTGCCGGGTTTTGTATGAATATTTTACAAATGTTTTTCTTTTTTTGGTTCGCCAATGAAATCCGAGAAGAGGTAATTTTTACTGGTAGTTATGTTGTTATTTTATTTTTTTTTAAAAGATCGTTTGATTTAATATTAAAACGTACTCACCCACCATAAATAATTTAACGAATTAAAAATCTAGCTTTAATGTATGGAAATAAATATATATCTAATAATGTTTGTCGAATAGGAATTGTGCTTGATCAGCTGCATTTATTACACCAACCCTTTTATTTAAGGCAAATAAACTACCATTTTTATAGGTATTTAAAGAAAAAAGATTAAAAACATCAAGGTGTATCTGGTCAATTGAAAAAAAACAAATTTGGACAAATATTTATTAGCTTACTTTTTAAGACAATTTATTAATTTATTTTTAGAAAAATATTTTTTTCAGAGTAAATCCTTATCTGACATTATTTATAACGAAACAAATTGGATGGAAGCAAACCAAAAAGACAAAAGGAGTCTATTATTAATGATGTCACGTTCACAACAAAAGATGTCACTGAATACTATGGCGATTGGAGAAATGTCTCTCGAGTCTTTTACAAAGGTAATTTTTTTTAACGCAACAAGTAACAGCACATTCTTAATTTTTTTATGTGTAACATCTTTCCTCTCGCGTTCTTGCAATGTGTGAAAGTGATTTCGTAAAATGGTACGGAAGTGTGTAACAGATGTGTAACATCTTTCTTCTCGCTTTCTTGTAATTTGTATGAGTGAATTCGTAAAATGTAAAAGAAAGTGTGTAACAGGAAGTCGCAGAAGCACGTGCTATTTGATTTGACGAATGAGCCGCGGTGCCGTCAGATAGCCGTTGTGTATAAAGTTTGCTGCTATATGCGCAAACTATAATAATTAATATTTACTGTTGATCTCTCTCTCTGTCAGTCGCACTCTCAAAGCTGAGAGGTTCTGATTCCATGATTTTCAATTTGTTGATGATATGCTTCCAAAGTGTTCCATCTTCTGTGTCTCTAATAGTTGTTTGTAAGGGTCTTACCGTAATTTTCTTTATCTGGTCTACCCATCTGGTGGGAGAGCGATCCCTTGTCCTCTGGCGTACTATTTTTCCTTGTATCATCAATTTTTCCATGTTGTCTCATTGTCTTCTGTTTATATGCCCATAGTATTGGAGAATTCGTCGTCGGCATATTGTTGACAATCGATCTTTTATGCCTATTTCTTGAATAACTGATACATTTGTCCTGCGTGCTGTCCAAGGGATGCACAGTAGTCTTCTCCAGCTCCAGAGCTCAAAGGAGTCAATTCTTTTCCTGCCTGCTTCTTTGATCGTTCAGCTTTCTACACCATACATGAATAATGCGAGTATTAGTGTTTGTACAAGTTTTATCTTTGTGTTTCGTGATATACTGTTGATAATCAGTCTCAATAAAGTGCAGATCATTGATAAAAATTTCAAGTAAGTAATAAATAATTATTCGAACAAAATATTTCAGTATTTAGCTTTTTTAAATTTTGAGGTTGATTTCTGTGACTCCTAGTGTCAATTAAATTAAAGACAATTTTCATTAAAAAAATAATTGTTTGTTATGAAAAATCATTTCAAATAATACCTGACCAATTTTTTTTCAAAATATAATTTTAAAATTGCTTATTACTAAGGTGAGATGTCAAATGTTACACATCATATGCGACTACTGTAAGGCTCGCTCGTTTTTTTCCACCTCCAATAGGTAGATATCTTCTTATGATTTTATTAACATTACAATCTTAGCTTTACATGTAAGTTTATAAAATATATTGGAATTTTTTAGTTTCACAATTTCTTTTCCAAAATCTTGGTTGTATACTTATTTGTTCACTCTGTTTAAAATAACGCTAACATTTTATGAAATAGATAATATTCTTTGGTTCTAATAATAAGTAGTATAAATAAAACCAGTAAAATATAAAATCTGGCATTCTTTTTAATACCTAAAACTAGCCGGCAAAATAACGATTAATATTTCACACATTGTCTAAGCATTCTATAGAATGTCAAATTAGATTTGTTTTCAATATCAGGTGGCAAGACACGTGACCTTTAAAGTGCGGCTCAGGTTTATCATTTGTCAGTTGCACTTTGCGGTTTGTTCAGGAATTTTACTTAGGTTTGTTGTTCAACAAAAAATTAGTTTTTTACTGTGCTCCATAAAAAAGAAGGAACAAGCTGTAGTGTTAGAAAAGAAGTCATGGTCTATATGGTCTATTGGTCTATAGACATGAAAAAACGATTCGACAATAAAATGTCCACATTTCAAGTTACCGAAACTACTTACGAAAAGTTAATAAATAATGTATAAAAAGTCAAAATTACTACTAAGAAGGAACCCAGGGACTATTATTTTTTAAATCGCTACGATGTGATGATTGTAGAAAACAAAAGTAAAATCATTTATTCTGTTAAAGAAGGTGTCAGTACTATACAGTATTAGTTTATGAACTCAAAGTTATTTCACGTATTTGGCTATTGAACACGGAGGACGTAAAAGAATGTTGAAAGAACTTTCAACCAAATAAAGGTTACACGTCATTATATTGATCTGTAACTCCAGTTTTGTAAACCTTGCCAGAAAAAACAGAAAGGTATTTAAAAGGCATTGTTATAAAACCTATGATTTCTTCTTATCGGTACCTTTTTTTTACTTTGCCCAAGTAGCATTTGTAGCATACCTAGGTATTATCGTCAAACATTACATACAATACCATAGGCAATACCTGCTTTTCATACATTTTCAAACTAGTATTTAGAGAATAATTAAAGATTCCCAACTAATAATTCCTTAAACTATTTATTTTTTGTTATAGATAATACAAATATGTTACACAGTGTGTACCTTTTTCACTACTGTGTACAAAGACACATCGGATAACAATCAAAACGAAGTTGTTAATTAGATCCTTTTTAAGAAGCTTAACAGGAAGAATTTTTAAATACACACTGTTGAAAGTAATAAGTTTACCATTCCTGGCCACATAGATGTAATAAGGTTTTTGTCGTACTACTTAATCAACAGCACTATAAAAATATAATCAAAGATTTTACCATGTTGGTTGTAGTACCTATTGCATAAAAATACAATTTACTTTTTTTTCATAAAGTCTTTTATTTTGTATAAAAACGTTTTATTGTCATCTTATAAAACAATTTTATAAAGGTAATAAGAATTAAAATTAAATAATTATGTATACACAACAGTAAATAAAAAATTTATGTTTTTTTTAAATAGTAAGACCACGTGTTTGTTTTATGTTACATATTTGAGTGCTAATGGATGTTTGCAAAGATATTGATCAAAAGAGTAACGAATGAAACTGAGAAGATGATATGTGATGTGCAAGCAGGATTTAGAAGAGGAAGGAGATGTATGGATCAGGTCTTTTCCTTACGAGGTATAGTCGAAAAATTCTTAGCTTGAAGTCAGAAGGTCTATTGCGCTTTTATAGACTTGGAAAAGGCCTATGACAGAGTGGTGAGGAGTGAATTGTGGTCTACATTGTCTATGTATGGGGTAAGTGGTAGTTTAATACGAGCACTGAAATCACTTTACGAGGATTCCACTGCTTGTGTCAGGATAAACGGAGCTTGCACGGACTGGATTCACATCGAAAAAGGTGTGAGATGGGGATGTGTGGCTTCGCCATGGCTGTTTAACTTATACATAGACAATTGTTTAAAAGATCTGAAAGAGAGTGCGTATGGATTAAAAACGAATGATTTGATCGTCAAATGCCTTCTTTACGCCGATTATCAAGTCATATTAGCGTTATCTGAAGAAGAGTTGCAGGCGATGGTTAATGTTATGCATGATTCCCTGAAAATTAAAGGGGTGAAAATAAATGTAAATAAAACGAAAGTAATGGTTTTTGAAAGAGAAGAAAGCATGACAAACTGTGGGGTTTCGATTAAGGGAGAAAGAGTGGAACAAGTTAATGAATTTGTGTACTTGGGTTTAAAATTTATTAGAGATGGAAAGTATGACAGTGACATTGAGCGAAGGGTAATGGCAGGAAAACAAATGAATGGGGCACTGCATAGCTTTATGAATAGCCAGAAAGTGTCAAAAAAGGCACGTCTGGCGGTGCATAGAGGTGTGTTGGTTCCTACTCTTATGTATGGTAGTGAATGTTGGGTTTGGCAGAAAAAGCATGAAAATAGGATTAATGCTGCGGAGATGAGTAGTCTGAGAAGTATAGCCGGAGTGACTCGGTTGGATAAAGTTAAGAATAGTGAGATAAGACAACGCTGTGGTGTAAAAGAAGATGTGGTCACAAAGATAGATAAAGGAATGCTTAGATGGTTTGAACACGTAGAAAGGATGGATGAAGGAATATTGACGAAACAAATTTATAAGGCGAGTGTGAATGGAGAAATCGGTAGAGGTCGACCTCGGAGAACATATCTCGATCAGATCAACATTGTTTTGAAGAAAGGCCAGGTCAAGAGTACCAACAACCGAAGAGCATGTATGAGAGCACTGATGAAAGTAGAGGAGCAAAAGATGTGTGTACGAACCGTAGCAAGTGGAAGGAAGTGGTCTCTGCCTACCCCTATGGGAAAAAGGCGTGACTTTATGTATGTATGTATGGATATATAGAGTTAAAATTTAGTAAAGAAAGACAATTATATTTGATATATATATATATATATATATATATATATATATATATATATATATCAAAGAGTTTTGCCGTGGAGTTGTGAGAGAATTGTTCATGGATCTGACATAAACTTTCCTATCAATGTACAAATTGCACAATACATTACAAATCCTCGATGGGATCCTAGTTCTAATTAACTTATTCAATAAATTTAATATATCTACAGAGTCATATGCTCCTTTAATGTCGAGAAATGCTGCTCCTAGGTAATGATATTTTGAAAAACAAATTTGTGTATTCATCATTAATTTTGTGACTGCGTCATTGGTGCTACATCCTCTTTTAAAACCATATTGACCAGAAGGAATTATGGATTCAGAAGTTGTGTAAAATTCTAACCTATGTTTGATAATTCGCTCAAATGTTTTCAAGACGTTAGATAGTAAAGATATCGGTCAATATGAATTTTCCAAATTAGGATTTTTACCATGTTTATGTATTGGTATTATTATTGATTTTTTCCAATCTTCAACGACCTTTTTATGTAACCAGACATCATTGTATATTTCTATTAGAAATAATTTTGCGCTATAGGCTAAATTCCATATCATGTCATAAGTTACTTCATCTATGCTAGGTGATGTGTTATTTGTATTTTTAAGGGCGAATATTAGTTCATTATAGTTGATTTGGAAGAATATTAAGTGAGGTAGAGGAGCGCTGTACCGAATGGGAAAATTATATGGAAGAATTATTCAAAGACGACCAAAGAGAATACCAATAAACAATATCAAACAGAGACAAAGGCCCACCGATCCTAGTTTCCGAAGTACAAAAAGCAATAGATCAAGCGAATCGAAGAAAGACCCCTGGACCAGACGAGGTACCTGCAGAACTGCTAAAATTATTAGACGACGAGAGCGTTGGGATCATCACATCCTTATTTAACAAGATATATAGCATTGGTGAAATACCAGACGACTGGTTAGAATCCATATTTATTACTATCCCGAAAAAGATTAACCCAAAAGAATGTGGTGACTATCGACTTATCAGTTTGATGAGTCACACACTTAAAATATTTTTGAAGATACTGCATCATCGTATATATCGACTTTGTGAGGACAGAATCAGTGATGAGCAGTTTGGTTTTTGAGGCGGTATGGGTACCCGTGAGGCGTTGGTCTGCATGCGAACACTTTTGCAAAAGAGTGTTGAATTTCGTTAAAACATCTACGTATGTTTCATCGATTTCGAGAAAGCCTTTGACAACGTACGGCATACACCTCTGTTTCAATGCTTAGATCTAATTGGTCTTGACTCATATGATGTAAGACTGCTCAAAAACCTTTACTATAACCAGACTGCTAGAGTAAAAGTGGAACAAGAGGTTTCAGCAAAAGTTCCTATTAAACGTGGCGTTAGGTAGGGATGTGTCATGTCACCAATGCTTTTCAATGTCTACTCGGAAGCTGTCTTTGAAGAAGCGCTGAAATATCGCCATGAAGATGTTAAAATTGGTGGAGAAATAATTAACAATATTAGGTACGCTAATGATACTGCTATAATGGCAGAAAGCCTCAAAGACCTTTAAACACTTCTAAATGCAGTAAACAATGTATGCAAGGAAGTGTTTAAGTGTCAACACAAAGAAAACGAAGTGGATGGTTGTCGGTAAAATTAATATCGAGTATCCAAAATTAAAATTAGATGGTAAAATTCTGGACAAAGTACAACACTTTAGGTATTTGGGTAGCTGGATAGACTGTAGAGTTGAAAGCGATGAAGAAATCTCAACCAGAATAGAACTGGCACGTGAAACATTCACTAGTTGGCGTTCTGTACTATGTAATAGAAGTCTTTTGATAAACATCCGTCTAAGTGCTACGTTTGGTCTGTTTTGATCTATGGATGTGAAACCTGGACAATGAAAGTAAATCATCTAAATAAATTGGAAGCGTTTGAGTATTGGTGCTATCGCCGTATGCTAAAGATTCCGTGGACAGCACACGTAACTAACGAACATGTGTTAGAATCACTAAAGAGCGAGAATTGACAAACACCATCAAAATAAGAAATGTCAAATACTTTGGACATATGATGAGGGGGCATAAATAGCACATGCTCCAATTAATTATCCAGGGTATAATAGAAGGAAAGCGATGGATTGGCAGAAAACACATTTCTTGGCTTCGTAATATTAGATATTGGACGGGTCGAACAGTCGAAGAATTGTTTCATGTAGCTACCGATCGAGAAGCTTTCCAACAAATTGTCAACTCTATGATAGCCAACGCCTGAACGCTTGAAACGTTTGAAAACAAGCATGGCACACAAAGAAGATAGATGATGGGGTTATTGAATAATTCATTTTTTTTTCGTCTTCTTTACTACTCATTGTAAAATCCTGCGATACTGAACAAGGTGCGTTATTGTTCATAAATTCTTCAATCCAGGCGAAGTTTTCACATGTTTTATTTATTGAGTTTGGACCTATTGTAATTCTTTGCATTTTTTTTGCCTGCTGCCATAATTCTTTACTAGACGAATTTTTTATTTAGTTTATTACAAAAGTGAACCCAATGTTTTTTTGCTTAAAGTTTAAGATTTAAGTTTACATTATTAAAAAATAAAAATACATTTAATAAGTGTGAATATTTTATTAAAAATATATCTTGCGATTTATTGCATCTATAGCTGACAATGGTTTTTGTTAATATATTCAATAGTTTCATTGTTAGTGATAATACTCAAATGATCCCCACTAAGTTGAGAAACGACAGGAACGTTTTTGACGTACTAAAAAAAATAATAAAGTTATTACAAAATACATTGTTGTGTAAATGCCTACGAATTGTTAATGTTTTAAATGTAAACTTTAATCCTACTGCGTAGTATCAAATTTGGTTAAATCAATTAACAGGAATAAACAAAAGTTACCAAAAAAGTATCAGATATAAAGACTTGGATCGGCGACGTTTCCAAAATTTACATTAATTATAATGTACACAAAACAAATTATACGGACATGGAAAAATATTTGCGAAAAATACACATTTCAATGGAACCGAGCGACCCGGACGGTAGTCAGTCGACCAGCACAAAATTTAATAAATATTCGCTATAAATAATCAAGTAATTAACTGCACCACTCCAATTTGAATTGTCCCCACTTCGGTGACATGTGTATGCGCCGTTATTTATCAGTATGCAAAATGTTAGCGACGGTGTGTGCGTTTGAATTATCAAGAATGACTACGACGTATGCAAGAAAACAAATAAATTCTCTTTTAAAAATGTGTTTATATTTACCATAATTAATGGCTTTGACCAGCCCGGGAGTGAAGGGATGGTACACTGACGGATTAGGGTACCAGGGACGCTACGGGGCAGGTGTGTCTGGAGCATCCTGCAACCACAGGGAAAGCATACTCCTGTGGAAATACGCCTCGGTCTTCCAGGCTGAGGTTTATACCATACTCAGGTATGCTACGCACCTGACAGAAAACAGAGTGACCAACAGTGAGATTGATATTCTTACCGACAGTCGTGCGGCCATTGGGGCCCTCGTGAGTTGCACCACAACATCATCGGTGGTGTGGGACTGCATGCAGGCCCTCACTAAGTTAGCGATTGCAAACAAGGTCACTCTTACATGAGTTCCTGGGCCCACATGGATAAATGGCATCGAGGTAGCCGATAAACTGGCAAGAATCCTTGAGCAAGAACATATCGCTCAGTGAAATGCAAATACTGGCTGCAGAA
Source organism: Agelastica alni (assembly GCA_950111635.1). Classification (NCBI taxonomy): domain Eukaryota; kingdom Metazoa; phylum Arthropoda; class Insecta; order Coleoptera; family Chrysomelidae; genus Agelastica; species Agelastica alni. The sequence continues at coordinate 24,991,711 of OX467708.1, forward strand.
CATGAAGACAGCTGATGAAAAAACCTCTTCAGGAGAGGGCAGACGCACTCTGAACGATAAACCGGAGTAGGCTTAGCAGCACGTTTGGCCTGCTCACTGGCCACATCGCACTAAGGGCGCACCTCTTCAAACTTAAGCTGGCGGCTGAAAAAAACTACCGACTATGCGGCGAAGAGGAAGAAAGCAGCATACACATTCTGTGTTACTGCCCGATGTTAGCGGTTTACAGGTATTAAACCTGACTCTTTTAGATATTAAACGACCAGGAAACGTCGTTTGGTGAAATTGTGATAATACTCGTGCATTGTGACTTGAACAACCATCCTGTTAATACCAAATGCCCCGAAAATTAATAAAAAGTAGCTGAACTGTCGATATAATTTTTTTCTTGCAAAAGCTAAAGATATTATACAAATACATACATATATTATTAACGTATACTTACAGATGTTAATCCATAATTATCATATGGACTGCACTCATCGGGAACCAAAATATGGATTTGTCCTGATGCCAAATCGTCATCAGAATTAAAATTTTTAATTATTTTAATATAATGCTTTATATTAAGCAGTCCTTTTTGCAACAGGTACTTGCTTTTATCTTTCATATCACTATTATTTTGCATAAGTAATTCGGTTCGTTCCTCGAAATTTGAACAGTTAATCATCTTTTTAATAATCTATAAGAGAGTAGAACACTGTGTTTACCATTCGATTAATCTGACAGTATCATTTATTTACCAAAAGTTCAAAAGAAATATTTTCACCGTGACATAAATTAAATACTGCGATTTTTTTAAGCAGTGGACCAAACCTGATACTGGCATTTGCAGATGATATAGATCTTGTCAGTAAAACAACCATTAAAACCAAAGAGTTGTTTGGAAAAATAGAAAAGGAGGCAGGCACAGTGGGACTACGTATTAATGAAGACAAAACAAAATACATGTATAACTCCCGAAGGCAGGAAAGAGATGGACTAGGGCAAAATGTTACCATTGGCACCTACAATTTTAAACGGGTCTCAGAATTCAAATACCTCGGCGAAGTCATCACAGCAGACAACAACATGAATAAAGAAATGAAGGCCCGAATACAGAGCGGTAATAGATGTTATTATGCACTAAGAGAACTGTTCCAATCAAGAATATTGTCGCGATCCTCGAAACTAAAATTGTACCATGCTACTATAAGATCGGTAGTCACGTACGGATGTGAAGCGTGGACCCTAACCAAAGCAAACGAAGACGTCCTGCGAAGGTTCGAGCGAAAAATACTTAGAAAAATAAATGGACCAACCCAGGATCCTAGTTCAGGGCAATATCGAATAAGAACAAACGCGGAGTTAGAATAATTGTTTCGGGAAGATATTGTGAGGGAAGCAAAGTCACAAAGATTGAGATGGGCAGGACACGTACACAGAGCACCGGATAGCAGAATGCTGAAAATAGCGTGGCAGGAAGCACCGACGAGCAGAAGATCATCGGGAAGACCTAAAATGAGATGGAAAGACAATGTGCGAAAGATGGGCATTGAAAATAAACAGGAAACAATGCCAGATAAAAGTCGATGTAGGCAAAATGTGCTTGCAGCCAAGACCTACATAGGATTGTAGTGCTACTTAAAGAAGAAGAAGTTTTTAAATTAAGAGAAAGTAAAAAAAATATAAAAACGTTCAATAACAAAATAATTAGATATGATGAAAATTATATGCGGAACATGATGTAATAAATTTGAAAAAACTGTATTTAAACAAAAAAGTAGCAGTAACTAATGAACCGAACATGTTTAACGAAAAAACAGTTTTAACAGCAATGGGCTAATTAAATTGATTGATTCTTACTTCTAAATCGTTGACTTCGAATATCATCCTCAGTAAGCTGATTTCCAGCTGAACGTCATCTCCCAGATCTTGCAATCCTTGCTGAATTCTTAATGGAGCGCTATCAATGAAATATAAATTAAGGCTAGAATTTTTCTTCGTTAAATTTTTTGCTATTTCTATCGCTAATGCCCCTCCGGAAGATATGCTCACGATGTTAAAAGTACCTCTTGGAAATATTTCATAAATTTTCTACAAAAATTTAAAATACATTTTAAAATGGTAAAGAGCGATTTTAATACATAAAAAGAACTGTCGTGTAACAGTAGGGATCATTCGTAAATTCTTACCTGGGCATACACCTCTGCAAGTTTCTTTAGAGGCCAAGGCTTTGCAGGTAGAACTGCACAGAACGTAGGATATAATAGGTGCTTTAACATTTCTTCGAGCTCTGCAAATCCTGTTAACCCAGGAATTATGAAAAGTGGCGCTAGTTCTCGAATCTCCAAAGGTCCTTCGGTTAAAACTTGCACCAGTTCAGGTTCTTCGGGAGCATTCTTTTGTAAACGAATTATCTCCTTGAGATTTGGAATTAGTTTGGTCATATCTAAAAATGGCAGTTTATAGAAGTAAAATTGGCTAAAAAAAAATATAGTTAAACGATTTATTTTATTTATTAGAAAACGATTTATTTTTATTTCTAAAATAAATTATTTAGGAATTATATTAAAAACTAAAAAAGCGACGGATCAATGCCAAATGATTAAAAAAAAACAAGCGAAAAATGCACCCAATTTAATATTTTATTAAATTTTTACAATTGGCTCGTAAAACTTTCGTAGACTTGGAAAAAGCCTATGACAAAGTAGTGGGGAAAAAATTGTGGTCGATATTTTCTCTGTATTGGGTGAGCGGTAGTTTGATCATCATCATCATCACAGTCATAACATCTTGTCAGATATGTTGTGAGCTCGTTTTATTGTCAGATGTTGCTGGTATTGGCCAAGGCATTACTAATATAATATAGTTTGTCGATTGCTCTCCTAACGGTGTTTCGCCATCTCATCCGATTAGAAATTAGTTCGGAAGCCCCGCTGACGTTTAGATCAAGACATATCTTTGTTAGATCCACCCAGCGTGTAGGAGATCGACCACGTCGTTGATCAGTGGGGGGATGGCCTTGTACAACTAGTTCCTCCATGTTGTCATTCCTGTGATTGTGTCCAAAAAATGTCAGGACACGCGTTAATACTACAAAGGACAGGTGCATTGGATTACCAATCTTTTTTAAAACTGAGACGTTCGTTCTATGTGCCGTACACGGAATCCGCAGCATTCTCTCCCAGCACCACATCTCGAAGGCATCTATACGATGGCGATCAGCCTGTTTGGTCGTCCACGTCTCTGACGCGTACAGAAAGATGGAAAAAACCAGAAATCGAAACAGAGATATTTTAGTTGTTTTGGTGATGTTAGAGTCATGTTAGAGTCAGTTGTTATGTTCTCTGTTTATAATCATCACTTTGGTCTTGTTGTAATTGACTTCTGTGGTTGCTAGGAGAGCTGTGTCATCGGCGAATCTCAAGTTAGACATTCTAGTTCCACCAATAGTTATACCTCCCTCCAAGTTATCCAGCAGCTGTCGCATGATGAATTCAGAGTAAGCGTTAAAGAGCATAGGGGATAGTATACAGCCCTGACAGCATGCTGTCAATTTGCACGTAAGCTGTGTTGCTTTCATATAGTTGTTTAGTAATTAATTTTATATGAGCAGCAACCCCCAAAACATTCCCCTGCGTATACGGGGAAAATAGAATAGATCCAAGGTATGGTCTGCCTGTCGTAAAAGGCGACTAAAAGACTCCAAATTCAAAGTGTTATGCGACCCGTCCTGATGGATGCATGGCGGTGGGGAAGCACCGTCGCTAACGGAGCCTACAGGAAACCGGGCGAAATCCTGTAGTAGACAGCCTTAGTCCTGTGCTGTGGGCACCTCAGGGCCGTACCACCCCTTCTCCCATACTCGTTGACTGCAAAGAAGAACTGATAACGCTGGTAGACCGTAATCACGTCAAACTGAATCAGTCAAACTGATACGGGTTCCAGGACGCCAGGAAGTTGCAGGTAATGAGGAAGTAGAGGAACTTGCAAGAGGAGGTTCAAAAAAACACAAAACTACTGGAAAAGTATACCAGGAAAAAAAACACAGGAAATAATACATAAAAGGACCGTGCCATAAAAAGACAGCAGAACTGTTACCGATGAACAGGAATCAGCTAAGACTGTATAATGGAGGCCTGGCCTGCGGGTTGTGCGGCGGGGATCCGGAGGCAATGGAGCGCTTGCTGTGTTGCTGCGGGGCGCTGGGGGGATTAAGCGGTTCTTGGGTGACTACATTGTTCCCACCCAGTACAGAACTTGTACAAACTTGTACAAGGTACGAAGGTACTGGATTGGGTGCAGCGTGGTTCTAGGTCCCGAGAATCGCCTGTCTTTTTCGGACCAGTGCCTCGCAGAGGCGCAGTTCGTGTTTTGCTGTGTTCGGGTCCTTGCCGGGCGGTCTGCTGGTCGAGTCTCCATTGTACAATGATACAAAAATACATAGGCAAGATTGTCACCGGAAGCAATAGCCAGACGGACCAAAATAAGGGTGGAGTTTTTAGTGAGTAGTCCTGACACAGTCAGTGGAGTCTCACAGTAGACCTTGAGCTTTCGGACTCATAACCTCTCCATAAAGAATTTTCTTCACCTCTGAAAAATAAACCCATGACATGCAGAACATCCCATAGTTTAGCCCATTGTACGTTATTAAACGCTTTCGAGTAGTCTACGAAGCATATATACCATATATATATATATATATATATATATATATATATATATATATATATATATATATATATATATATATATATACCACATATATATATATATATATATATATATATATATATATATACTGGAAAGTAGTGTTCTCTGCCTTCTCAATTATTTGTCTTAGATTTAGAATCTGTTCACTTGTGCCGCGTTCTTAACAAAACCAGCTTGTTCTGGAGCTATTTGCCAGCTCAGGAAATGTTTTAGGCGGGATTGCAAATTATAAAGCATTACTTTGCTAGCGTGCGAGATTAAGGAAAGTAGACAATAGTTGTCTGGATTCGTTAGCGATCCCTTTTTCTGTAGAGGGACATGCATTAAAGTTTGCCAATCATCCGGCCATTTGCATTTGGTCCAGATCCTCTGGCAGAAGGAATCGGTGACCATTATCGGCCAAACACTTTATAGCCTTGGCAGTGAGCGCATCAACACCGGCTGCCCTATTGGCCTTTAATTTTTTTATCCCATGTTCCACTTCTGAGATTAGGATATCTGGTTCGAGATCGCTTGCTATGAAGTCGGTTGAAATGCTGTGATCGGCATAAAGTGTCTTGCAGTATCTGTGCCATACCACGATTACGTCACCCTTGTCTGTAACCACGTGACCGTCCTCGTTCCTAGCAGACCATATTTTTGTTTTAAGGTCATGGTTCAGGTGTTTAATTTTTGGGAACATGTCCCTTGGTGCGTTTGTGTCCGCATGAGCTTGTATTTCCTTTGCTATTTTCTGATAATAAGAGTTTTTGTCGCGTCTGAAGACCCTTTGAATTTGGCGTTTGAATTTGGTAGTTTGATACGCAATCACTGAAATCACTTTGCGAGAATTCCAGTGCTTGTGTCAGGATAAACGGAGCTTACCCGGACTGGTTTAACATCGAAAAAAATTTTAGACAGGAATATGTGGCTTGGCTATGGCTGTTTAACCTATACATAGACGGTCATCAAATCCGTAAAAATATTTAAGTAATATTTGAATTGGTTAATTAAAATACTTCTGTTCCTTGAGAAATTTAAAAAAAATTAACTGGTATTTAATTTTGTAAAAAAACAGACAAAACAATTTCAACTCACCTTTAATAACGGCTTTAAACGAATCATGTTTCGAACTGTCTTCGTTGCCCTTTCTCAGAATAATATTATTTAAATTTAAATGCAAAATTGTGTCTAAAGACATTGTAAGATCTTTCAGATTTTCTTGATTTACTAAACTGATGTTGTAAGTTGCAAATCCGGATTCCGCTCTCTTGTAACAAACTCCTAAAAATAAATATATAAATATATAAATATATAAATAAATATATAAATATTTATGATGTATAAGTAGTGATTCAAACCTATTAACGAAAAAGTAGAGCCAACATATTGTTACCTAACTTTTCATTTTATAAAAAATCTCTACTGAACTAACAAGCTTTTAAGTTAAAAATTGTCTCGTGTAAAGTTTTGTAGCATGATAAAAATATGAATAATAATATTACATAAAAATATGTTTTTTTTAAATTTAAAAGTTGCCATACTAGTCTTTAAAGTGTAATAATATTATCAATTTATTGCTAGTTTAAAATATTTGCAGGCTATAGGTGATTTTAAAACATTAGTTCCCTAACATTTATTTTAAAAATATGCTTGAGTTTGAATTTAATAAAATAATTTTCTACGATTACAATACAAAACAACTTGGTATTTATGTATATATTATTTAGGGACTTTTATTAATTTAAACCTAAAATTATTTATCTGTAGACTAATTATTTAAAAAAAGTTAAATTATGCATATTTTTATTTTAAACTTTGTTATAATAAAATCTTGGGTTGAGTTTTACATTAAAGGTAAACATTGAAACAAATTAAACAATGGTAAATTATTCTAAAAAAATTAATACTATTGTGGTGAAAGTGTATCTAGTGTCGCACAATTATTTTTTAAAACAAATTTATTAAACTTTCAATTTAAATTAGTAACAAGTCTTAAAATTACAACAAAGCATTGTTTTTTAAATATTTTGGAAAAGTACTCCAGGAGTACACAATTTACAAAAAATACTATTTTGTTTCACTATACCTGCAGCCGAACTAATAAAATTGATCAATAGAGCATCTGGAGCTGCATCCTTTAAAACAGATCCAAGAATTTCAACTGAAATATTTTCACTGGTGGAATTGTTTAATTGCTCTGGCAGAGTGAACACAGCGTGAAGAGGTCCCAAAGTTTGAACTTCTGATAAGAGTTGTATGGCTTGTTCCTTTTTTTGGATTTTACTGAATGCCATAATTAAATCGGCCCCATAATAATTTTGCAGTATTTGAAGTCTTCTGTTTAGATGATTTTCTTTTGGTTTGCTATCACTGGCAATTACTATTTTTCGGGCGCCTCTATGGACCAACCATTCTGCTATATACGCCCAATTTACAGCGGAGCCACCTAAAAATAAAAATATAAAAATTTGTAATTTTCGTGCATTCGCAAAGGACTACAAACTGGTATTTTTTCAACATTCATTAAGAGGGTGAAATTAGTATCCATACCATATTTAATATAAAATATTTTTTTTAAATTTAAGTTTTGTAAAATAAAAACTTAAATTCCTGGAACCAATAGATCCGATGAAAAAAAAATAAAATGCAATACTTATATGGGTTGGAATTATTGTGGATTTTAGGGGGGTCGTGAAGGCTATGCAACTTCTCAAGCACCTGGACCTATCAGATCTTTTGTGCATAACCCTTAATCTATTCGAGGCCCGGGATTCCGAGACTTCGAGCAAAGTTTATCAGTTTCCTGGGGGCTAAGTTTCTGACATCGAAGGACTTTAGGAAGGCTCCTTTCAGAAACTTAAGCCTCTTGCAGAAAAGCGCTGGGCATTCGCAAAGCAAATGTTCTGCAGTGTCTGCGAAGTTCTCGCAGTAGCGGCAACTATCACTCTCTATTTTGCCCATCTTTTAGGATGGAATTATAGCGGACAACTTAATTAGGCTACATAACCTGCCTCAGGATACTAAGACTAATACAATCCCGGTAGGTCAAGGTGTACGCCAAGGAGACCTAGAGCAGTACATATACCTTGGACATGCAGTAAAGCTTGGAAAGGAAAATCAAACGGCAGAGATAGACAGAAGAGTAGCTTTGACATGGTCGGCTTTTGAAAAGCTCCAATATATATTTAAATATGCCAATATACCCATAAGCTTGAAACAGAAGGTATATGAAGCTTGCATACTGCCAGTCTTAACTTACGGTCTAGAAATCGCCACATTAACAGAAAAAAGCGTAAAAAGACTTAGAACGACGCAACGAGCAAGAGAACAAAGAATGCTTGGGATAAGTCTGATGGACAGAGTACGTAATGAGACCATTCGACCAAGAACCAAAGTCACCTATATTATAGAGCGTGTCGCACACCTTAAGTGGCAATGGGCTGGTCATGTGGCTAGACAAAACGACAGCAGGAAGAGATTACAAGGGGCCTATGTCCTGCAGTGGGCAATAATTGGCAGAAGAAGATCTGCCTTAGCCATTAAATGGAATTTCTAACACCAGTTTTTTCGAAAATGATCTCCCTAAACTACTTGAGGACATCCCAATCAATTTTGGACAGAACACGTGGTTCATGCACAATGGTGCTAGAGTACACTTCCAGGCAATACTTAGATACAAGATATCAACCGTTGGATTGGTCGAAGAGGGCCGCAACACTGGCCTTCTTGATCTCCAGAATTCAATCCATATGATTTCTAGTTCAGGGCAGTAGCGCCGTTAGGGTAGCGTGTGGTAGGGCGACCGCCCAGGGCACCGGTCATAAAGGGGCGCCGCATGCACACCTTAATATCCTTTCGCTCATTCAGCGAAGCCTACTTGCTCGTAAATTCCCAAAAAATTTTTTAATAAATGGTTATTTTATTATATCCTTTGTCTTTTTTCGTATAGTATAGTGGTTTGAATTGCAGTTAGGGGGCGCCGTTGAAATCTCGCCCAGGGCGCTGGCAGTGCTAAAAACGGCACTGGTTTTGGGGTAACCTTAATCATTAATTTACAACACACCGATATCAACGATTTGAAGAATCGTATTCAAATAGCGTGTGATACTGTGGGAAATACGCCTGAAATATTTGAACGTGTTTGACGATCGAATAAAGAATAAAGATCATGATATTGTATTTTATACAAGAAATACCCCTTGGTCATTTCCAACATTATACGAGTGCAAATATTACAAAATTTTAAGTTTCTATATTTACTTAAATTTAAAAAAAAATTAAAACCTTATTTTACTCATCACCTTTTAGGGGTAATATTTTGAAAGTGGGTGGACCAAGATAATTTTGTTATGGAACAGATATATCATAATTTCTTACGGGCAATCACCTCCTAAATTTTTTCGCATGAAAATCTAAACCAAACGTTAAAATTAAGGAACTTAGTGTTTAAATTTATAATAAGAGAACATCGTTAAATCCCACAAAAAAATTGTTTTCGATAACCAATTAAAATAAACAGAAAAAAAATATGAAATGAAATTATTTTAAAACTGCCAGATAAACTTTAGCTTACAGGTACTTGTACAAAAAGCTCGAGACGTAAATTGTGACATATTCCCATGCTTCATAGACTTATAATTATAGAAGTCTTAGAAACATCAGGTATTGACAGTAAAGACATAGGAATAGTTTTAAATCGCGTACTGTCTCCTACCCTATTTAACACCTATTCTGACAGTCTCTTTAAAATGGCATTAAGCAAGATAAAGGATGGTGTTATCATGAACTGGCAGATAGTGCTGAGGGGCTCCAGAGGATAATATACGCTGTAGTCAAGGCCTGCAGTGAATATGGTCTTAAATAAAACTGTAAAAAAACCAAAACTATGATTACAAGTAAAAACTCAAACATAACAGCCAATTTTATGGTGAACAACACGCCATTGGAAAGAGTAAACAGATTTTGTTATCTGGGATGCAACTTACTTGATACATGGGACCACTCATACGAAATAAGAACTCGTATTGAGAAAACAAGAAATGTCTTCAGCCGACTGCGAGAAGTTCTTTGTAATCTTTCGTTTAGCATCGATGTAAGAATCAGAGTCCTTCGATTCTATGTGATCTTTGTGCTGCTATATGGAGCAGAATGTTGGAGCCTCACTGAAAACGCCTGTAGGCGACTGGAAGCATTTAAAATTTGGTGATACCTTCGAATGCTGCGAGTGTGCAACAGAAGCAGCTTGGCGGGCGAGAGATCACAAAACCTGCGCACAACGAAAACATTCGAATAACGATCCGATCGGCGACGACAAAATTTTCAGTAATCGTGAGTCTCAAGTACAATCGGAGGAATAAGTTAACGAATGTGAAGTATATTCAGCCGCATATTTGTTATTTTAGAAGCTAGTCACCCGCCAAGCTACTTCTGTTGCACTGTACATCACGTCAACAATGACGCTATTCTGGAAAGACAGGAAAAACAGGGAAATCCTCGATACGATTAAATATAGAAAAGCGGCGTATTTTGGGCATATACTGCGCAACGCGAAGTACCGGTTGTTGCAGTTCATTTTACAAGGCAAGAGAGAACCCGGATGCAGACACATTTCCTGGATGGCAAACCTTATAAAGTGGACAGGGTACACATTTACAGAACTGTTCAGAGCGGCAGAGTGAACAAAGTACGTTGGGCCAACGTGATCGCCAACATCAATAGACGATAAACACTAGAAGAAGATAAAGTTTGGATTTTCGTTACGTTAAAAAAACATTTTTAAAACTGAATAATATCGATTAAATTCAATTTAACCTTAAGTACAAAGTAAATATATTTTCACAAGTGTGAAAACCAATTATAATAATTTTTTAAATTTGAATTAAATTAAAAGCTCATTGATGAGACAAAAAATTTTAAAAACATTTAAACTTACCTAATATTAGAAAGGAATTTTTTGGATCACAAATAAACCGATTGGGATCCTTAAAGTTGATTTTATTTATATTAAGTGTATTGCCAGTTTGAACAATTACTTTTCCAATAGTCTCAGGATCTTGAATGATACTAAAATATTACGAAATTAGTAGTTTAAAAATGCTTTAAGTGTCACCGTTAAAAGCTTTGATAATCATTTTCAAACTAAATGTATAATTTATTAAAATACTTACTGCATGACATCTCCAATATTTTCGGGTGTAAGAACTTCCCGTCTTAATGCCCTGACGACACAGTTTTTAAGCCCATCTGTAATTAATTTATGTATTTCTTCCTTTACTTGCTTCTCTTGGAAAAACAAATTTTGTAAATCAACGCAATACAAAGATACATTGCGCAAGAAGCCGTACATGCCAATACTGTTACCTTCTTCCAAATCGTATTTACCTAAAATATCAGATCGTGATGTCTATTTATGAACACAAAACAAAACAAAACTATAAGTCAATAACTTACCGTAATGAATAAATCTACCATAATTGGCAATACATTGAAAAGAATTCTTTAGGAGCAATCCAGATACGCAGTTCAGAATAACTTCAGCACCCTTTCCTCCTGTAGCAAACATAAGATCTGATTCAAATTGTGAGCTCGTCGAATTTAATATATTTCTTGGTTGAACCTAAAAATTAATTAAACAATTTAAAAAAGTAGAGGCTACAAAATTTATTGAAAGATAAAATGTGACTATGCAATCAAAAGTTGACGATACAAAATTAATACGAACATTTATTAAATTGTTATTAATTGGAGTGGTGTAATAGTGATTTAAAAAAAAATTTAAATTAAAAAAGGTTTAGAAGAATACTTACAAATCTGTATTGTCTCTTAATGTATGCCCTTTGTCTTTCAGAAGATACTGTAAGGAATATCTCGCAACCGTAGCTGTAAGCTATAGAAATAGCCGCTAGCCCTATAGCTGAACATCCCGCATGAATTAGGACTGTCTCACCATGCTTAATTCTTGCTTTTATAACCAACATGTAGTAAGCCTACACAAAGCGAAATAAAATATATTTTAATACAAGGTACAGTTACTAAAGGAGTGAACATGTTGCTTATAGTGAACACCTTAAAATTCAAAGAAAAAATTAAGGTAAATTGTAACTATTGTAACTAAATAACCATATTTTTGTACTTAGATATTTTAATTCTTTAAATATTTACGTAAAATAAGGAAATTCAAAATATAAACATCGCGCACCCGATCTTAGTTGCTCGCGGACGTACTCTAACACGATATCTAGCTTGTCTGACAGCTTCTTGACATACATATATATTCTTCTTCTTCTAGTGCCTATTTGTTTCGAATATTGGCGACCATCCTGGCTATGATGACCTTGTTGACTGCTGCTTTAAACAGTTCTGTGGTTGTTTTTGAATACCATGTCCTTAGGTTCTAGAGCCATGATATCCTTCTTCTTCCGGGCCCTCTCTTTCCAAACACTTTTCCTTGGAGGATGGATTATAAGAGTTTGTATTTGTTGTCATTTCTCGAAGGCTTTAAGCTTCTTTTGTGTTGCTTTGGTCAATGTCCAGGATTCCATGCCATAGTACAATATGAAGGACACATAGCAGCGCAGGAGTTTTACTTTGATATCTAATTTGAGGTTATGACTTTTGATGAGCTTATACATTTTGATGAAGGCATCTCTTGCTTTTTCTTTTCTACATACATATATATATATATATATATATATATATATATATATATATATATATATATATTTATATATATATATATATATGTGTCACTGGTGGGCAAAGGTTGCTGAATTGGTAACGCGATTATATCCCCTGGCCACTACTGGCACTTTTATCTTAATGCAATAAAAAAAATTTAGTGTGAATTTTTTTAAACATATTAATAAATAAAAAAAGACAACAAATATTTTTAATAAAATTTTTTTAAAATAGTTAATAAGAAAAATAAAATTACATCAAACTTACGCAAGCATAAGCATTAGGTACAGTAACAGCCGATTCCAGAGACCAATCCTTGGGTACTTCCCATAGCAACTTATCATCGACCACTAACTTGGAATTTTCTTTGTCCAAGTACGCCAATCCCATAAGTCTGTTTCCGTTTTTAGCCACTCCGCAGTAATCGATATTTCCAATTTCATTTTTACCTTTCAAATACGAAGTCAACGTTTCATCTTTCAAATTAACACCCAAATAACTAATGAGCTTATTCGCAAGAATGGGAGTAGTGGATATCTTTTCGGGTATTTTTTCGTTTTGAGTGTTAAGAGAAAGTGACATGTAAGTAAACCATTGTCCGTTTTTAAGAATCGTTAATGAAGTATCCCTTCTGACAGCCTCGGTAACCTTTTCAGGATTTTTGTCTAAATTAAAGAAAACACGAACGTTCTGTAAATTTGACAAGGACCTGATACCTTCCAAAAATTTGTTGAATCCCTCAGATGGAACTAAAGAGGTTACCAGTAAAATGGGAATTTGTTGTTTTATAGACAACTCCGATGATTTAAATAGTTCCGAAACCCACGAAAGGGATTTCTTATGGAGATCTTTAAGACTAAGAGACGATTCTTTGATTTGTATTATCCGTGGTTTAGCTAGAGAAGCCTGCGCAAAAAAACAGGAATTAATAAATTGTAATATTTAAATATTTTTTAAAACAAAACATTTTAATTACGAGTACAAAACTAATTGTTCCATACAATTATTTGGTAATAAGATAGTTTATTTTAGTATTTTAAATAATTTTTATCTATTGCTAAATATAAATGTAAGCAAAACGAAAGTAATGGTTTTTGAAAGAGAAGAAAACATAACAAACTGTGAAGTTTTGATCAAGGGAGAAAGAGTGGAACAAGTAAATGAATTTGTGAACTTGGGTTCAAAGTTTACGAGAGATGAAAAGTATGAAAGTGACATTGAGCGAAGGGTGTTGCAGGAAAACAAATGATTGGGGCACTGCATAGCTTTATAAGCAGCCAGAAAGTGTCAAAAAATGCAAGTCTGGCTATGCATAGAGGTGTGTTGGTTCCTACACTTATGTATGGTAGTAAATGTTGGGTTTGGCAGAAGAAGCATGAAAATAGGATTAATGCTGCGGAGATTAGTAGTCTGAGAAGTATAGCCGGAGTGACTCGGTTGGATAAAGTAAAGAATAGTGAGATAAGAGAACGCTGTGGTGTAAAAGCAGATGTGGTTACAAAGATAGATAAAGGCATGCTTAGTTGGCTTGGACACGTAGAAAGGATTGATGAATGAAGATTGACAAAACAAATTTATTAGGCAAGTGTGAATGGACAAGTCGGTAGAGGTCGACCTCGGCGAACATCGATCTCGATCAGATCAACATTGTTTTGAAAAAAAAGGCCAGGTCAAGAGTACCAACAACCGACGAGCCTGTATAAGAGCACTGATGAAAGTAGAGGAAGCAAAAAATGTGTGTTAGAATTTTCTCCCCCCCCCACCCTTCCTACGGGAAAAAGGCCTGACTATATGTATGTATGTATGCCAAATATACCCGTATGATTTAGTTACAACGAATCAAAGTTATTCAAATTATGCCCAACGGGTTAAAAAAAACTTATTTTTTATTTAAACAAACAAAATAGTAATTACCTTTTTGCAAATGATGTAATGGTCCTGGCCAATTCTAAAATAGGCTACGCGGGATATTTGCGGATCCAACTGTTGCGTTCGGTCTACTTTTGCAAGCAAAACAGCAGTATCAGAATTTTTTAGTAATTTTAACACGTCACTGTTGACGACCTCATTTAAAATAATTAATTGTGGAAACGAATCTGTGATTGTTATTTGTTTTAGCTCCCTAACTGATGTATAATTTATCTAAAAAAGTTTCACCATTTTATTTAGTTACAAATTGGGTAAAAGTTTTTTATGGACGTCACAAAAATGTATTAAATTAACACCGATCTTTAATATTTTAAGTGTAGGATTTTAGCAGGAAAAAAAAACAAACTACAAAGAACATTAATCCTTTCAGCGGTCACCGAGACTATGGCACCAATATTTCAATTACACCACATATTCTGTGGTCAAAAATAGGTTGATTGAACCTTACTTCTCTTCTTCTTAGTCCAACGTCGAGAACGACGTGTAGTGATCACAAGTTAATGTCAGGTGTTATTACTCAGAACTCTTCTTACAGTCTTTCGCCATCTCCCACGGTCAGCAGCAGTTCTAATGGCTTCCACCAGTGGAAGCTCGGTTACTTTTGATAAAATGTCTGTCCATCTAGATGAGGAGCGTCCGCGTTTTCTTTTGCCAATGGGTTTGCCCTGGACAATCAGTCTTTCAATGTTGTCGTGACGAGTTATATGTCCGAAGAAGTTCAGTATTCGCGCTGATGTCAAGCTACTGAGACGGTTAGATGGTCCAATCTCGTTCAGCACTGACACATTGGTGCGATGTGCCGTCCACGGTATTCTTAGCATTCTTCGCCATACCCACATTTCAAAGGCGTCGACCCGACGCCTGTCGGCTGCTTTCATAACCCATGTCTCGGAAGCGTACCAGAAAATGGAGAACACTAGGGCATGGACCAGTGATTTTGTGGTATTGATGGATATATATATATATATCGATTTTTCCAAATTTTATGTAATTGGCTCATTGCTGTTCGGCCAAGTTGAATACGTCGGCGAATGTCCATCTCGCAGCTGCCGGAGGAGTGGATAAGGGCACCTAGATAAACAAACTGATCTACGACTTTACAGTTGGCAATGTGATGTGGTCTGTTTGCAGTCTAATCCGATCTATCAACTATTAATACTTTATATTTATGGTTGATTTTTATACCATACTCTTTTGATGTTCTCTCGAGTCGTTGTATAAATTCTGTAAGTTCTTCTGCGGAGTTAGCGATCAGAAGAGGGTCGTCAGCATATCTAAGATTTAAAATTTTACTTACTCACTTACTTTACTTACCTATATACAAAAATGTACACAAAAAAAGTTACAGGGTGTTTAATTTAAAAATTGATAGGTGTCTATTTTTTAGCGATGCTTAAAAACGATTAAATATTAAATTAAAAAAATGTATGTAAGATACTACTATACAATAAAATCGAATTAGTAGCTTCCATTTGTTTTTATTTTTTATGGGTTTTCGGAGGGGGTCAACGATCCTTTGATCCCCAACTTTTTTTAAGAGGAACGTTTTATTAAATATAAAACGCTACTTGAAACAAACATCTTTTTTCAAACTTTTTTGTTTCTTAGTATTTTTTTGTAAACATTGTAATTTAGAAGATTCTGTAGCCCGTTCAAAGTACATTTTAAAAATATTAAATTCAAATTACATTTTTACAAAAGTAATTATTATTACATTAAAACTAGTTATTTCCACAGAATAAACTTTTTTCTCGCCAAAAATATTTTAGTTTTTCTAAACATTTGGTTGTCCTTGTTAAAACGATATAGAACTTGTTTACTTGAAGAATGAGGTTATGTTGAATTAAGTTACTATAACTTGTTTTTTTATAAATTTTCTATATTATATAAAAATGAATCACCGTGCATTACTCTCGCTAAACTCAAAAATGGCTTGACCTATTTGAATGATTTTTTTTTATTTTGTTCGCTTTAATACAGTGGTGGTTTAAAAAGAAAAACAATAAGAAAAATGCTAGAGAAAAGCTAAAAAATAATTTATAAATATATATATATAAATATATATGTATATATATATATATATATATATATATATATATATATATAAATCGATTTGTGTTTGTGTATACGTATACATTTCTGGAAGGACGTCAAGGTAACCTATCTTTCATTTAATTACAGTAGTGGTTTAAAAAGAAAAATAATAGGAAAAATATTAAAGAAAAACTAAAAAATCCCAAAAGGAGTGATAGATGTTCGCAAATTTATCATATTTATCAAAGAGATAGTGTAAGTTTTGTTTGCGAAAAAGTATATGTATACATTTTTAAAAGACATTAAGTTAACTTATTTTTCATTGAGGGAGTTTTTTGCGAAAAATTATGCAGGCAATTTTTTGCAAATAAATAAAAATTTATTGTGTTGAAGGACGTCAAGCTAACCTATCTTTCATTATATTACAGTGGTGGTTTAACAAAAAAAATAATGGGAATAATCCTTCAGAAAAGCTAAAAATAATTTTTAATATAAAAATGAATTGCCGTTCGTTACTCTCGCTAAAACTCAAAAACGGCTTAAACGATTTAGGAAATCTATAGATTAGCCTGACGAGTACTCCTGTGAAGTTTGGTAACAAACAAATTAACGAAAGGGGTGCGAAAGAGATGGAATATAAAAAAAAATATTTAAAATAACTAATATAAGAGTCAAATTCATAGTCTTCGAGGCCGATGAGTTTAATAGTGACACTCCCAATTAAGTAAGTACCCATACAAAACGGATGGTAGGGAGATAGAATATAAAAATTATTAAAAACGTCGATATTCGTGTCGAATTTACAATTTTTGGGGTCGCTGAGTTTAATAGTGACATTCCCAATTTTTTAAGCTATCAAAACTATCAAAACTGGCTGATATTAGAGTCGTATTCCCAATTTTGTTAGCACCCCTCGAAGTGGGTGGGAAAGGAATGAAATATAAAAACTATTTAAAACGGGATCGCTGAGATTAATAGCGATATTTCCAAAGCAGGCAAGCCAACTTTCGGACAGGACAACGTCTGCCGGGTCCTCTGGTAATTTATTAATAATTTCGTTTGTAAAAATGTAGTTCAAATTCAATTCAATTTTTAAAATGTGTTTTAAAACGGTTAATTCATCTTTTAAATTACAATGTTTACAAAACATACTAGAAAACAAAAAAGTTTAAGAAAAGATGTTTGATTGCAGTGGTGTTTTGTATTTCATAAAACGTTACCCTAGAAAAAGTTGGGGGCCAAAGGGGCGTTGACCCTCTCCGAAAACCCATAAAAAATAAAAACAAATGAATGACCATTTCGAAATTATTGTTCATTGTATACTTGTATCTTATATAAATTTTGATAAAATAATGTTTAACCGTTTTTAAGCAACGTTAAAAAAATAAACAGATTTATAAACTAACTTTTTGTGTGTGCACTTTGGTACTTGTATATAGGTTAGTAAGGTTCTATTGACCTATTCTTAACCACAGAGTATGTGGTGTAATTTATGACCAATATTTTCGGGACACTCTGTATATATTCAACCAAAAAAGAAAGAAAGTAAATCCATAGCCTATACAGTTACTCATGAGGTCCGACGACACGACAGCCGTATCTTCCAAAGAAAAAGCAGATCTGCTGGCCGAAATGTTCAGCTCTAACTCAACCCTCGATACCAATAGTAAACAACCCCCAACGATACCTGGAATAAACGCATCAATGCCTGAGGTCGCTATCCGCAATCGCACTATCAGGAAAATCCTACGAAATCTTGACTCTAATAAGGCAGTAGGACCAGATGGAATTCCGACAATTGTCCTGAAGACCTGTGCTCAAGAGCTCACCCCAGTTCTCTGTAGACTCTTTAAGTTATCATACAGCAAAGGAGTATTTCCGTCCATGTGGAAAAACGCTAAAGTCCAACCGATTCCGAAAAAAGGAAAGAAGACTATTCCTGCAAATTATCGCCCTATTGCATTGCTCTCAGTCATTACCAAAGTTATGGAAAAAGCGATTAACACAGAACTCATCAAATATCTGGAGAAATTTGAGATAATCCATGACAGATAATATGGATTTCGACAACTTCGGTCTACTGGAGATTTGCTGGCTTATGTTACTCAGCTCTGGAAAAACACTATTGAAAAGTTTGGTGAATCCCGTGCAATAGCCTTGGATATATCTAAAGCCTTTGACCGCGTTTGGCACCAGGCATTGTTAAGTAAATTATCTGCCTACGGTCTCCCAACCAAACTGCGCCAATGGCTCTTGAGCTTCATGCAAGATCGCTCCTTACATGTGGCAGTTGACGGTATTTCTTCTGATGCGTTTAAAACCAATGCCGGAGTCCCCCAGTGTTCCATCCTGTCCCCCACCTTATTTCTTTTACACATCAACGACCTCTTGAAAACCATTACGAACCCCATTTACAGTTTCGCAGACGATAGCACACTTGTCTCAACTTTCACATCCTATCGATCACTTTCGGTGAATGATACAAATAGACTCAGGCAGGAACAGGTTAATTCCATCAATAGAGATCTTAAAGCAATCGTCGAGTGGGGAACCAACAATCTTGTTCAGTTCAACGCCCAAAAAACACAAAGTGCCACGTTTTCCAAAAAAGTGAATTCCTCAAATTATTCCATCACAATGTCCGGAAATATCCTTGAACCAAGTCCCTCCATCTCGATTTTGAGAGTCACGGTGTCCAATAATATGTCGTTGACGACGTACAATGCTCAAATCCGACCTATACTGGAGTATTGTTTGCACATTTGGGGTTTAGCACCAAGGCATTCTCTTCGTCTTCTAGATTCCATTCAGAAAAGAGCCATTTGCTTGATAAACAGCTCAACTCTTACAGATACCCTTCACCCTCTAGAACATAGAAGAAGAGTTGCAGACCAGACATTACTCTACAGATATTTCCATGGCAGATGCTCCAGAGAAATAAAAACTCTTGTACCACCATTGGCCACATTCGGCCGAAGAACTCGGCACGCTGATCAGTCTCACCCATTTACTCTCAAGATTGACACTACAAGGACCAATCTTCATCAAGAATCCTTCTTTTATAGGGCTGCTATGAAATGGAATAAGCTTCCAAAATCAGTTTTTCCAGAGAACTATGACCTGCAACTTTTTAAAAAGCGTGTCCACAATCATTTTCTTTCTATAATCCCTTCCCCTTCTAATAGTCGCAGTGCGGGCCGTCCGCGGCCCACACGATAGGTCTACCCTTTTTGCGACTATTTTCTTACAAAAAATTATTTAAACTTTGCCCGGTAAATTAATAAATAAATCCAATACGTATATTAATATATCGTTAGAACTTACATAATACATTGTATTTTCTTCAACAATTTTAATTTGATCCTGTAAGCTAGTATTAATTACATATTCTGAAATGTAAACTTTTTTTACATCCTGTTGATTGAAGTTTGATACGCTTAGTTGCAGGGCCTGCTCTATTCCAGCTTGCAAATTCTGTAATAAAATAAAACCTTTGAAACGTTTTTTAGCATAAAAATAATAATTATAGTACAGTGCAACAGAAGTAGCTTGGCGGGCGACTAGCCTCTAAAATAACAAATATTCGGCTAAATAACCTTCACATTCGTTAACTTCTTCCTCCGATTGTACTTGAGACTCACGATTACTGAACATTTCGTCGTCGCCGATCGGATCGTTATTCGAATGTTTTCGTTGTGCGCAGATTTGTGTGTACTTCGCCCGCCAAGCTACTTCTGTTGCACTGTTCATTCTTTTAATTTATGTACAGGGTGATTTTTCTCGATGGCACATTAGACGTTATGGCAAAACTAGTCAGAAAAGAAATCTGAAAATTTTTATTAAGTGGTTTTCTGCATTGGTCTATCGAATGAAAATATGCTTGACTTACGGCGACTTCCGGTTGTACCGTATGTTGACGTCAACTTCGTTATTTTAAATGAAACACCCCGAATATTTTTAAATTTTTGAATTGCTTACTTAATTATAAATAACTTTTTATAACAAGGTACTATACCTAAATTTATTGGTTATTGAAATAATAAATTTAGGTATAGTACCTTGTTGACGTTATTTATTTCGTGATAAATTATAATTAGTCAATTTTTACCACCTACATCTATTACTGATAGACAGCTTAGTGTTATACCAAAATATATTTTAAATTTTGTTTTACAGGGTGAAATATAATCATCGTTAATATTGGATTATAAAAAATGATAAAAACTAATTTTTTTTAAATGGCACACATATTTTTTTTCACCCTGTGCAATTCTATAGTAGATTTAGAAAAAATATTTTAAACATTTTCCAAGATTTTTTGGTTTTTATTTTTCAGTATCTTAAGAAAAATAACTTTTACCATCTTAGAGCACTATGAATATAATTATCAAGAGAACAGTTGTCATTGTTTAAAAGTTTAATTCGTCAGATAACGTTTATTTTTTATTGCTAAAATTAGTAACAATGGCTAGATACGAATAATAAAAATAAAAAACCAAAAAATTTTGAAAAATGTTTAAAAACGAATTTTTTTTTGTATGAATGTCCTTTAAAAACTACCAAATGGCTGGACCGATTGGGATATTTTAAGAAGTTGTTTTATACAAACCAGGGGTGGTTTTACTGTTGTTAGCACCACTACGATGAGGGATGAAATGTAAAAACTAATAAAAACGGCTGATATTAGTGTCAAATTCATAGTCTTCGGGAACTCTAAGTTTGATAGTGACATTCCCAATTATGTAAGCATCCATAGAAAAGGCGTGCGAAAAGGATGAAATATAAAAACTATAAAAAAACGCCGATATTAGTGTCAAATTCATTGTTTTTGTGGTGGCTGAGTTTGATAGTAACATTCCCAATTTTGTTAGCACCCCTGCGATAGGGGGTAAGAAGGGGATGGAATTTAAAAACTAGTAAATACGGCTGATATTAGTGTCGAATTCATAGGTTTTGGGGTGGCTGAATTTGATAGTAACATTCCTAATTTTGTGAGTACCCCTACGAAAGGGGATGAAATATAAGAACTATTAAAAACGGCCAATATTAGTTTCGAAATCATAGGTTTTTGGGTGGCTAAATTTGATAACAACATTTCCAATTCTGTTAGCACCACTACGGAAGGGGTGGGTAGGAGATGAAATATAAAAAATATTCAAAACACCGATATTAGTGTCGAAGTCGTAGTTTTTAAGATCGCTGAGTTTGTTTGTGATATCTCCAATGTTGTAAGCACCCCTACAAAAGGGGTGAAAAGGGAATGGAATATAAAATCTTTTAAAAACGACGATGTAAGTGTCGAATTTATAGTTTTCGGGGTCGCTGAGTTTGATAGTGATATTCCCCAAGCAGACAAGCTATCGTTTGGGCAGGACAACGTCTGCCGTGTCCGCTAGTTAAAATAATAAAAAATAAATCTTTATTTTAAAAATATATTTTGAAATAATTTAAACTGTGGAAGAAATACTTACGTTTAGAACATTGTTATCTAATAACACAAAGTCGACTTGATTGATATTCATATTTTGCAATTTAATTTCGAAGGGAATCGTTTTTAAGTCGCTTACTTCAATACCAGGTGCATACAATAACCTCGAGGAATATTCGAAGTGAATATTTAATTCCGAATTTTCTTTGGGTAGCAAATTATTAGCAATAGTTATTTTCTGTATAAACTTGGGAATATGAGCTTCTTGGTTCCTTTCACCTTCGTTGAAAAGCTGTTGCTGGATCATCGC